>JAZGUH010000060.1:3682500-4075716 GCA_037893225.1 Hippasteria phrygiana
CCTTGCATGCAGCATTCGTACGGATGCCGTACAATTTTGGGACGGAATTTCGGGCTCCTCAAATCGTACGGCACCCGTACTATTTCCAAGATTATCGTACGAGTATCTTACGATGTCTGTGCGAGTCACTCACGAGCCACGTACGATATATAAAAATCGCACGGGTATTTAACGGCTCCCGTCCGACTCCCGTCCGACTGCCGCGCGGCGTCCAATTCCCTTGCGGACCTGGCGCGGCGCCCTCGCGGCTTACACACGGGCACCTCGCAATTGGAGTCGAGAAAACTTCAGTTTGACGTCATTATCAGAGCCACCTGGCTATACCAGTACCTAAAATAACGCGGTTTAATAAGAATCTGAACATTCCTTATGATCATTGGAATATAATGCAATCAGTGCAGCGGCCATTGGAGAAAAAATGTTGGAAGTAAAGAGTATACATGTAGTTATCGGCGCAAATTTTAGAGTGCTGCTGCAACCAAACTTATTGAAAAGACAAACAGATTTAAATAGTAACATAAGGCTCTACGCCAGCCCCTAAACCGTTCAAGTAAATCGGTCAAGCGTGTCACATGCGCGCACTCGGTATAACTTGCGCCTTACGCAATACTATGATCACTGCAAGGCGGTCCACACGTGGTGGTTTTGTCTGGCAGACTTGTATTCGAGTCACCAAACATCGAGTCCGAGTCCGTGTCCGAGTCACGAGTCACAAAGGTCGAGTCACGAGTCCGAGTCACGAGTCACCTTTACCTACTGTATTGGAAATACATTTTGAGGTACCGCGAATAGATAACAGTGTAAATGGTTAAATCTTTGTACAGCTTTTCTCTAATTCAATGAACTTGAAATATGTACCATATACAGTAGGCCTATGTCAAATAAACCATGAGATTAGCCATTGAAGTAATTCGATCTAGATGTGACATGTATACATTGTCCTTTATTTAATTAACATAAGAAACGGAACTTTTACAAACAAGGGGTTAATTCACACTTTCCATGTCGAAGCCTTTGACCAAATGATACAATAAGACTTTTAAAAAGTACGTCAGATCCATAAATGAGGGTAACCAGCTGCGACTCAGATGCTTCATACAGCAACACACATGATTCAAAGCTACATGCATTGACTGGAAAGGCGCCAGTCTGTGCCTGGAATGGATACTAGAATATTTCATGGTGAAAAAATTTCACGCTACACCGGACAATATCAACTTGTATTCACGAAGTATCACATGTGGACGCCAGGATACATGTTTCGATACATTGATTTCCCTCATCAATATATCGGAAACAAGCCAACCGCACACACACATGTTGTTATGTACACAAGCAAATGCTGCCAGTGTTAGGAAATTCCCCTCACAGAATGTATATATACGCCCCTCATTCAATATTACTATAGTCTTGGTTCAAGACGACAGTGATATTACAAAAATGTCCCATGGGTTTCGCATGGGTTTCCAATGGGACATCATGGGAAACCCATGGGGATTGATGGGGAAGTCATGGTGGTCTCTGTAAACACCATGGTGGTGCATATAAACACCATGAAGAACTTTTAAGACACCATGGGTTTCCCATGGGACCCCATGGGAAACACATGGGGACAGGGGAAGTCATGGTGGTCCCTGTAAAACACCATGGAGAAATTTTAAGACAGCATGGGTTTCCCATGGGGCCCATGGGAAACTTATAGGGACTTATGAGGAAGTCATGGTGTCTCTGCAAAACACCATGGAGAAAATGTTAAGACACCGTGGGGTTCCCATGGGGTCTCATGGGAAACACATGGGGACTGATGGGGAAGTCATGGTGGTTCCTGTAAACACTATTGTGGTGCATGTGATGAACACCATAGAGGAATTTTGGGATATATGGGAATGCCATATGGTGACAAACTGACCACCATGGGAACACCATGGGTTCATGAAAATCACCATGATGACAACTTATCACCAAGAAAACACCATTCGGTCAATAATCATATGGTGGGTAATTGAATTGATGTTAATTATCAGATGCAATTGACACGAGAAAAATTAACAATCGATAACATTTTAAAAATTTGATAAAAAAATGAATTCGTGAGAAATTACCCACGGGGGCATGGGAAATTACCCACGGGGGCATGGAAAATTACCCACAGGGGCCATGGGAAATTACCCCTGGGGAATGGGAAATTAACCACAGGGGCATGGGAAATTACCCACGGGGGCATGGGAAATTACCCACGGGGGCATGGGAAATTACCCACGCGGTGCATGGGAAATTACCAGCGCGGAGCATGGGAAATTCCCCATGGTAATTAAAAATCGATAAAAATGTAAACAATCTGATTAAAAAAATGAATTCTAAATTACACATAAATTCTCTTAGTGTCAATGTGCCATAAGTAATATTACCCGCACACAATGAAAACAAGTATAAAACTTCTAATTAACCATTCAGTCTTCACATGACAATTTCTGACTTGAAACAATGTTTAGGCCTAAGTCTAAGTTATAACGTACAGACCCGCGAGTTGAGTTGTTGTTGTTGTAGTAGGTTTGGTTGGCACTTTCGGCAGACTACGTGCCCTTTGTGCCATCAACAATGAAAATTTAGCAGAGTCGGTGTTTCCAACAAACTTGGAATGGCTTTCTACACGTATTGAGGACAATTCCATAGACTGACAAACCTTGACTGTAAGCTTATGATGGCATCAAGTTATATAGGTATCTTGTTCAGTAACAGAGTATGTGCATTGGTATGTCATCAGTAGTATCCAGTTGCATATCCTGTGTGTATAAACAGAATGGGAAATATATAATGAAGTGAGATCACGGGAGGGTTGTGTACGTGTGAGGGTGTAAGTGATTCTCCGAACATAGAAGTGCCATAGTGGTCCTGCAAGCCGGGCCGTTTTCCTTGCAATTTAAGAGCCCGTGCTCCGCCGGTATATTCGCAGGCCCGCATAACTCCAGGTGATGAGAGTGGTACCCTGTCCAGCCAATCATCAAACACCCAGAATATGGTAGTATGAGCACGTATGAGTACAATGATATGTGGTGGGCGTGCTTATTGATATAAAGTTGGAGATTATGTACGATGATATGGGGGTGATTATGTTACTCTTTTAATAAAGAGTATTACATGGATGAGATTTTGCTTCGAGCCGAGTAAATTTTGTAATGTCATTTGGTTTTCTGTATATTTTAAGGATTTTTGTAGGATACGTCTGCTGTTGTTGTATTTTTTACAGAAAAGCAAAAAGTGGTTAACATTATCATAAGAGTGGCATATTTCACAAAGACCATCAGGATGTGTTCCTATTTTATGATGAAAGCTATTGAGATTGTTGCACATGTCCAATCGGAGTCTATGGATAATCGTTTCCTGCCAGCGTTGAAGGTTCCATGTGTTCATATGGAAGGAGACAGTTGGTTGGATTGATTTGAGAGCAGAATCCTTGGACTCCTTCCAGTCCGACTGCCATTTTTGTCTAAGATGATTTTGAAGTTGATGTTTAGCTTCCGTTGTCTGGAGAGGTAATTTGAAATCGATGTTGCTTTTACAGGTGGCTTTTTTGGCAGATTGGTCAGCCTTTTCATTACCTATAATACCGCAATGACCTGGGATCCATTCGAAAATAACTTTATTGCCTTGATTTTGGATGCTGATAAGGGTGTGTCTGATGTCACAGATAATTTTATTATTAGGGATAGGATGAGAAATCGCTTGGATTGCACTTAAGCAATCTGAGAAGATGCAGGTGTGGATAGGTTGGACTTCTTCAACCCACTCTACAGCCAATAGGATGGCAAACAGTTCTGCTGTAAATATGGAGGCTTCGTTATTTAGTTTGAAACCTTTGGAATGTTTGAGTTGAGGTATGTATAGGCTACATCCTACTGTGTTGGTGCCAGGGTTGAGTGAACCATCTGTATAGATATGAAGTGAATTGCCCCAAGTAGTGTGTATAATTTCTGAGGCGATGATACCTTTTTCGTTATTGTCGTTGATATGCTTTGTTCGATTAAATATCTCCGTAGATACATAAGGTTTTGTGTAGTGCCAGTACGGAAATGGGTTGTGTAGGGGGAGGACATCCCAGGGATGTTGATCCCATCTTGCTTCAAATGGGGTATGATGCAGATTATTTTTCCACTTCTCAGCAAAGTATTGCTTTTGCCAGCAGTCAAGTTGAACGTGCTTAGTGGGATGTGAGGTATGTGTACTAAGTTTGATACCATATAAATTGCAGAGGAAGTTGCGTTGAAGATGCAGCGGTGGATCACCACAATCCAGTGCAGATTTTAAGAGCCTGATATTGTATGCTATTGAGTTTTTGTTTGTGCTGAGAGGCTGCCGAGTTAAAGGCTTCGCATCCATATTCCAGTATGGGCTTGATAAGTGTTTTGTATAGATGATAAAGGGTTCTGCAGTCGGATCCCCAGTCAGTTCCACAGGTACTTCTGAGGATGTTCAGCTTACGTTTACATCTGGCAATAATATATTTGATGTGCTCCGTCCAATTGAGTTTGTTGTCAAATATGACTCCAAGAAATTTGGCCGAATGGTGAAGGTTTATGGTAATATTATTGATGTTAAGTTTGGCAATAATGCTTCTTTTGTTGGTGAAAAGAACAGCGATAGTCTTTGGAATGGAGATTTTGAATCCCCATTTCTCACACCAGGAGTTGATATCATTAAGATTTTGTTGCGTTTTTTTGGTAATGTAGTTAATGTTTCTGCTAGATTTCCAGATAGCGATATCATCCGCATATTGAGAGATGTTGATTCCATATGTAGTTTCAGCGAGGTCACTAACTGCAATGTTGAAGAGAGTTGGACTGATGACACTGCCTTGTGGTATTCCATTATCGATGGTTTGTGGGTCTGAGTATAGGTGCCACTTACTTTAACCTGTATTTTCCTGTTGGAAAGGAAGTCGTTAATCCAACGAGTAATACGACCATGAACCCCCAGAGATTGTAGCTTGAGGATAACTCCTTTAGGCCACAGCATATCATAAGCTTTTTCCAAGTCCAGAAAAACTGCTAGGGTGCTTTCTTTATTAGCAAAAGCTTTGTTGATGCTGGATTCCAGATGAATGATGTGATCCTTAGTGCTTCTACCTTTTGCGAAAGCCGCTTTGTTGTATATTGAGTAGGTTGAATTTTTCCAGGTACCAGATGAGTCTGTTGTTGATCATCCTTTCCATGATTTTGCAGAAAGTAGATGTTAGAGCAATTGGCCTGTACGACTGGGGTTCCGCAGGATTTTTCCCTGGTTTGAGTATGGGAGTAAGAATGGCTTCCTTCCAGTTGGTGGGACATTGCGAGGTGTTCCAAATCATATTAAAGATGATAAGTAGAAACTCTCGGGCTTTGAGAGGGACGTGCTTGATGATGTTACCGATACCATCCTTGCCCGGAGAAGTACATTTCGCAGAATTAATAGCCGCATCAAGCTCCGACATGTTAAACGCATCATTAATGACATCATCGTTGTTGTCAGTAAAAAGAAGATTATCCTCAGTATGTTTCTTCGTTTCTAAGAATGTGGTGCTGCGATTGTTATTGCTGCTTATCCTAGTGAAATTGTCGGCTAGGAAGTCGGCCTTTTCCTTATTTGTGACAAATTCCCTTTCTCTGTCCTTAAGGACAGGTATGCTGGATTTAGATTGTGTTTTGTTGATGCGTTTGATTTTGTCCTAAATTTGTTTAGGGGGGGTCTGATGGTTAATAGTGCCACAGAAGTTTCTCCAATCTTCCCTTTTGGCCTTTTTGATGGTTTTCCGTGCAATGGCACAGGCTCGTTTGTAGGCTATGAGGTCATTTGGATGGCGGTTTTTTTTCAAAGATTTGAGAGCTTCTTTTCTGTTTTTGATTGTTATCTTGCAGTCTTCAGTCCACCATGATGTTGGGATTTTGTTGGATTTTGTTGGAATTGTTTTCGGGATGGAGCAATTAATGGCTTTTGTGAGTTGGTCGATGTATATATTGTAAGCTTCTTCAGTATTATTAGTTATGTCAGGTTCCGTTATACATTCATCACAGGCATGTTGAAATTTGTCGCAGTTGGCTTTTTTGATGGATGGATGGATATGTAGTATAAAGGCATTTTCTATTGAATTCAATCAAGATTGGTGGTGGTCGCTACCCCCAGGTGTCCTCTAAAGTGGCCCAGTTACATTTAGCTGCGACATCCGGTGTGGTGAGGGTAATGTCGATGCAAGATGTAGTTCCCTTGGAAATGTTGATCCTAGTTCCATCGCCATTGTTGATGCAGGCCAGTTGGTGCTTGTCCATGAATTCTTCGACGATTTGCCCATTAGTGTCAGGTTTTTTACTACCCCAGATTGGGTTGTGACTATTAAAATCACCACAGATAATGGTATTTTTGTTGATATACTGTTCTATATCAGACAAGCTATTGTCTTTGAGAGTTAAACAAGGGTTATACACATTGATAATACTCAGTTTGTTTTTGTCTTTATTGTAAATTTCAGCTGCTTGGTATTGAATAGGGGAGTCTTGATCATCAATGTAATTCACGGCCAAACTCTTTTTTGTAAAGATAGCACATCCACCCCCTAAGGTTTTAGAGCCAGTTGTTCTGTCACTGCGATATGTGTTGTATCCGGGAAGATTGAAGTTTTTCCCCTCTTTCAGCCAGGTTTCTTGGATACATATTACGTCCGGTTTTTTGTCCCAATTGTTAACTGCATGTTTGAGTTCATTCCCATGAGCGATTAATGATTGAGCATTCCACTGTAAAATAAGCATAGTCATGTATGAAATGAAACGAGATGTTATGCAGAGATCTCACCCCACTTTTCAGTAGTCAGAGAAGTTGTCAGTCTATGGAAAATTCGGTCCCCTCTGGTGTAGAAAACCCGCGAGTCGAGTTTCAATCGTTATTGCATCTTACACAACACCTGAATAAATCCCCGCCATCCGATTGGTGGAGAGTCGATCACGTGCATTGAATTATTCGACCCATCACACGACGCGAACCCGCCCCGCACGGTCTATCACATGGTGCGCGCGCATTGATAAAACCAAAAAACTAATTTCACGGTCACTAGGTGGCGCTACAACAGCGCTGTCATTCGCACAACATGGCGGCCGAGTTACCCGAAGTGCCGCGGTTTGTTCTCCTAACAGACGACGAAATATTGGAACTTGTAAGCAAATCAAATATGCAGTGAAACGATTAGATGAATTTGCAAGACAAGCAGGAACGACAATTGAAGCTTTAACTGATTCGGAACTCGACAATTTTTTGTCGCGGTTTTATGCTGGACTGAGAAGGTAAACGGCACGTTGTAACGTTACACCAAGAAATCCATGCATGCAATCTGCCGGATTTATTCAGGCGTTGTATAAAACAAATAATGAATGTTTCACATTCGTGCGATGGAAAGAATAATTTCATTCGGTGATAGATGGCATGTTCTAGAACATGCCATCTGTCACCTCATGAAATTATTCTTACCATCACACTCATAAACATTCATTATTTGTATAATAACGACTCGGCCAAAAGCTACACCGTACACACATAATAGTGTGTGTGTGTGTACACATAGGCCTAGTTGTAATCACATGCATAGTACACGTACAACGTACACCATGTGTATGCATAATAATGCAAGGTCGCGGCCGCCATGAGCGCGTAGGGAAACTAAACTAGTGCGTCACCCGGTGCAAAGAAATGTTTTACAATTTTTGCAATTAAAGTGATAAAACGTTCTTGCTTTTTTTTAATGAAAGAATAGTAGTTTGATGATAAAAGCTTGACCAAAATCACAGGATAATGTTGAGATAGATCATAGCTAGCTGTGCATTAATTCACGCGTAGGAATATCAATGTTAAGCGGTCTCGCGGATAAGAAAAAGACATGTTCGTTATTACGTTACGAGACGATTCAAACAAAGACAGACACAGGCCGTTTTAAGCTACAACTGTTTGTCGTATCGGGGCAAATATCTGAACGTCTGACGAAACATTAGATCCTGGGTGATATGGGAGAGTTTACTGCATTATTCTACTGGTGAGTTTATGGTTTATGGAAAATGTAAGGATGTAGGTCTACGTTTGCGTATTTTGGCCTGCACAGTTTTTTGTTCGTTACATGAACATATCCGTTGTGTAGGCATAACGTGTAGCCTAGCCTCGCGTGGACTGATGGGGGTTTTCGAAACCTTGGCTTCGTCTCCGACTTCTGAAGAGCTGAGAAGCAAACGAAATGTAAATATTCAAATTTTTGCTTACATATCGAATAAATGTTCCTGAAACAAAACATGCAAACATTTAGAATATTTCCATTTGGTTTATTGCTTCTCAATATTCAGAAGTCGGAGCCGAAGCCGAGACGAAGCCAAGCCTTAACTTAAGGTTTTGAAAAACCCCATAATTAGGCAGATTCATGAACATTTTAAGTTGCTTCAATTCTTTTAAATCTTAAGAAAAAATCAAAAATTAGAAATAGAATGAGTCAAAGATTTTACTTTTTACTCCCCACCAAAATTATTAAAATCAGTAAAATCTTGGAAAATAACCAACCCTTCTTGAGAACAACTGTCTAAACATGTGGCCATGTTTCAAGATTTGTCAGCAAAATCTGTAAAGAATGATCGAGGCATGGGAAATTTCCCACGCGGGGCATGGGAAATTACCCTGGGGAGGGGGGGGGGCAAGGGAAATTACCCAGGGGGTGCATGGGAAATTACTCACGGGGGGCATGGGAAAGTACCCAATGGACGCATGGGAAATTCCCTATGGGATACATGGGTTCCCATTGGGTACATGGGGTCCAAATCCCCCGTGGGATTCCCATGGGAAGTCCCCATGGGAAGTTCCCATGGGAAACTACCATGGGACATTTTTGTAAGGGATAATGGATCGTGTAGCGTCGCGTTTATTCGTTCCATGTAGTGCGCCCTCTGACAGTAAGATTAGACCAACCCATGGGCTAGACTGGTTCCCGGTCCGCATATGTATATAATATGGGGACCGGTAGCTAGCACTCATATAAAGCTTCTGATTAGACCACTTCTGCGCGTGCGCAGTAATCATTTTCTATTTTTAGAGATGATGTTTACATTTTCGTGCAGAATCGACATCTCGAACACAATGTACATGTAGTTTGTACAGTATCGGAAAACTACGAATATATGCAGCGAAGCCAATGATTCACCGACCTGAGTGATGGGCAGCAGACACGAAGAAATTCTTGGAAAACTTGCTGAAATATGGGAAAATACATGTGTTGGAAGGAGTAATATGTAAGCGCAAGTTGGGAAATTTAGACAAAAGCCTAACTCTTACTCTTAGTAAAAGGCACGCGAATTTAGGGAGGTACGTGTGCGCCAGCAGCCACAAAAATTAAACAATTTGTTACATGCAGGCCAACAAAAAAATCCCGGGAAATGCACACAAGCCCCAAGCCTCTTCCTGGAGGTCAGATTAATCTACCCTTTGCTTCTTAATCTACCCTTCGCTTGTCGCGCCTAACAATATGATTTCTCATCAGAAAAACAAAATACAAAACAAAATTATACAAATTGAGTAGAGCATGAAGGTTCAGACACTTTAAATAATTTTGTATTATATACAAAGCAGAAGGAAAAACTGAAGGAAAAAAAATGAAAAATGACATTCGTTTTTAATCAATAATAGGTCGAACCTTTATACCGGATCCAGCACAATATGGGGCAGAGGGGTAACCCCCCCCCCCCCCCCTTTACAGACTATATTGTAACCTAACACATCCCCCTAGACATCTGAAGAGAATTCCTGAGATTCAGGGAACAATGACCAACACAAAATGGGTGGGGGGGGGGGGCGGTTTCCTCTGCCCCATATCGTGCATCATGCGAACCTTGAACATGTGTCCTAGTTAGATTCTTTCAGATTATTTCGTATTGGGACAATATGAAATTACCGATAAAGAATTTTATTTTATTTTTATTTATTGGTAGTCAGAAAATATATATATATAATTTTTTTTTTGGGGGGGGGGGGGGCACTCACATTAGTACTGATCGACTGTGGAGCAGTAGATGGCAAAGGCAAGCTATATACAAAGCCCTTCAAGAGGAGGGGGGGGGGGGGTTCCATGCAAAATTCTGAGCTGAAATCGATTGCATAATACTCTAAAATCTAAAATAGAATTCAAGCTTTTGCTAACATATTTTAACATTTTAAAGATTTTCCAGCCCATGATTGAGACTTCCCATTTTGCATTCATTGTGGCTACAATATTATGTTGGCCTCCTTGTTTGCAACAGGAGACGCCGGGTGGAGGGGGGGGGGGGCGGGGCAATGATTAAATATATATTTTGAAACAAGCCCCAATTGACTCCACAAATGTATGCATTTAAACACAAGTATGAAAGGGTATGGAGCTTTGCAGGTCTCTTTTCGATTCTGAACGTATGCGCCTACCAATTTGCTTCCCCCACCCCTCCCCCCCCCCCCGGCTGCCCCACCCAAGATGTGGGGATTGTCACTTTTGAAGTGACAAACTCCCAACCCCTGGGGCAATATTTTAATGACAATCCCTGACATACATAGGTCTCTTGGTTTTTATCTTCTGATAATGGGGAAACAATGGCAAAATGAGTGACCAACATCCCTACCCTGGGGCTTGAAAAATGTGACAAACCCCACATAAGACCTCGGGCAGCCCGGGGGGGGGGGGGGGGAGGGGTGGGGGAAGCAATTAATAGGTGCATTAATATTTGTCCTGTCAATGCTGGATGTTATGAAACTGGTGGACTTCATTCCAATCAAAGAACAAATTTCCTTCCTTCTTTGTAGACTTGTGGCAGTTGCAGTGACAGCAAGAAAAAAACTAGGACTCTATGTCTCTTCGCTGAACAGAACATAGGGCTTTTCCGCATTATTTTTGTATGATGTCACTGCGATTTTTGCGTGCTTGTGACAAGTCTGCCTGCCCACCAGGCTTCATGACAATTGGACCTACCAATTTACATGTCTTACAAAAAAATTATGCCTTTGATGACGTTATTATGATGGTGCACATCTTTTGCATTTTAATATTACTGTAAAATCGTATGATGACGTCATCATGACGTCACCTCAATTTTCATCTATAACACGAGCTACACTACCAACATACCTGGCTTGAAGGCAATCGGACCTACGGTTCTCTAGATATGGGCCCTTGAAAAATGCACCTTTAAGATGACGTCACATGCCAAGTGATGACGTCATCATGACGTCACTCTTCGGCATACATTTTCAGCTAAGGGTCTCTGTTTGTGTTAAGCCTGATTAAGATCTGAGGTTGTTTAGTGACCAAAGTGGCTCTTACAAAATTTGTGTACAAAGTCTATGGGATTTGGGATAGAACAAAAAAATCATAGAAAATCAGCCGATGACGTCATCATGACGTCACCTCGGATTTTACATGCTAGTAGCACTATCTACATGCCCACTAATTTTTATGACGATCGGACCTACCCTTATATGTGTTTCAAAAAAGCACATTTTTGATGACGTCATGATGACATCACACATTTTCCCATTTATGCGAAAGAATATAGGAGCTAACAAAGCTATTACAAAAAGAATTTTGAATTTAGCATGTTATGTTGGTGAGATATGGCTTTAAGAAACTTTGAAGTTCAAAAACTTAACAATTACTATAAAATCGTATGATGACGTCATTATGACGTCACCTCAATTTTCATCTATAACACGAGCTACACTACCAACATACCAGGTTTGAAGGCAATCGGACCTACCGTTCTCTAGATATGGGCCCTTGAAAAACGCACCTTTAAGATGACGTCACGTGACACGTGATGACGTCATCATGACGTCACTCTTCGACATACAATTTCAGCCTAGGGTCTATGTTTGAGGTAAGTTTTGTTAAGATCTGAGGTTTTTTAAGACCTAAAGTGCCGCGGACAAAATTCGTGTACAAAGTCTATGGGCTTTTGGTCAGAACTAAAAGAAGAAGAAGGAAGAAAAAAAACTAGAGGTCTATGTTTTTAAGAACATAGGGCTTTTCCATATGTTTTTATGATGTCACTTCGAATTTTGTAAACTAGTGACAAATCTACCTAACCACCAAGTTTCGTGACGATTAGACATGGTCTATCCTTATGTCTTTCAAGAAATCATGCCTTTAATGACGTCATTATGACTTCAGTAATTTTTCGCATTTATATAAAAGAATGTACGAGCTAACAAAGCTATTACAAAAGGAATTTTGAATTGAACATGTTCTGTTGATGAGATATGGTTTTAAGAATCTTTAACGTTAAAATTTTGAAATTACCATAAAAATCAGATGATGACGTCATTATGACGTCACCTCAATTTTGATTTATAACAAGTACTTGTTTAGCAACATACCAGGTTTGAATGCAATTGGACTTACGGTTCTCTTGATATGGGCCCTTGAAAAATGAGCCTTTAAGATGACATCACGTAACACATAATGACGTCATCGTGACATCACTCTTCGGCACACAATTTCAGATTAGGGTCTATGTTTGGGTTAAGTTTGCTTAAGATCTGATGTTGTTTAGTGACCAAAGTGCCGCAGACAAAATTCGTGTTTAAGAAGAAACCAAAATAGTGGGTATTGTGTAGTTTAGGATTTCTGTATTAATTGTGTTCATGTTAGCTTCTGGAGTATTTGATTATTCCAAAAGCCTTTTTTTGTTACTAAAGTAGACTTCTCTGAATCCCAATGACACGTGCTTTTGTGATTTGGAAAGGTTTTTTAAGGCGGAAAATACGATTTTCTTACGTTGTGTCACGTTTTGGCTCGGTCAACTACTCTCCCACCAGCTATATATCCGTGTAAAGCTGGGTATTGCGCAATCACGTATTTTGTTACCTCTTAGCTAACGATTTCACTCCAAAAAACCCTGCAGATGTTCTTCGACGTGGCCCTTTGTTCTGAATGTGGCAAAACGAACAATTTTCAAGTAGATTGTGTTCATGCCTGGGCGAAAGTGTACTAAACTACACAATCGCGCGAACAGAACAAAAACAAAGGCTTTCCTGCTGTAGCGGAAACGCCAAAAAATGTGCGTCTGTTGTAAACATACGCATGGCTTTTCCTTTTTTTCTTTTTTATTTAACATAAAGTATCTGAAGGTCTATGTCTTTGCTAAGTTTAAGATCTGAGATTATTTTATGATTAACATTTCGTACTCCAAACTTGACCTTTAAGTTCATGTTACATGCCACACGAAGACGTCATTATGACGTCACTCTTCGCGGCACGACTTTGCATCAGGGTCTATACCTATGCTAACTCTGACTAAGATTCGATGTTGTTTGATGACAAAAGTGCCGATCAGAAAATCTATGCACAAAGTCTATGGGATTTGGGATAGAACTAAAATAAGAAGCAGAAAAAAAATAGATATAGGGCCTTCAAAAATGCAAATTTAAGATGACGTCACGTGACATGTGATGACGTCATCATGACGTCATGATTCGGCACCCATCTCGAGTAGATAGTCAATGCATATGCCAAGTTTGAAGTTCATGGCATTTGAAGAAGTGCAAAATTTTAAGAGTACAATGAAATTTGAAACATTTACAAATTCATAAAAAATCAGCCGATGACGTCATCATGACGTCACTTCGGATTTTGCATGCTAGTGGCACTATGTACCTACCCACCAATTTTTATGACGATCGGACGTACCCTTATGTGTGTTTCAGAAATGCACATTTTTGATGACGTCATGATGACGTCACACATTTTTCAAATGTATGTGAAAGAATATAGGAGCTAACAAAGCTATTACAAAAAGAATTTTGAATTTAGCATGTTCTGTTGGTGAGATATGGCTTTAAGAAACTTTGAAGTTGAAAAACTTTAATGTTACTGTAAAATCGTATGATGACGTCATCATGACGTCACCTCAATTTTTATGTATAACACGAGCTACCATACCAACATACCTGGTTTGAAGGCAATCGGACCTACCGTTCTCTAGATATGGGCCCTTGAAAAATGCACCTTTAAGATGACGTCACATGACACGTGATGACGTCATCATGACGTCACGTTTTGGCATACATTTTCAGCTTAGGGTCTCTGTTTGTGTTAAGCCTGATTAAGATCTGATGTTGTTTAGTGACCAAAGTGTCCCGTACAAAATTCGTGTACAAAGTCTATGGGATTTGGGATAGAACTAAAAATTCATAGAAAATCAGCCGATGACGTCATCATGACGTCACCTCGGATTTAACATCCTAGTAGCATTATCTACCTGCACACTAATTTTTATGACGATCGTCCCTACCCTTATATGTGTTTCAAAAAAGCATATTTTTGATGACGTCATGATGACGTCACACATTTTTCACATTTATGTGAAAGAATATAGGAGCTAACAAAGCTATTACAAAAAGAATTTTGAATTTAGCATGTTCTGTTGATGAGATATGGCTTTAAGAAACTTTGAAGTTCAAAAACTTAAAAATTACTATAAAATCGTATGATGACGTCACCATGACGTCACCTCAATTTTCATATATAACACGAGCTAGCCTACCAACATACCAGGTTTAAAGGAAATCGGACCTACCGTTCTCTAGATATGGGCCCTTGAAAAACGCACTTTTAAGATGACGTCACGTGACACGTGATGACGTCATCATGACGTCACGTTTTGGCATACATTTTCAGCTTAGGGTCCCTGTTTGTGTTAAGTTTGATTAAGATCTGATGTTGTTTAGTGACCAAAGTGTCCCGTACAAAATTCGTGTACAAAGTCTATGGGATTTGGGATAGAACTAAAAATTCATAGAAAATCAGCCGATGACGTCATCATGACGTCACCTCGGATTTAACATCCTAGTAGCATTATCTACCTGCACACTAATTTTTATGACGATCGTCCCTACCCTTATATGTGTTTCAAAAAAGCATATTTTTGATGACGTCATGATGACGTCACACATTTTTCACATTTATGTGAAAGAATATAGGAGCTAACAAAGCTATTACAAAAAGAATTTTGAATTTAGCATGTTCTGTTGATGAGATATGGCTTTAAGAAACTTTGAAGTTCAAAAACTTAAAAATTACTATAAAATCGTATGATGACGTCACCATGACGTCACCTCAATTTTCATATATAACACGAGCTAGCCTACCAACATACCAGGTTTAAAGGAAATCGGACCTACCGTTCTCTAGATATGGGCCCTTGAAAAACGCACTTTTAAGATGACGTCACGTGACACGTGATGACGTCATCATGACGTCACTCTTCGACATGCAATTTCAGCATAGGGTCTATGTTTGAGGTAAGTTTGGTTAAGATCTGAGGTTTTTTAAGACCTAAAGTGCCGCCGACAAAATTCGTGTGCAAAGTCTATGGGATTTTGGTCGGAACTAAAAGAAGAAAAAACTAGAGGTCTATGTTTTTAAGAACATAGGGCTTTTCCATATGTTTTTATGATGTCACTTCGAATTTTGTAAACTAGTGACAAATCTACCTAACCACCAAGTTTCGTGACGATTAGACATGGTCTATCCATATGTCTTTCAAGAAATCATGCCTTTAATGACGTCATTATGAGTAATTTTTCGCATTTATATAAAAGAATGTACGAGCTAACAAAGCTATTACAAAAGGAATTTTGAATTGAACATGTTCTGTTGATGAGATGTGGTTTTAAGAATCTTTAACGTTAAAATTTTGAAATTACCATAAAAATCAGATGATGACGTCATTATGACGTCACCTAAATTTTGATTTATAACATGTACTTGTTTAGCCAACATACCAGGTTTGAATGCAATTGGACTTACGGTTCTCTTGATATGGGCCCTTGAAAAATGAGCCTTTAAGATGACATCACGTAACACATAATGACGTCATCGTGACATCACTCTTCGGCACACAATTTCAGATTAGGGTCTATGTTTGGGTTAAGTTTGCTTAAGATCTGATGTTGTTTAGTGACCAAAGTCATGAGATATGGCTTTAAGAAACTTTGAAGTTCAAAAACTTAAAAATTACTATAAAATCGTATGATGACGTCACCATGACGTCACCTCAATTTTCATATATAACACGAGCTAGCCTACCAACATACCAGGTTTAAAGGAAATCGGACCTACCGTTCTCTAGATATGGGCCCTTGAAAAACGCACTTTTAAGATGACGTCACGTGACACGTGATGACGTCATCATGACGTCACTCTTCGACATGCAATTTCAGCATAGGGTCTATGTTTGAGGTAAGTTTGGTTAAGATCTGAGGTTTTTTAAGACCTAAAGTGCCGCCGACAAAATTCGTGTGCAAAGTCTATGGGATTTTGGTCGGAACTAAAAGAAGAAAAAACTAGAGGTCTATGTTTTTAAGAACATAGGGCTTTTCCATATGTTTTTATGATGTCACTTCGAATTTTGTAAACTAGTGACAAATCTACCTAACCACCAAGTTTCGTGACGATTAGACATGGTCTATCCATATGTCTTTCAAGAAATCATGCCTTTAATGACGTCATTATGAGTAATTTTTCGCATTTATATAAAAGAATGTACGAGCTAACAAAGCTATTACAAAAGGAATTTTGAATTGAACATGTTCTGTTGATGAGATGTGGTTTTAAGAATCTTTAACGTTAAAATTTTGAAATTACCATAAAAATCAGATGATGACGTCATTATGACGTCACCTAAATTTTGATTTATAACATGTACTTGTTTAGCCAACATACCAGGTTTGAATGCAATTGGACTTACGGTTCTCTTGATATGAGCCCTTGAAAAATGAGCCTTTAAGATGACATCACGTAACACATAATGACGTCATCGTGACATCACTCTTCGGCACACAATTTCAGATTAGGGTCTATGTTTGGGTTAAGTTTGCTTAAGATCTGATGTTGTTTAGTGACCAAAGTGCCGCAGACAAAATTCGTGTTTAAGAAGAAACCAAAATAGTGGGTATTGTGTAGTTTAGGATTTCTGTATTAATTGTGTTCATGTTAGCTTCTGGAGTATTTGATTATTCCAAAAGCCTTTTTTTGTTACTAAAGTAGACTTCTCTGAATCCCAATGACACGCGCTTTTGTGATTTGGAAAGGTTTTTTAAGGTGGAAAATACGATTTTCTTACGTTGTGTCACGTTTTGGCTCGGTCAACTACTCTCCCACCAGCTATATATCCGTGTAAAGCTGGGTATTGCGCAATCACGTATTTTGTTACCTCTTAGCTAACGATTTCACTCCAAAAAACCCCTGCAGATGTTCTTCGACGTGGCCCTTTGTTCTGAATGTGGCAAAACGAACAATTTTCAAGTAGATTGTGTTCATGCCTGGGCGAAAGTGTACTAAACTACACAATCGCGCGAACAGAACAAAAACAAAGGCTTTCCTGCTGTAGCGGAAACGCCAAAAAATGTGCGTCTGTTGTAAACATACGCATGGCTTTTCCTTTTTTTCTTTTTTATTTAACATAAAGTATCAGAAGGTCTATGTCTTTGCTAAGTTTAAGATCTGAGATTATTTTATGATTAACATTTCGTACTCCAAACTTGACCTTTAAGTTCATGTTACATGCCACACGAAGACGTCATTATGACGTCACTCTTCGCGGCACGACTTTGCATCAGGGTCTATACCTATGCTAACTCTGACTAAGATTCGATGTTGTTTGATGACAAAAGTGCCGATCAGAAAATCTATGCACAAAGTCTATGGGATTTGGGATAGAACTAAAATAAGAAGCAGAAAAAAAATAGATATAGGGCCTTCAAAAATGCAAATTTAAGATGACGTCACGTGACATGTGATGACGTCATCATGACGTCATGATTCGGCACCCATCTCGAGTAGATAGTCAATGCATATGCCAAGTTTGAAGTTCATGGCATTTGAAGAAGTGCAAAATTTTAAGAGTACAATGAAATTTGAAACATTTACAAATTCATAAAAAATCAGCCGATGACGTCATCATGACGTCACTTCGGATTTTGCATGCTAGTGGCACTATCTACCTACCCACCAATTTTTATGACGATCGGACGTACCCTTATGTGTGTTTCAGAAATGCACATTTTTGATGACGTCATGATGACGTCACACATTTTTCAAATGTATGTGAAAGAATATAGGAGCTAACAAAGCTATTACAAAAAGAATTTTGAATTTAGCATGTTCTGTTGGTGAGATATGGCTTTAAGAAACTTTGAAGTTGAAAAACTTTAATATTACTGTAAAATCGTATGATGACGTCATCGTGACGTCACCTTAATTTTCATCTATAACACGAGCTACCATACCAACATACCAGGTTTGAAGGCAATCGGACCTACCGTTCTCTAGATATGGGCCCTAGAAAAATGCACATTTAAGATGACGTCACGTGACACGTGATGACGTCATCATGACGTCACGTTTCGGCTTACATTTTCAGCTCAGGGTCTATGTTTGTGTTAAGTTTAATTAAGATCCGAGGTTGTTTAGTGACCAAAGTGCCACTTACAAAATTCGTGTACAAAGTCTATGGGATTTGGGATAGAACTAAACAATTCACAGAAAATCAGCCGATGACGTCATCATGACGTCACCTCGGATTTTACATGCTAGTAGCACTATCTACCTGCCCACTAATTTTTATGACGAGCGGACGTACCCTTATGTGTGTTTCAGAAATGCACATTTTTTATGACGTCATGATGACGTCACACATTTTTCAAATGTATGTGAAAGAATATAGGAGCTAACAAAGCTATTACAAAAAGAATTTTGAATTTAGCATGTTCTGTTGGTGAGATATGGCTTTAAGAAACTTTGAAGTTGAAAAACTTTAATATTACTGTAAAATCGTATGATGACGTCATCGTGACGTCACCTTAATTTTCATCTATAACACGAGCTACCATACCAACATACCAGGTTTGAAGGCAATCGGACCTACCGTTCTCTAGATATGGGCCCTAGAAAAATGCACATTTAAGATGACGTCACGTGACACGTGATGACGTCATCATGACGTCACGTTTCGGCTTACATTTTCAGCTCAGGGTCTATGTTTGTGTTAAGTTTAATTAAGATCCGAGGTTGTTTAGTGACCAAAGTGCCACTTACAAAATTCGTGTACAAAGTCTATGGGATTTGGGATAGAACTAAACAATTCACAGAAAATCAGCCGATGACGTCATCATGACGTCACCTCGGATTTTACATGCTAGTAGCACTATCTACCTGCCCACTAATTTTTATGACGAGCGGACGTACCCTTATGTGTGTTTCAGAAATGCACATTTTTTATGACGTCATGATGACGTCACACATTTTTCAAATGTATGTGAAAGAATATAGGAGCTAACAAAGCTATTACAAAAAGAATTTTGAATTTAGCATGTTCTGTTGGTGAGATATGGCTTTAAGAAACTTTGAAGTTCAAAAACTTAAAAATTACTATAAAATCGTATGATGACGTCATCATGACGTCACGTCAATTTTCATCTATAACACGAGCTAGCCAACCAACATACCAGGTTTGAAGGAAATTGGATATACCGTTCTCTAAATATGGGCCCTTGAAAAACGCACATTTAGGATGACGTCACGTGACACGTGACACGATTTTAACAATTCAAGAATTCAGCGACTTGAAAAAAGACTAGAAATCAACCCCTTTTATGAACAGCATGCTCTTTTAAGCCATGGTTATCTGCCCTTCCCAGAATTCCTTTGTGTTATATTGAATTTGGTCTAAATTTTGAAATTGCTGTTATTTCTTACTTGAGTGAGCCACGATCATGAAATTTTGGAATTAGGTACAGATAAATTCAATGTATATATTTTTGTAATCGGATTGACCCTTACAAGCGTTTACAAAAAAACAAATTTTTGATGACGTCATCATGACGTCACACAATTTTCGCTTTTTAGGGCATATCTTTGAGACATACCAAAGCTATAAGAAAAAGAATTTTGAAATTATCTTGTTTTGTTCGCTAGATATATTTAAAAGAATGTTACGATTTTAAAAATTCAAAAAATCATAAAAAATCACGTGATGACGTCATCACGACGTCACTCTACGACATACAATTTCAGCTCAGGGTCTATGTTTGATGTAAGTTTGGTTAGGTTCTGACGTTTTTAAAGACCTAAATTGCCGCCGACAAAATTTGTGTACAAAGTCTATGGGATTTTGGTCAGAACTAAAAGAAGAAGAAGAAGAAGAAGAACGAGAGCTATATGTCTGTTTCCTAAACAGAACATAGGGCTTTTCCTTTTTATTTGCTATAATGTCACTTAGAATATTGCCTACTAATGAGAAATTCGACTACCCACCAAGTTTCGTGACAATCCGAGAGATCTACCAATTTATATGTGTCTATAAATTGCGCCTTTAATAACGTCATTATGATGTTCCACATCAATCGCCTCTATTTTTTACATATTATTTATGACAAACTTATTTCAAAAAGAATTTCGAAAGTAGTTTGTTCTGTTGACGGGATATGGCTTACAGATTTAAGAATGTAACCATGTTAAAATCATATTCAATTACCGGCCTTTTAACATACCAGGTTTCACCCTAATCGGTCCAACAACTGTCTAGATATGGCCCCTTTTAAAAACGCACCTTTAAGGTGACATATAAGACATCATCATGACGTCACTTCGGAGTTTGCATTCTTGTGACAATATCTGTATACCCACCAATTGTCGTGTCGATTGGATGTACCCTTATACGTGTTTCAAAAAAGCACATTTTTTGATGACGTCCCCATGACAACACATTTTTCACATTTATATACAATTATGTATGATCTAACAAACCTATTACAAAAAGAATTTCTAAATTGGCATGTTCTGTTGATGATATATGGCTTTAAGGTCCAAAAACTTAAACAATACTATAAAATCGTATGATGACGTCATCATGACGTCACATCAATTTTCATCTATAACATGCTCACCTACCAGCCTACCACATTTGATCTAATCAGACCTACGGTTCTCTAAATATAGGCCCTTAAAAAATGCACCTTTAAGATGACGTCATGTGACACGTGATGACGTCATCATGACGTCAGAGCAATATGCACGATTTCAGCACAGGGTCTCAGTCTACGCATACTTTCATCAAGATGAAAGATCTGATAACTGGCAAAAGCGCCGGCGAGAATGAAACGTGCATTGCCTATGGGATTTTTGATATCTCACGATTTGCGATGTCCCTTCTGAGCCACCTTACACCATTGGTACACGCTGCATGCACTGCAGAGCTAGCTGCGTGTATCACTTTACACTGACTTTGCTCGTACAGCGCAACTCCACACACGTTTACGTTGGATTGTAGAAACGTGCAACATGACACCCATGGTTAAACTGCCTTCCCATAATTCCTTTGTTATCATATTGTTTGGGGCTAAATATTGAAATGGGTATATTTTGACGCTGGAGTGAGCTATGATCATAAGAACTTGGAATTAGGTACACAAAAATACAGTGTATAACACTTCCGAAGGTTTTTGTCATAAGAGATTGCTAAATATACCAAATTTTGACTTGAATTTAATGACCTCTAGATGACGTCATCATGACGTCACATCAATTTTTTTCATCTGTAACAAATCCTGGCCTATCAGCATTAAGACTGCACCCAATCGGACGTACGGTTCTCTAGATATAGGACCTTAAAATGTGCACCTTTAAGATGACGTCACGTGACCCACGATGACGTCATCACAACTGTACTTGTCGAAGCAAACATTTGCAACGTGGTCTTGGCCTGGATCGAGTTTGTAATCAATCTGATCAATGACAGTGTAAGTTTTTGAGTGTATAATGAAATTTGAAAAATTAAACAAATCATAGAAAATCAGCCGATGACGTCATCATGACGTCACTTCGGATTGTGCATGCTAGTGACAATATCTGCCTACCCACCAATTTTTGTGACGATCGGACCTACTCTTATATGTGTTTCAAAAAAGCACATTTTTGATGACGTCATGATGACGTCATACATTTTTCACATTTATATGTAAGTATCTATGATCTAACAAACCTATTACAAAAGGAATTTCTAAATTAGCATGTTCAGTTGATGAGATATGGCTTAAGGGTTCAAAACTTTAACAATTACTGCAAAATCGTATGATGACGTCATCATGACGTCACGTCGATTTTCATCTATAACACAAGCCGGTCCACCAACAAACCAAGTTTGAGCTCAATCGGACGTAGGGTTCTCTAGATATAGGCCCTTCAAAAACGCACTTTTGAGATGATGTCACGTGCCACGTGATGACGTCATCATGACGTCAGAGTAATAGGCACTACTTCGGTACAGGGTCCAAGTCTATGCAAACTCTCATTAAGATTGAAGTCTGTTTAATGGCAAAAGTGGCGGTGAGAATAAAACGTGTGCTTTGTCTATGGCATTTTTGATAGAAGAACAAGAAGAAGGAGAAGAAGAAGAAGAAACTAGACATCTTGCGTCTCTTGCAAACAGACGCAGGGCTTTTCCGTTTTTCTGTTATATTAAGCACAAAGCTCCATCACTTCTATGTCTTTTGCTACTTCAAACTTGACCTTTAAGCGTGACGCCATCCTGACTTCTTTCTTGGTCATGTAATTTCCATTATAGGATATATATGACAAACTTGTTTAAGACCTTAGGCTGTTATGTGGCGCAAGTCCCGGTTAGAAATTACATAAAAAAAATTAAAAACCTAACAATCAACATAAAATCATAGGATAGCGTCGTCATGACGTCACATATTCGGAACGTGGTCTTGGCTTGTGTCAAGATTGCAGTCAATCTGATCAATGACAGTTTAAAAAAATTGAAAAAAATTAAAAATTCCTACAAAATCAGCCAATCACGTCACTTCAGATTTTACAAATTTTCATAACGATCCACTTACTCTCATGTGTTTTTTAAAAGGGCATTTTGATGACGTCAGGATGATGTTACACATTTTAACATACATAACTCTGACCTAATGAATTGATTACAAAAAGGAATTTCGAATTTATTATATTCTGTTAATGAGATATGGCTTAAAATTTCAAAACCTTAAAAAAAATATACAAATAATTTGATGGTCATCATGACTAAAAAATTAACAGAAAATCAGCCGATGACGTCATCATGACGTCACCTCGGATTTTACATGCTAGTATCACTATCTACTTACCCACCAATTTTTATGACGCTCGGACCAACCCTTATATGTGTTTCAAAAAGCCTATTTTTGATGACGTAATGATGACGTCACACAATTTTCACATTTATGTAAAGGAATATAGGAGCTAACAAAGCTATTACAAAAAGAATTTTGAATTTAGCATGTTCTGTTGGTGAGATATGGCTTTAAGAAACTTTGAAGTTCAAAAACTTAAAAATTACTATAAAATCGTATGATGACGTCATCATGACGTCATGTCAATTTTCATCTATAAACCTGCTGGCCTACTTAGATATTACATTTCAACTTAATCGAGCTTGTACTTTTGTAGATATGGCTTCAAAAACTGCCCCTTTAAGATGACGTCACGTGACATGTGATGACATCATGATAATGTCATGTCAATTTTCAGCTATAAACCTACTGGGCTACCTAGATATTACTTTTCAACTTAATCGAACTTGTAATTTTGTATATATATGGCTTCAAAAACTGCCCCTTTAAGATGACGTCACGTGACATGTGATGACGTCATCATAACGTCAATTCAATTTTTATCTATAAACCTACTGGGCTACCTAGATATTACTTTTGAACTTAATCGGACTTGTGCTTTTGTAGACATATGGCTTCAAAAACTGCCCCTTTAAGATGACGTCACGTGACATGTGATGACATCAATTATGATAATGTCATGTCAATTTTCAGCTATAAACCTACTGGGCTACCTAGATATTACTTTTCAACTTAATCGAATTTGTACTTTTGTAGATATATGGCTTCAAAAACTGCCCCTTTAAGATGACGTCACGTGGCATGTCATGACGTCATCAAGAGGTAAAAGTTCGGCACACATTGTGAGCAGTTAGTCTAAGTGTCTGCCAAGTTTAAAAGTACCCAAAGTGCCGGTAAGAAAGAAAACGTGTACAAATGCTATAGGCAATAATCTAGCGAGTGCCCCTTTAAGATGACACCACGTGACATGTTATGACTTGATCATAACGTCATGTCAATTTTCATCTATAACACCAGGTGGCATACCTTACGTTCCAACTGAATCGGACTTGTACTTTTGTAGATATATGGCTTCGAAAAATGCCCCTTTTAAGATGACGTCACGTGACATGTGATGACGTCATCAGGACGTAAAAGTTCGGCACACATTGTGAGCAGTTGGGGTAAGTGTCTGCCAAGTTTAAAAGTAGCCAATGTGGCCGGTAAGAAAGTAAACGTTTACAAATGCTATGGGCAATATTCTATCGACTTGAAAAAAGAATTTTTTTATGACGTCATCATGACGTCACACAATTTTCGCTTTTTAGGGCATATCTTTGAGACATACCAAAGCTATAACAAAAAGAATTTTGAAAATATCTTGTTTTGTTCGCTAGATATAGTGAAAAGAATGTTACGATTATAAAACTTCAAGAATTCAGCGACTTGAAAAAAGACTACAAATCAACCCCTTTTATAAACAGCATGCACATTTAAGCCATGGTTATCAGCCCTTCCCAGAATTCCTTTGTGTTATATTGAATTTGGTCTACATTTTGAAATGGCTCCTATTTCTTACTTGAGTGAGCCACGATCACAAAATTTTGGAATTAGGTACAGGAAAATTCAATGTATACATTTTTGTAATCAGATTGACCCTTACATGCGTTTAAAAAAAAAAATATTGTTGATGACGTCATCATGACGTCACACAATTTTCGCCATTTAGGGCATATCTTTGAGACATACCAAAGCTGTAACAAAAATAATTTTGAAAATATCTTGTTTTGTTCGCTAGATATATTGAAAAGAATGTTACGATTTTAAAACTTCAAAAATTCAGCGACTTGAAAAAAGACAAGAAATCAACCCCTTTTATAAACAGCAAGCTCATAATAGCCATGGTTATCAGCCCGTCCCAGAATTCCTTTGTGTTATATTGAATTTGGTCTAAATTTTGAAATGGCTGTCATTTCTTACTTGAGTGAGCCACGATCATGAAATTTTGGAATTGGGTACAGAAAAATACAATGTATAAATTGTTGTAATCGGATTGACCCTTACATGCGTTAAAAAAAAAAATATTTTTGATGACGTCATCATGACGTCACACAATTTTCGCCTTTTAGGGCATATCTTTGAGACATACCAAAGCTATAACAAAAAGAATTTTGAAAATATCTTGTTTTGTTCGCTAGATATATTGAAAAGAATGTTACGATTTTAATACTTCAAAAATTCAGCGACTTGAAAAAAGACTAGAAATCAACCCCTTTTATAAACAGCAAGCTCATAATAGCCATGGTTATCAGCCCGTCCCAGAATTCCTTTGTGTTATATTGAATTTGGTCTAAATTTTGAAATGGCTGTTATTTCTTACTTGAGTGAGCCACGATCATGAAATTTTGGAATTGGGTACAGAAAAATACAATGTATACATTTTTGTAATCAGATTGACCCTTACATGCGTTTAAAAAAAAAAATATTGTTGATGACGTCATCATGACGTCACACAATTTTCGCAATTTAGGGCATATCTTTGAGACATACCAAAGCTATAAGAAAAAGAATTTTGAAAATATCTTGTTTTGTTCGCTAGATATATTTAAAAGAATGTTACGATTTTAAAAATTCAAAAATTCATAAAAAATCACTTGATGACGTCATCATGACGTCACTCTTCGACGCAAAATGTCAGCTTAGGGTCTATGTTTGAGGTAAGTTTGGTTAAGATCTGAGGTTTTTTAAGACCTAAAGTGCCGCCGACAAAATTCGTGTACAAAGTCTATGGGATTTTGGTCGGAACTAAAAGAAGAAGAAAAAACTAGACATCTTGCGTCTCTTGCAAACAGACGCAGGGCTTTTCCGTTTTTCTGTTATATTCAGCACAAAACTCCATCACTTCTATGCCTTTTGCTACTTCAAACTTGACCGTTAAGCGTGACGCCATCGTGACTTCTTAAATCTTGGTCATGTAATTTCCATTATAGGATTATATCACAAATTTGTTTTTAAGACCTTAGGCTGTTATACGGCGCAAGTCCCGGTTACAAATTAAATTAAAAACTAGACATAGTGTGTCTGTTTTCCGTGTTTGCTTTTTCTTTGGTGAAAGATTGTTTTGTTGCTTGAGACGTAGTTTTTCTATATTACTAAAGTACGTTGTTTTACAGAATAAAAACAGTATTGAGTTTCGTAGGCCTATACTATATTTGTCAGCCAAAAGAAACTGAGGGTGGAAAACATTGATCGAAATATTATTTTAAACATTTTCAACCTGCCGCTAGAGGGCGCTCTAACATTATATGACGTTACCGGTGATGATTTTTTGAAATACAACCTAGCAACTTTTTCCATTTTTAAATTATAAGGCACTTCTGGTTTGGACCGAAAGTAAGAGTCACGTGACTTTGTACGTAATATCAAAAATGAAGACCCTGGATTATTCTATCAGTTCCCATAAAAAGCAAAATCAGATCTCTCTCGATTGATTTTATATTGATTTTCAAAGATTAAACTTTCAAATTATAAGGCACTTCCGGTTTGGACCGGAAGGAAGGGTCACGTGACTTTGCACGTAATATAAAAATGAAGACCCTGGATTATTATATCAGTTCCCGTAAAAAGCAAAATCAGATCTCTCTTGATTGATTTTATATTGATTTTCAAAGATTAAACTTTCAAATTATAAGGCACTTCCAGTTTGGACCGGAAGGAAGGGTCACGTGACTTTGCACGTAATATCAAAAATGAAGACCCTGTATTATTCTATCAGTTACCGTAAAAATCAAAATCTGATCTCTCTCGATTGATTTTATATTGATTTTCAAAGATTAAACTTTCAAATTATAAGGCACTTACGGTTTTGACCGGAAGGAAGGGTCACGTGACTTTGCACGTAATATAAAAATGAAGACCCTAGATTATTATATCAGTTCCCGTAAAAAGCAAAATCAGATCTCTCTTGATTGATTTTATATTGATTTTCAAAGATTAAACTTTCAAATTATAAGGCACTTCCGGTTTGGACCGGAAGGAAGGATCACGTTACTTTGCACGTAATATCAGAAATGAAGACCCTGTATTATTCTATCAGTTACCGAAAAAATCAAAATCTGATCTCTCTCGATTGATTTTATATTGATTTTCAAAGATTAAACTTTCAAATTATAAGGCACTTCCGGTTTGGACCGGAAGGAAGGGTCACGTGACTTTGCACGTAAAATCAAAAATGAAGACCCTGGATTATTCTATCAGTTCCCGTAAAAACAAAAATCAGATCTCTCTGTTTGATTCTATATTGATTTTCAAAGATGAAACTTTCAAATTATAAGCTACATCCGGTTTGGACCGGAAGGAAGGGTCAGGTGATTTTGCACGTAATATAGAAAATGAAGACCCTGAATTATTCTATCAGTTCCCATTAAAAGCAAAATCATATCTCTCTCGATTGATTTTATATGGATTTTCAAAGATTAAATCTGGAAATCTTTGATTCCTTGTAATTCTATATTTGATGACGTCATCGTGACGTCATTATCAGAAAGTTCGAGAGCTATGTCAACTCTGCCATCTGAAGCAGATATCTGGATTATATCTCTCGCAGTTGATTTTTCAGCAATTTTGTCAGGTTTAAAGGTCTTTTCATTGCAACTTCCGGTCTGATGACGTCATCAATCTGAGCCCTTGCACACGTGTTGCCTGCATGAAGGTCATCAAATATATCAATTATAAAGTGATTACCGCAAACTTCGCCACACACATCAACTGAAAGTTCATTTTAAACATTTTTAAAACTGCCACTAGAGGGCGCTCAACCATTTTATGACGTCATAATTGTTTTTTTGTGAAGTACAACCTTGGCGGAGACTAACATCGTTGAAAGCAAGTTCACATCTTTTTCCACTTTCAAATTACAGGGCACTTCCGGTTTGGACCGGAAGGAAGGGTCACGTGATTTGACGCACACGAGATAAAATTAAGATCCTGGTTTATACTATCAATTGACACTAAAACGGTTGATTTTATATAGCATTTTAAAGATTTAAAATATTTATCTTAAATCGCTTGTAATATAACACGTGATGACGTCACCATGACGTCACACTAAGAGAAACAATTTCAGTTGAGGGTCTTTGTTTGTGTTAAGTTTGGTTAAGATCTGAGTTTGTTTAGTGACCAAAGTGCCGCCGACAAAATTCGTGTACAAAGTCTATGGGATTTGGGATAGAACTAAAATAGGAAAAAACTAGAGGTCTATGTTTTTAAGAACATAGGGCTTTTCCATATGTTTTTATGATGTCACTTCGAATTTTGTAAACTAGTGACAAATCTACCTAACCACCAAGTTTCGTGACGATTAGACATGGTCTATCCTTATGTCTTTCAAGAAATCATGCCTTTAATGACGTCATTATGACTTCAGTAATTTTTCGCATTTATATAAAAGAATGTACGAGCTAACAAAGCTATTACAAAAGGAATTTTGAATTGAACATGTTCTGTTGATGAGATATGGTTTTAAGAATCTTTAACGTTAAAATTTTGAAATTACCATAAAAATCAGATGATGACGTCATTATGACGTCACCTCAATTTTGATTTATAACATGTACTTGTTTAGCAACATACCAGGTTTGAATGCAATTGGACTGACGGTTCTCTTGATATGGGCCCTTGAAAAATGAGCCTTTAAGATGACATCACGTAACACATAATGACGTCATCGTGACATCACTCTTCGGCACACAATTTCAGATTAGGGTCTATGTTTGGGTTAAGTTTGCTTAAGATCTGATGTTGTTTAGTGACCAAAGTGCCGCAGACAAAATTCGTGTTTAAGAAGAAACCAAAATAGTGGGTATTGTGTAGTTTAGGATTTCTGTATTAATTTTATTTTTTATTTATTTATTTATTTATTTCGATATCCAACAGCGGAGACCCGCCACTTACAGGTATCATATAAAAAATTACATTAAAAATAAAATAAAATAAATACAAATATTTTAATAAAAACTAAAAACTAAAAATTAAAAATTAAAGTTAAAAACTAAAATTAATATTAAAATAAACATAAAAGTTTATCGTAAATAAATTAACTTAATTTAAGCATGATATAAGCATAGACAAGCAGCTGCACTGAAGAGATACAATTAAGTATTGTATAGACATCTATAAATCTGCCTTCGGAAACAGTTCAATGTGGGTGCCCCAAACACATCGCATGCTCCATGGAGCCGGTTGTAGGTAGATGAAATCCTACAAACAAAACCCTGTTTGGTTACCTCAACTCGGCTCCAGGGAACATGCATTATGTGTTTGGCAGCTGATCTAGTCCGACGTTCAGGAACATGCAGGCCAAACGGATTAGCAATGGTTAAGTTGTACCGACTTTGGATAATTGTGTTCATGTTAGCTTCTGGAGTATTTGATTATTCCAAAAGCCTTTTTTTGTTACTAAAGTAGACTTCTCTGAATCCCAATGACACGTGCTTTTGTGATTTGGAAAGGTTTTTTAAGGCGGAAAATACGATTTTCTTAAGTTGTGTCACGTTTTGGCTCGGTCAACTACTCTCCCACCAGCTATATATCCGTGTAAAGCTGGGTATTGCGCAATCACGTATTTTGTTACCTCTTAGCTAACGATTTCACTCCAAAAAAAACCTGCAGATGTTCTTCGACGTGGCCCTTTGTTCTGAATGTGGCAAAACGAACAATTTTCAAGTAGATTGTGTTCATGCCTGGGCGAAAGTGTACTAAACTACACAATCGCGCGAACAGAACAAAAACAAAGGCTTTCCTGCTGTAGCGGAAACGCCAAAAAATGTGCGTCTGTTGTAAACATACGCATGGCTTTTCCTTTTTTTCTTTTTTATTTAACATAAAGTATCAGAAGGTCTATGTCTTTGCTAAGTTTAAGATCTGAGATTATTTTATGATTAACATTTCGTACTCCAAACTTGACCTTTAAGTTCATGTTACATGCCACACGAAGACGTCATTATGACGTCACTCTTCGCGGCACGACTTTGCATCAGGGTCTATACCTATGCTAACTCTGACTAAGATTCGATGTTGTTTGATGACAAAAGTGCCGATCAGAAAATCTATGCACAAAGTCTATGGGATTTGGGATAGAACTAAAATAAGAAGCAGAAAAAAAATAGATATAGGGCCTTCAAAAATGCAAATTTAAGATGACGTCACGTGACATGTGATGTCGTCATCATGACGTCATGATTCGGCACCCATCTCGAGAAGATAGTCAATGCATATGCCAAGTTTGAAGTTCATGGCATTTGAAGAAGTGCAAAATTTTAAGAGTACAATGAAATTTGAAACATTTACAAATTCATAAAAAATCAGCCGATGACGTCATCATGACGTCACTTCGGATTTTGCATGCTAGTGGCACTATCTACCTACCCACCAATTTTTATGACGATCGGACGTACCCTTATGTGTGTTTCAGAAATGCACATTTTTGATGACGTCATGATGACGTCACACATTTTTCAAATGTATGTGAAAGAATATAGGAGCTAACAAAGCTATTACAAAAAGAATTTTGAATTTAGCATGTTCTGTTGGTGAGATATGGCTTTAAGAAACTTTGAAGTTGAAAAACTTTAATATTACTGTAAAATCGTACGATGACGTCATCATGACGTCACTTTAATTTTCATCTATAACACGAGCTACCATACCAACATACCAGGTTTGAAGGCAATCGGACCTACCGTTCTATAGGCCCTTCCAAAATGCATCTTTAAGATGACGTCACATGACACGTGATGACGTCATCATGACGTCACGTTTTGGCATACATTTTCAGCTTAGGGTCCCTGTTTGTGTTAAGTTTGATTAAGATCTGATGTTGTTTAGTGACCAAAGTGTCCCGTACAAAATTCGTGTACAAAGTCTATGGGATTTGGGATAGAACTAAAAATTCATAGAAAATCAGCCGATGACGTCATCATGACGTCACCTCGGATTTAACATCCTAGTAGCATTATCTACCTGCCCACTAATTTTTATGACGATCGTCCCTACCCTTATATGTGTTTCAAAAAAGCATATTTTTGATGACGTCATGATGACGTCACACATTTTTTACATTTATGTGAAAGAATATAGGAGCTAACAGAGCTATTACAAAAAGAATTTTGAATTTAGCATGTTCTGTTGATGAGATATGGTTTTAAGAAACTTTGAAGTTCAAAAACTTAAAAATTACTATAAAATCGTATGATGACGTCACCATGACGTCACCTCAATTTTCATATATAACACGAGCTAGCCTACCAACATACCAGGTTTAAAGGAAATCGGACCTACCGTTCTCTAGATATGGGCCCTTGAAAAACGCACTTTTAAGATGACGTCACGTGACACGTGATGACGTCATCATGACGTCACTCTTCGACATGCAATTTCAGCATAGGGTCTATGTTTGAGGTAAGTTTGGTTAAGATCTGAGGTTTTTTAAGACCTAAAGTGCCGCCGACAAAATTCGTGTGCAAAGTCTATGGGATTTTGGTCGGAACTAAAAGAAGAAGAAGAAAAAAAAAAATCAGAACAAAAACAAAGCCTTTTCCGAAAAATTTTCGGAAAAGCCAAAAATCAGAACAAAAACAAAGCCTTTTCCGACTGGTTGTCGGAAAAGCCCAAAAAATCAGAACAAAAACAAGGCCTTTTCCGACTGGAAGTGTCGGAAAAGCCAAAAAAAAAATCAGAACAAAAACAATTGCTTTTCCGAAAAATTTCGGAAAAGCCAAAAATCGAAACAAAAACAAAGGCTTTTCCGAAAAATTTCGGAAAAGCCAAAAAATCAGAACAAAAACAAAGGCTTTTCCGAAAAATTTCGGAAAAGCCCCAAAAAAAAAAAAAAACAAAGGCTTTTCCGAAAAATTTCGGAAAAGCCAAAAATCAGAACAAAAACAAGGCCTTTTCCGACTGACTCTGTCGGAAAAGCCAATGATCCTGGAAACAGTGACTGCAGTTTAACTTTCTAAAATCTTGTCTAAAGTCTGCCCCTAATGAAGGACACTGTGGGCTTCATCAATCACAACATGAGTCTCACTGTTCTGATAGGGCTTTGTGACGAAAACATCACACACATGTTTCTCCAATAAATGTTCAAGATGCCCAATAATGTCAACAAATCTTCCATCCGTAACACTTTCACTCTGGTGTCATGTCCTGTTGCTCATCTGCAATAGTTGGGCACATTTTGTCACTGACTTGAATGGCACATGCACCGTATCTGCTGTTTGCATACACATGTACATAGCATATGTCGGGTGCCATATCGGTGGATATGCATTATTGCCTGATGGCGCAGTGCTGTATCTGTAAACTGTACCACTATCAAAATGGAGGTAAAGTCTTTCCTACGCAAAGTCTTTCCTACGCAAATCTATTTCTGAGCAAGTGCGAACACATCTACTTTGACAAACAAGTGAATCGGTAGTGTTAAAAGATGTTTGCACAAATACTGGCACTGGATGCCTGGAACATGAGTAAGCACTAGTTGGACAACCAGTTCAGATAGAACTCTCTATTGTATAAATAAAAAATTGACATGATTCAGACTAGTTTTAATATGAAAGAAATTTGTCACATCAGAAAGATTTTACTTTAAACCCCCAACCAAAATCGGTAAGGAACAGCAAATCTTGGAAAATAACCACCCGTTTGTGTTCATAATTGTATAAACACTTGGCACAACCTTTACTTTTGAGAATTTTGTTGGGACATTTTATTGCAATATAGGAGAAGAAAGTTTGTGTTTTTTTGTTAAAAGTTCTTGGCACCATGTAAAGTCACTCAAAGTGTTCACATACATGTTGATTTCTTCATAATTTTTTACAGATTTTGCTGACATAAATCTTGAAATAACAGGTTGTGCCACATGTTTAGACAGTTACTTCAAGGAGGGTTGGTTATTTTCCAAGATTTTGCTGTTCTTGACCGATTTTAGTGGGGGTATTATAAAGTAAAATATTTCCGTTTTACCCTTTGAATCTGCTCTCTGCAAATGGTTGTTGCTGCTCTCATTATACATGGCCACTACACGATGAGACTCCAGAACTTAGTCTAGTCTCACTCAGTGTTCATTTCTCCACACTATTACTAGTAGTAGTATTATACTAGTCCATCGTTCTCGTATGTCCAGCATCACACTTCACAATCGCAAGTCTTCTTATTTTTGTAGGCAAAATCGCCATGATCATGATCGATCATCGTGTCTCCTCCGCGAAGGCAACATTTCAAGCATTTCAACAGCATAGGTTTCAAATAGAAGCAGTGCCTCTCTCCTTGTTGATGGTTGCGAAAATATACCTTTAATTTCAGACCTGAGCGAAAATCTAAACGAATATTCGTAATATACACTGACGTATCATCATGCACCATATACATATTGGCCGTACTACTAAGTTCAGTGCGATACCCCAGTTGCATTGTGGGTATGATCCCTGACCTGCAACATTTGCATTAAACTGGAGGAATTCGGGGGGCGGAGTAGCTTGGACAAACATTTTCACGATTTTATTTCTCATATTTAATCTGGGAAATAATTGTCTCTGGACACAAAATATCATTGTGAAGATAACACTTTATTGTTTTAAGCAGGAATAATGCAATATAAATCTTAAATCATTTTTTCTTTTAATATATTCAGGTCATCACATAATTCATATGCATGTCCGTTTTGCGATCACTGATTGGCTCCCTAGGAAAGCCTAGGGAGAAATATAGAAAAAGTTAAACCGCTGGTGCAGGATTCCCAAGACGATAGTGCGAGCCTATGAGTTGGTCTAATCTTACCGAGTCCGAGTCCGGGTCCGGGTCCGAGTCCGAGTCCGAGTCCGAGTCATACAAGTCTGCTGTCTGGTCACATGGGTGAATGATAGGCGGTACTACTTCTTCATTGAGAAGAAGAAGCGACGCACCGGCCAATGCAACGCAGACAGCATTGACGTGCTCTCCGGAGAGCTTCAGCCTGATGAGCAGTCCGTGGCCAAGACGGCCTAGCATGCCACTGATGCCGTAAATGCTAAGCAGGAACGCGGCTTTTGAGGGCGCCACGTCCATACTTTCAGCACGAGTGTCATGTCAGATACAACTTCTTTAATTGGAATATTTGCCAAAATTGGTACACAAGCAGGCACATATGTACCATTTACGTACCCGATTAATTGGGACTCCACACACAATGCATGCAGTTTCTTTCGTAAAATGTCCTTACCTTTTATGGAAAGCAGTTATAAACCTATTTTCACGAAAATACAAATCTTTATAACTGGACGAAATTTTTGAAAATAATAAGAATTTTGAAATAAAATAGTCTGTTGACGTATTTCTCCCCTGCCAGGTGATTTTCTTACTCTAAACTTTGTGTTTTTACTAACTGATTGCAAATGGAACAAAGAAACAAAGTTGATATTTTCAGTGGAAAAATGCCAACATGACCAAATATGAAACTAGGGAAATAGATCTGAACACGCTCTTGCCAGTTTCTTTGTTAACTTCGAAAATGTATTCAAATTTACCTAGTCAGTTTCCCTTGTGGATTATTTGACGAATAATAATTAAGGTGTTTGGTCTTTTTTATTGTTAGTTCTTTGTCTTAATTGTACTTTAACGTACTTCTGTATTTCTTAAAGTCCTCTCTCATTTTATCAGTTCCATTGTCTATCCGTCAATGACCTGTCTACCATGTACCAAGACATCGAGGGAGATATGTCTGAGAATTCCAATGCTTGACCAGACATGCATTAAAAACACCGCGCGGGAAATCGGCTGCACATTTAGCGAAATAGATTGATGATAAATTAAAAGGAAAACAGGATTGCAAATTTGCATTCGAATTCGCGCTAAAATGAATTACCAATACTAAATGCAGTGCACATTCGGGAACTCGTACGCTGATTTGTTTACGACTGAATGCACCTTTATGGAAATAGAATTATCAATTGTTAAATGGAAAACGGGATTGTGAACGTTCATTCTATTTCGCACGAAAACGAATGTATCTTTTAGAAATTAATGTGCACATTTTGCGAAATAGTCCGGGAAAACCTATATTTTTCTTATGTTCCATGAAAAGATATGTAAAAAGATTATCTCTTAACTCATGACAGATATTTAGCATAAAATCAATGAATATTTGGACTGGTTCACAGTGCCATAGGCTTGTGTATAAACCACAAGGTTTGTTTGGCCTTCATACCCACAATGCATTGAGAATGTCGAAAAGGTTTATTTACATAATGTAGGTTTCAAATCTGGCTCCAAAAATATAGCAGAATGCATGTGAAGCCGTTGGCAACTTCACCTTTATAGCACATGAAATTTAATTCGAACAATTGTTTTACAGCGCATGTGAATATAAAAATACTTACTGTACCTTTACCACAGACATGACAGAGAGCACAATAATGGCACCGGCTGGACGCCGTTCGAAGGATACATCAGCCAGCGACGAACGCTCAGAAGGAGGTTGGGGAATCGTAGTCGTTATCGCGGCTCATTTAACACTGGCACTCGTCGATGGCTCGATTCGAATCAACTCCGTCTTTTATCGCACCTGGAAAAATGAATTCGAGACTAGTGCGGGAGAGACCGCAGCCATCCAGAGTATTATGTCGTCGCTTTCTTGCCTTTGCGGTGAGGGGTAAATACAGAATTAAAACAGGGTTTGGGTGCCATGCACCACGACGTACCCAAAACCTCGCGTTATACTGTCGGGTTGAACCTCGAGTTCTGCCACCTGTATCTATTTTGTTTATTTTTTTCAAAGTGATAAAAGAAAGCTGGCATAAGCGGGATTTGAACGTGCGACCTCCGGAGTACTGTATCGGTGGTCTACCAACTGAGTTAAGTTACATGCTGTTGTTAAGGCATCAAAGATGATAAATGGGACAATTTCTCAGTTAATTTCTATAAATTATAGTTCCTTAAGGTAGTGTACACGATTGGTAATCCTCCATTTTTTTTTTACTGAATTATTACGAAATACCTTACTAGACTGTAGTAGTCTGAATCATCCTGTTAAAATGACACCAGGTGTGCTGTCGTTGTCAAGAAAAGTGGAAATTTATATCGTTTTCCAACGATTTCCAGCTGGAAATCGTTTGAAAACTGCCCTGTATGTAGTCTTGGTTCCAAGACATCCTTAGCGGTGCGACGTATAGCGCGCACGGCCAGCCGACAGCGCCCTCTCGCTACACACACACACATACACACACACCACGGCCAAATCGCTAAGACCGTCTTGGGAATTTCGCAAGTTCTGCTCGCGAAATCGCGAGCAGAACTGTGTGGCATTTGCATGCGCGTGAGACATAGCTGCATTTTTGCATGTAAATAGCCAACACTCACTAGTCTAGTTTCTGTACTCACGTCGGGTTTACGTGTACGTACGTACGTATGAACGTGCAGCGCAGTACCAAGCTATTCGTTGTTTGTTGGGACAAATATCTGACCGCGTGGACCAAGCGATCGATTTTACAGCAAAAACTTGGCTTTGGAAAGGTAAAAAGTCATCAGATCAGTGCCATTCATCAATTTGTACGTGGCCATGATTTGTTTGTTAATTTACCAACGGGATTTGGCAAGAGTGTAATTTTTCAAGCTGCTCCGTTGGTCTTAGATTTCTTAAACGGAGCATGGAGGTGTTTCATACCTCCATGAACGAAGTAACCGAATGCAAACAGGAGAGAACGCTGATTATTGTCGTCGTACCATTGAAAGCTCTGGCCGTTGATCAGTTACATCGTGCTGAACATCTGGGACTGAAATTGGCAGAGATAACGTCTGATATTCCAGATCACATTTTTGGAACAATCCGAAGATTTCTCAATCCTGTTTGCCAGTCCAGAATCACTCTGCTCAGAACGTTAACTGACTAGTAAGTTATTACTTAAACATGAGTTTCCTCCAGTGCGCAAGCGCGATTATTCGTTTGACCCGCCTGTTAAATTATGCATAAGCAGGTCGCGCGCGCTCCCTTGCGAAATGCCCAAGACGTTCTTAGCGATTTGGCCTTGGCGTGTGAGTTTATATATGCCGGCAATCGTGGACCTAGGACAAAAGAATTCGGGCGTAGACAAAGAGGTCCACGTTTGACCTAACGTCCACGATTGAAAATCGTGTACAAAACCAATGGGAGGCCTTCCGAAAAAGTTAGAGTATAAACAAAAGAGGAACAATGGGAGGTCCACGTTTGCACCCGTTTACATGTACGTGCACTGTATATATCTCCGAGGACAAGAGAAGAAAGGAAACACAAAGAAACCTTTCAGTCCTCGAACGTAGAGTCTTTTGTTGAAATCGGTCCTCGAACGTAAGGATACGTGCTTAGTCTATGGGGGTTGGTTATATTAAAGGAACAATAGGAAACACAAAGCATTGTCCTCGGACGTATTGGGGGAAGAACGACTGTGTGCGTGCGTGCGTGCGTGCGTGCGTGCGTGCGTGCGTGCGTGCGTAAAATGCCAGAGAACAAAAGAGAACAATATTGTCCGCGATTGGAAGTGTGTACAAAGTCTATGGAGGCCTTCCGCAAAAGTTAGAGTATAAACAAAAGAGGAACAATGGGACGTCCGCGTTTGGAGGTCGGTACACGACTGTGTGTGTGTGTGTGTTGGCTGGCTGGCTGGCTGGAGGGCGCTGTACGTCGCACCGCGCTAAGAACGTCTTGGAACCAAGACTACCCTATATGTAGCCTTTAATCAAAGCACGCGTGGCTACCCGGACGAGTCGCGCGCCCCGGACATGCTGGCATTCGGGGCGCGTCACGCGTCCAGGTAGCCACGCGCGCCTTGACTAAAGGCTATCATCCGCCCAACGGTTGAAAACGAGCGCCGTTTTTCTCTCGTTTTTTCGCCATCCAACAACGCAAAACTTTGAACAGGTCAGTGGAACGATATTTCCTATAAAATACTAACCCCAAAATCCGCCTATTTCTGAAAATTGCAACAATTACCAATCATGTACACTACCCCTAAATGCAAGATCTTAGTTACATATTTTGATCGGTATTGTGCTCTTTTTGTGTTTGTTTGAGTTAGGGAGGGAGGGAGGGTACTTTTTACGCAGTGCTTAAAACAAAATTTTATGTGGTAAATATACAGGCTTTATTGGGGGACTGCTGACCAAACGCTTCGGCTGTAGATTAACAGGAATGCTTGGAGGAAGTTTGACAACTCTTGGGTTTTTCTGCAGCTACTGGATTAATGGTATCATGCAGCTCTACATCACAGTGGCACTAATAGGTAGGACCGTTAGACATGGTTTTCCATGCATGTCTTTGAGTCAAATTGGGGTCACATTACAGAAATTCGGTTATCAGCTGCGATTTCTTTTCTTTCTTTTTTATACTGAAAAAGTAGCCTAAATCTACTCTTCTGTTCTCAATAAAAAGCAAAACTGTGACCTGGCACAACGCAATGACCGGAAATGTCTTTCGCACGATGTCTTTCTGGGTAACAAGCGGAAACAATATATTTTTTATAGAACATTTAATTTAGGAATGTTAACATTTTTATGATGTGAAAAGCTCTTTTCTATCATGCCCTAAAGTTTTCAGGCTGACTTCAATCTCGAAATGTTTTAGGGTGATTTGTTTTGAAATTCTTGTTATAGTGCCGTTTGTAGCTCTAATGAAGAAGAGCTTAAAGGCGATATATTCCTTGCTACACAGTAAAATTGTATGAGCAGACGCACTATAATTCCAAATACATTTGACATTCGGCATAATGTGCCCGTTCCCGGTCCAGAGAGAGCCAAAAAGGCTCGGCCCTGATGGGCGTAATGATACGCATTTTTGGGGTACTTATTAGAGTAAGTGTATATCATTTTTGGTTATTGCTTTAATCATAATATTTTTTTTCTCCAGGAACTGGCATGGGAATTGCGCTAAACCCAATGCTCGTTGCAGTCGCCCTGTACTTCAAAAGGAGGTACAAAACCGCCAACGCCGTAGCCTACTCCGGTGCAGGTACCGGGGCCATCGTCGCACCTCTCTTGCTCCAACTTCTTCTAGATTCATATGGGTGGAGGGGGGCGACTTTGATCGTTGCGGCCACCGTGGCAAACATGATTGCATTTTGTGCAGTCTGTCGTCCCCCGTCCGGTAACAGATCATTTACGAATCGCCACTACACTAAACATGGAGACACAGATATTAAAGTCACAGTGTCTGGTTGCGAAACAGAGGGCGTGGTTAATGCAAACCGGACTGACGCTTGTACCGAAGATTTCTCAAACATTAGCTCGTTATCCGAGCCTTTCTCGGACGAACTGGGAAAAAACATCGAAGTCCAGTATGTTAGTGGCACCGATAAAGCCGAGGGACGTAGGCCTAGTTACGTTGCACTCCACGGTCCTACGGATCCACCCAAAGCTTTCCTTCTCCCGAAAAGACTGTTGTCTGGGCTCGGCTTGGACGTCTTCGCCAAGAGCTACTGCTTCGCCCTGTTGTGCCTCCTTCAGATCGAGTTCAGCATTCCATGCTTCGGGGGTTTGCTCTACACCATCCCTCGTGCTGAAAGTATGGACGTGGCGCCCTCAAGAGCCGCGTTCCTGCTTAGCATTTACGGCATCGGTGGCATGCTGGGCCGTCTTGGCCACGGACTGCTCATCAGCCTAAAGCTCTCCGCAGAGCACGTCAATGCTGTCTGCGTTGCCTTGGCCGGTGCGTCGCTTCTTCTTCTCAATATGGATGACTATCTCCTCCTTGCAATTGCTTCGTTTCTGCAGGGCTTTGCCACCGGTGCTTTTTACGCAATAAACATTGTCTTGACTCGACGTTTTGTAGGTCTAAAGTGTTTCACGATTAGCATCGGACTGAGTTTTGTGTGTACGGGCATTGGAGCTCTGATTGGACCCGTAACAGCAGGTAGGCTTTCTAGAATTAGTACCGCCTATCATTCACCCATGTGACCAGACAACAGACTTGTATGACTCGTGACTCGGACTCGGACTCGGACTCGAGCGAGTCCCATTTTTCGTGACTCGGACTAGGACTCGAGTCACGATGACAAATGACTCGGACTCGGACTTGACCCTGTGGACTCGGACTCGGACTCGACCTGCGGGACTTGTGACTCGACCCCAAAAATACCATAAAGAACTATTTTTAACAAGAAACTTGCAACTTCTTTGAGCAAGCCATACAGGCAGTGTATACGCAGATCCGAGCATCTCGAGATCTCATGTACAAATATAATACTGTACATGCGTGTGTGCGGTTGGCTTGTTTCCGATATATTGATTAGGGAAATCAATGTATCGAAACATGTACCACGGCGTCCACATGTGATACTGCGTGAATACAAGTTGATATTGTCCAGTGTAGCGTGAAATTTTGTCACCTTTCCAGTCAATACAATAGCTTCGAATCATGTGTGTTGCTGTATGAAGCATCTGGGTCACAGATGGTTAACCTCATTTATGGATCTGACGTACTTTGTAAAATTCTTATTGTATCATTTGGTCAAAGGCTTCGACATGGAAAGTGTAAATTAACCCCTTGTTTGTAAAAATTCTGTTTCTTATGTTAATTAAATATAGGACAAGGTATACATGTCACATGTAGATCGAATGACTTCAATGGCTAATCTCATGGTTTATTTGACATACTGTATATGGTACATATTTCTAGTTCATTAAATTAGAGAAAAGCTGTAATTTTTTAAAACCATTTACACTTTTAGCTTTTCGCGGTACCTCAAAATGTATTTCCAATACAGTAGTTAAAGGTGACTCGTGACTCGGACTAGTGACTCTAACTCGAACTTCGTGACTCGGGAGACTCGGGAGACTCGGGAGACTCGGGAGACTCGGGAGACTCGGGAGACTCGGGAGACTCGGGAGACTCGGGAGACTCGGGAGACTCGGGAGACTCGGGAGACTCGGGAGACTCGGGAGACTCGGGAGACTCGGGAGAGACTTGGACTCGGACACGGACTCGATGTTTGGTGACTCGGATACAAGTCTGCCAGACAAAACCACCACGTGTGGACCGCCTTGCAGTGATCATCGTATTCTGTAAGGCGCAAGTTTCCAATACAGTAGTTAAAGGTGACTCGTGACTCGGACTAGTGACTCTAACTCGAACTTCGTGACTCGGGAGACTCGGGAGACTCGGGAGACTCGGGAGACTCGGGAGACTCGGGAGACTCGGGAGACTCGGGAGACTCGGGAGACTCGGGAGACTCGGGAGACTCGGGAGACTCGGGAGACTCGGGAGACTCGGGAGACTCGGGAGACTCGGGAGAGACTTGGACTCGGACACGGACTCGATGTTTGGTGACTCGAATACAAGTCTGCCAGACAAAACCACCACGTGTGGACCGCCTTGCAGTGATCATCGTATTCTGTAAGGCGCAAGTTATACCAAGTGCGCGCATGTGACACGCTTAACCGATTAACTTGAACGGTTTATGGGCTGGCGTAGAGCCTTATGTTACTATTTAAATCTTTTTGTCTTTTCAATGGGTTTGGTTGCAGTAGCACTCTAAAATTGGCGCCGATAACTACATGTATACACTCTTTACTTTCAACATTTTTTTCTCCAATGGCCGCTGCACTGATTCCTTATGATCATTGGAATATAATGCAATTTTCACATTCTTATTAAACCGCTGTTTTTTTAGGTACTGGTATAGCCGGGTGGCTCTGATAATGACGTCATTCTGGATTTGCGACTTCGCACAGGCGGTGTTATCATGGAATATTTCATTTCCGACAATGATTGAGTTTCCCGCATAATTGTTAACCTCGTGTTTATGTCCAGAAAAGTTAGGATTCCATTCAAAAACCGGATACAAATGACTGAATGGGTTACCGCTTCAAAAACAGCGATGCCGCTGACAACACCACCTGTTTTTAACAGATGTCCTCCCTGAAGAAGCCAGTTCGGTATCTCCAAAGGTCAAAGGTTATTCGGGATAACATTGCTGACGTAATGTCACGCCATGTCACGCGAACGCCCATTCTGATTGCCACCACGTTTTGCGTTCACACGCGCGCGTTAGGTCACGCGGGTCATTCGGGATAAAAATGTCATTGTGCACATGCGCAGTTGAAAGTCCGAACTGGCTTATTGTCAGTGTGATCGAAATCATTCATATGGCACAAACGTATAACTACATTTTGCTTATTCCTTGTAAATTAATTTTTAATGTCCATTTCAATGCATTCATGGCCCATGAAGGTTTTGCAAACATTATGTTATTACCTTTTTGTTACTGGTGGAGTGCCTTGACTCAAGTTATTGGTGCTGCGACAGAATGTGGATCCGAGTCCAACAGGGGCCGTGGTACTTGTGGCTTTGAGCAAGACACTTTGTCACAAGTTGCTCATTTCCAACGAAGAATATTTGGGCGGTGATCATGGGTTTGATTAGCCCACGTGGCCGGGTTAAATATACTGATGGGGATACATATTTCCCAGTGAGTTGAGAAGGTTCAAGGAACGATTGTCAGGCCCGATGAGCAGTACTAATAATAGGTTACACTGTAATTTAGTTGAGCTACGAATGGCGTTCTTAAGGCGGTTACTCTGTTCTAGGTTTCCGTATTTCCCCGGCCAATTTCACAAATGTTCCGTTTATTTTAACGCCTGGCTCATTCAATTTAGATTGAAATTGAATGATCACGCAGATCGTCATTCGACAATTAAAAATAATTGGGCAAACAAATTTTCACCTTTTTTCAAGCATCTTTTCATGTATGTCCACTTTCCTACATGTCCGTAATCCTATAAAAGTCCGAGTTGACTCGGTGTAAATCATATCTGACGTCTTTAATCTGTAGATGCACACCTCTCTTTCTTAACTGTGCTCGGACAGATATATGGTGAACCTACAGGAGTGATCTATGAAGGTGTGAATATCTGATGGAAGTGGGCCAAGAACACATTCGACAAAAAAGAAGTGTTCCCGATGGTAAAACCATTGCCAAACATACTTGCCCCGATGTCTTGCACGTGAAGAGATCGATGGGTGATTAGTACCCAAAGTTAAAAAGTTAAAGGATTCACAAACATGGTTGGTAACATACAGATGCCCCGTTTTTTGGTTCCAACTTTTAAACAGCCCTTTTTAAACAGCCCTTTTCATTTCATTAGTTCGTTACATCATCCATCTTTCATATCAGTTAAGGTGTTCCATTATACATTTTACAGACACAGAGATTTAAAAGCCTCAGAAGACAGTCGGGAAATAAACTCCTCAAAAAAAATTCGGAAAGTTTTTCCCACTTATTTATATCTCAGTTATTTGAGACCCGTTTGTATCGTGTTGCATATCAGTGAAAGGTTCATCATTCCCCTTTACAACGACACCACATTTGTAACAATCACTTGCTTCACGGCTGAGTACCTCTCCTGTGAATACAGGTGGGTTTCAAACAGAATGTGCCAAATTTGGTATTATCTGTGCTTAGCATATTGATTCTGTTGTTTTAAGTTGTTTAGGGGATTGGATTTGTTTCGAATGAAAAAGTGCCAGGACAGGATTAGCAGTTTTACAGGTGGTTGAACATGGATGAATGCACAGTGAGTCTTTGGTGCTGGTCATTTTTCAAAGTGGTAATTTGGTGTCTAATCCAAGCATCATCAATTCATAATGCCAAGATTATCCAACGTGGAGAAGGCTCGTGCTATAGGGCAGCTTCAAGCTGGTGTTCCCCAGAACCAAGTTGCGGCAATTTTTGGAGTGAGCCCCTAGTACCATCTCCAAATTGAAAGCAAAATTACGTGAAACTGGTCATGTCAAGGACAGACCAAGAAGTGGGCGTCCCAAGAAGACAACACCCCAAGAAGACTTGTGAGCAGCATGAGGAGGTGGTGCCAGGCTGTTGTGGCTGCGTATGGTTGTTTCACCCGCTATTGATGTTAGTGACTGCTGTTTGTGTAATGAATAGAGTGTAAAATTGCCAATATGTCTTCTTTATTCCTAGTTACTGACACAATTGGTTGTTCTGTTGAGCACAGATAATGGCAAATTTGGCACATTCTGTTTGCGACCCACCTGTTTTCACAGGAGAGGTACTCAGCCGTGAAGCAAGTGATTTTTACACCAAAAAGAATGTGGTGTTGTTGTGAAGGGGAATGATGAACCTTTCACTGATATGCAACACGATACAAACAGGTCTCAAATGACCGAGACATAAATACGTAGACAAAATTTTCAAACGTTTTTTTAGGAGTTTATATCAATTAAACAATCTTATTAATTTAAATGGCCAATTGATGAAAATGATTGCCCATAAACGAATAAGAAAAGAAAAGAATGGTCATACGTCGTATGCAGTACTATATGCACACCTATACGTTCGCTATTTTGAAGGCTTACCTTTAAAAGTCTTGGGTGCTTAAAAATTGAAATTGAATGCCCAACAGTGAACAAGAAACAAGAAACACCTAATCTGATCAGATGTGTAAAAAATCACGCGAATCTGAATGACCAATAATGAAAATGATCAGAAAAATTCGCAAATTGGCCGGGAAATTCTTATTCTTGTTAAACGTTTTGGTCCATAGGTTGGCTGTTTGACGCAACACAGAGCTATAAGACGGTTTTCATTATTCTGGCCGGGATGTTCTTTGCCTGTGCTTTGCAGATGGTTCTCCTGTTTCCTGTATTGAGACGCCTCGAGCCAGGAATAGATGATAAGGAAACACACACTGATGAAGACGGTTGAACAGTGTTCTTATAACAGATAACTACCCTAAACCATTGTTGCCATTGCTTAAAGAAATTCCGAGGCCTGGAAAAATTGTGACCTGTGTTGATATCTTAAAGAGGAAAGAAAACCAAGTTTCATTTTTCCACTTTATTGGCTTTTCAGATAGCTTGTATATTCTTCTAACCGAATACAAATTGGTAAAGAACGATTAAAATTTATTGCATTGAAAAAAAATTGACTAAATTTGCCCCTTGGAGTGAGCGTTTGGTCTCAATTCCTGAAAAGGTAATTAGGGATGCAAATGTATGCATATGACCTTATGACGTGTTGCGCTTACCCGGCCGTGCAGCCACCCACGTCTGCAGCGTGTTGGTACTATCATCCACGTGTGTGTTTTATGACATTTTCGTCGTCAGCTGGTCGTACTTTCTTGGCATTTTTTGCCGAATTCACGGCCTTCCTAGCTTACTTTTGGAGTTATTCGGAGCTCGAATGTATTAAAGTTAATAAGTATTATGCCGAGAACGTGTGTGGTAGGTGGTTGCACAAGAAATACGGACACAAATCCGAACCTATCTTTTCCAAGATTCTCCAAAGTTGATGGAAAACAACGACGGCAGTGGGTCCGGTTTGTGGAAACAACGCGATCTGACTTTAGGCTGACAAAATGGTCTTACATATGTAAGGAACATTTTACGAAAGACTGTGAAGATGAAATTGTAGCACATGAAGACCAGACTCGGAATAAATGTACCATTCCGGCTGAAACCTTTGGCAGTACCAACGCTGAAGGCACCATGCCCAGCTTTCCGCCGGACCGTAGTCTCAGCGGCTGCAGGCTCAATCCGTTCTACCGCCGGCCCCATAGTCCATGTAAGTGTCAGCCCAGTCCGCCCGCGCCCCATGCCCATCACGCGGCTCACTCTCAGCCACGACCAAGCCGAACATGTTGAAGATGGGAGCAGGAGTCGATCACGCAGCGCGACACCATCGCCTTTTAAGCGACGACGTATGCGATCTGGAGGTGCTTTCCGGAAAAGGGAGAGGGCACGAGTGAGTATTAAAATGGTCATTGATGATGTTTAGAGTACAGATTGCTACCGATTGTTGGGGTGTCCGGCAGCGTCTAAACAGCCAAATTTTCATTAGTGGGCATTGCAACCAATTCGTGATAAAAAAAAATACTTGTGTCGGGGCGCCATGGGCGCGGGCCGGCAGCGAACGGTCTTTGGGGGAGCTGAAAATCTTCAGAATCTACGCTATACTCTTCCCACGAGCCATCAGATACAATGCAGTTACCAGACTATGTTCGCGGCGCGCACACACTATACACATCCACACAAATTCCAAACCCAAATTTCAGTGCCAAAATATGGATGAATAAGACGCAAGTAAGCTTCCTGCTCCACAAAGACCTCATTAAAAAAATTATGAAAAACTCATCAGTGCAACGTTCATGCAATAATGCACCACCAGGAACAATAAAAATAGGACAAAACCATCACATAGTACACATGCACGCACGCAAACACAATGGGCACTCGCATAGTGACGTCATCTATCTCCACGCAGCTACGTCACACGATTGGATTGTAAACACGCGGTTGACCCCGAGCTTTTCTGATTCTGAGCGAAAGCGACTCCAAAGTAAAACTTCTCTAAAATTGCCAAATCCATGCAATTGCCAAATCCAAAATGACTTTGCACATAGATTTTAATCAAAATGTGCAGGCCTCGCAGATCCAATGCAGAAATTGTGTGCCGAAGGCTGACGTTATTATGACGTCACCAGGTGTCTCAAGACAGGCTGAACTTATATTCAAGGTGAAGTTTTGTTTGTATACAGACAGGGACGTGTTATAAAAAAGGACGTCATGGTGACGTCATGGTGTGATATTTTATGAATACATGTATTTGAACATTTGCATTTTAATATTCTTTTCAAGATATCTACCGAACGAAACAAGTTAGTTTCAAAATTCTTTTGTAACAGCTTCGATATGTCACATGCACCAAGTTAGGTCAATTTTGGGTCACGTTATCAAATTTGTGGTTTTTAAAACACACAAAATGCAATCATGATATAAATGGTGGATTCATATAACGTGGACACGTGTTGATGACGTCATCGCAGGTGCGAGGGAACACTTTTGAAAGTGTTGGAGGGGGGGGGGGGGGGGGGGGGGGGGGAGCAGCGCCGGCCTTCTGCTGTGCTTTTCTATAGGCCTTTTCACACTATAGAGCCCTGAACCCTGGGGCGAACTCGCCCCGGGGCCGCCACGGTGTTTTCACGACCCCGAGTTCAACCCCGCGTCGTTTCACACTGGTTTCGCGCAAACCTACCTCAGCCAACCCCGGGGTGAGCTCGTCCCCGGGTTGGGCATGAACGTTTCACACTAATCCGCTTTATTTTCTTCATTGTCTTCTCCATGATTATTGAACTGTACGACTGTACAAATTACCCGCGATGTGCTGCGCTTTCGGCCAAGCCTGTACAATTAACAATAGCGCGCGCTTTGACATGACCTTTGGTCTTCTTTTGTAAATTACGTCGGGACCACCTGTTTCTCAACCCGGGTTGTCAGGCGCGGATCCAGGAATTTTGTAGACGGGGGGCACACCCAAAACAGACACATTACGAAGCCCTTACGGCGTGGGGTCCAGGGCCCGCTTGAGGGCCCCGGAAAATATTGGTTTCTGAATGCTCCGCGGTGCAATCTGAGGAGATTCCTGGCCACTTTCACCTGACTTTTTTAAAACAAAGTTGTGACGATTTTATGGAGAATAATTATAGCCTATATATCACGATTTTAGCCATTATTTTCTAGCCATTATTTTAGCCATGTCATGACTACAAAAATCTAGACGGGGGCAAACCAAAACGGATAAATGCGAGCGCGAAGCCCTTACGGCGTGGGGTCCGGGGCCCGCTGAAGGGCCCCGGAAAAGTTTGGATTCTGGATGCTTCGTGGTGCAATCTGAGGCGATTCCTAACCACTTTCAACTGACTTTGTATATGGAGAATGTATCATTATTTTAGCCATTATTTTTTGGCCATTTTTTAGCTATGTCATGCACGACTACAAAAATCTCTAAGTTTTTTCCCTCCCCCATTTTTGGCGTCTAATTTGCAGTTTTTCCCCTTCATTTTTAATCTATCAGGAATTTGTCTTGGTTTTAATTCAGTTCAGTTGAAGATTTCAAGAAAAGGGCTAATTGATTTCAGACTGTTCCTTGCCCTGTGTTAAAACCATCGGCAGATCGGCTGCAAGACATAATAGAGGATTTAGGCACATTTAGTATGTCATTCAGTCAAGTGATCCATTGTTTCCTGCTGGTTGGGGCCATTTAACCTGTAATAAACTCCCCAAGGGGATTATATGTTGAGATGCACCGCGTTTACGCTAGATCTGGCAAAGGGATTAAAAGGGGATCGAACCCAGCAAGGAGGGTTGAAGGGGGATCGATGGACAAAGTTAAAATCCCAGGGCTCCGGGAAATACTCCGGTTTTCTCTTGAGGGTTTCAGTTCCATGGCATGATTGATAACCTTTTTTTTTTTCTTATAGTATTTTTTAGTAGTTTTATGCCAAAAAGTAGACACAGCAGATGTTTAAAGGAAACATGATTTAGGATTTATATTGCATCATTCCTGCTTAAAACAATAAAGTATTATCTTGACAATGATATTTTGTGTCCAGAGACAATTATTTCCCAGATTAAATATGAGAAAACAATTTTTGAAAATGTTTGTCCAAGCTACTCCGCCCCTGAGTGGGACCCTCATTAACATAAGTGTGTGACGTAGTTCGAGGCACATTACCCATTCATCACGGGTATGCATTGTGTGTACATTGTACGGCGAAAATTCTTCGTCCAAAATCTAAGCAAAATATAGTGTTTTTCGGCCATGCCGACAAGGTGTGTGGCTGCTGGGTGCAGCAAAACAACGATGGATGGAGTAAGCCTTCATTTATTTCCAACTAATGCGAAATATCGGAGAATTTGGACGGCGAAAGTGAAGGTGACAAGAGCAAAGTGGTCCGGCCCCAGCAGCTTTTCAGCGTTATGTAGCGACCACTTTGAGCCGTGGTGTTTCGATACTGGTATTTTCAAATCCTTTGGGATGACCATTAAAAATATGCTCAAGTCCACTGCCATCCCAACAAAGTTCCCAGATGTGAGTAAGATATAGGTGAAAGCAGTTAAACGGCCCATTCCCCGAGGAGCCTTCGCTAAAAGGGAGAAAATCAGGGTAAGTTCGATGTTAGTTGTTGTTGCAACTTACGAAATTGCACGTGTAGACCTAGTGTGTGTATACGGGCCGGGTCTAGACTATCGAGTCGATCCATGAATTTCGGTGCCTCGGTGCCACGAACAGCGCCCTCAATTTGAGTCTCAACAAATTTCAAAAAGGGGAGGGGGTCAATTTTTGAGCGGCAAATAATCACACTAAAACTTCACTTGAACCAGTTTGGCTTTTAATTCACATTTAATACATATAAATGGATTTATTTATGAAATAAAATGTGATCCGGTCAATTTGAGAAGCATGTTACCTTTAATATCGGCGCCGGTTGCCCTCCTCCTCCCCTCCTTTTCTCTCACCTCCCCCTCTTTTTTCCCTCTTCTTTTTTTCTCTTTTTTTTTGGACTCAATTTACCGGGGGCACGTGCCCCCGCAACCCCCCCCCCCCCCCCTGCATCCGCGCCTGGTTGTACGAAACCCCGCACGCGGTGGTGAGAATGTGCCACGTTTCACACTAGCCATTTCTCCCCGGGGCCACCCCCGAGATCGGTCTCGCCCCGGGTTGAAAAATCTCACTCCTGGTATGGAGCAGGGGTGAGTTCGGAGCAGGGGTGAGTTCGCCCCGGGGCGAGACCAATCTCGGAGTTGGCACATTCTCACCCCCGCGTCGCCCTGGGGCCACCCCCGATATTTTGTCTAGTGTGAAAAGGCCTTATGTTTTGTTTATGCGAAACCGCCAAAAGTGGGGGGGGGGGGGGGGGGGGGGTGGGGGTGGGGGTTGGGTTGTTTGGTGGGGAATGGGGGTGGGGGTGGGGGTGGGGGGTTTTCTTCAATTGGAAAAAGTGGTGGGGGATAGCCCCCTGTTCCGCCGCCTATGCGGAATCGTGCGATGTTTTCAACTTTCTGAATAATATACGCATTTTTAAGATCGTTATATAGGCCTAGATTAATGATAAATAGAACAAATTGTAATGCCATGAAGATGTGCACAAAGTTAACAAAAATGTGTGTCATCATATGATTTTCAAAAGCACATAAGGCAAGGTGTTAAACATTAAGAGAAACACTTAATGTGTCCCGTAAATGCAAAATACGAAGTGACGTCATGATGACGTCTCATTTCTTTTCAGTTCTTGTAGTAAGAGTAGTTCTTGTAGTAAGAGTAGTTTCTGGAAAAAATGAACTAGAGGAAAGTGTTTGTTTCAGTTACAAACACTCAGGTGATCGGGGGTTTTGGGTTTTGGGTTTCGGGTTTTGGGGATTGGTTTGGGGATTTAGGGGATTGGGTTTTGGGGATTGGGTTTTGGGCTTTGGGTTGGGTTGTCGGTGTGTGGGGTTTGGGTTTTGGGGTCTGAGTTTTTGGGATTGGGTTTTTGGTTTTGCGTTTGGAGGTTTTGGGGTTTGGTTTTGTGTTGGTTTTTTGGGGGGGATTGTGTTTTGAGGTTTGGGTCTTGGGTCTTGGGGTTTTGGTTTGTTTTGGTTTTGGGTTTGCTCTTAATGTTCAAATTTAGCTGTTTTAAGTACACTGCAAAAACTTGTGTTAGATCAACACTATGAAGTATTTATATTGATTGATCCCTTTAATAGAGATATTGCAGGCTACTAAATCCTTAAAAATCTCAGGTATTGATCTTGATAAAAAAGAGCGGTTACACAGCTCCGAACGCCGATGGAGGAATATCGCAAAGGGTGTGAATGATCATAATCATAATAATGAACATTAATATAGGGTCAATCCATTAAAAATACTCTGTGAAAACAAACAAAAGGCAACAATTATATAATCTACATTTATTTCATATTGATAGCTCCATTTCATTTGTATGTATTTGTTTTCAAAGTTGCCTTGTCTTCAAATTTAAAACACACACAGTAGAATTCCAACTAAGGCAATATAGAGGAATTTCACATTAGCCCATTCTGCGCACTTCCGGGTTGAAAGCGAGAATGTCAGCGGCAAACAAAACGACCTTTTTCAGCACATTCATTCGTGCATGAATTAATCAGGCCATAAAAGGCAGCGCAGGCGCACGATTAGCATAAAGTTGTTTACTGTGACATTGAGATCCTCGTTTTCAAACGCGGAAGTGCGCAGATCGGCGCTAAACTCGTCGTTGTGGGATTCCTCTATTAAGTGGCTTGACATCCATAATACTTGCATAATACTGAAAAAAAAAAAAAAAATTTAAATTCACATTTAAACTGAATGTGAAATTGACTGCCCATAAACGAAAAAGTAAAACACAATCAGATACAAAAATCATGTGCACTGACTCTTAATGTGATTGCACCATTTGGAAATACATGTACATGGAGGATATTTACCTTAAGGATGATGAAAATATAGTTTTGATTACCTAATAACGAAACGGAATGACTAAAACGAAATATGTGCACGAAATCAAATTTGAATGGCAAAGAAGCCCTAATTAGAAAATGGCGTGAATCTGAAAGCGTGTTATTGAAAATAAACAAACCTTTCCAGAACTTGGCCGGTAAACCTCTAGTTTTTACCCTATGGGCGCAAAGGGTGATTGAAGATTTCCGACTGCATTATCTGTGCATTAATACCTACACTGCAAAAACTGTGTTTAGCAACACTTTTCTAAACAGTTGTGTTTTCCGATACTACTGAGGAAAATGCTTTGTGTTTCCTATTGTTCCTTTAATATAACACCAACAGTACTTGGCGGCAGCGGCAGCGGCAGCGGCAGCGGCAGCGGCAGCGGCAGCGGCAGCGGCAGCGGCAGCGGCAGCGGCAGCGGCAGCGGCAGCGGCAGCGGCAGCGGCAGCGGCGGCGGCAGCGGCGGCGGCAGCGGCGGCGGCAGCGGCGGCGGCAGCGGCGGCGGCAGCGGCGGCGGCAGCGGCGGCGGCAGCGGCGGCGGCAGCGGCGGCGGCAGCGGCGGCGGCAGCGGCGGCGGCAGCGGCGGCGGCAGCGGCGGCGGCAGCGGCGGCGGCAGCGGCGGCGGCAGCGGCGGCGGCAGCGGCGGCAGCAGCGGCAGCAGCAGCAGTCTGCCTATTTGTCCATGGGTTTGATGTGTATTCCCGGTTCCAGTCGCTTCAGCAGAGGGAAGAGAAGCATCTGTAAGGCGCACGCGAAGTATATCCCAGCCAGCACGTAGAAGACTGTCTTGTAGTTCTCCGTTAAATCAAACAGCCACCCTAAATGATACAAACAAAATGCATTGCGAATAGACATGTATTATTGGTAACGTACTCGTGAGGACAAAAAAGAGGCCATAACAAAGGGAACAATACTCCCCACGAATTTTCTTTTGTCTGGAAGGTGTCCTCACACGTAAACGTGTGCTTAGTCGGGGATGGGTTAGTGTGTAGGAACAATAGCAAGTCCTGACCAGGATGGTGGGGAGATGACTACTGTGCCAATGAAATACAGACTCTCTAGGGACAGCCCGGGAATATGTAGTAAATATATATGTACATAGCACTGCATTGTGGGACAGTTTGTGCAAAATTTTGCACATAAAATCTCAAACGCACTCACGTGAGTTTCATGATTCACTGCACTCCATGTTTAGGGGAGAGCAAATGCATTCACACGATTCATATTCACTTCAATTTTAATTGTGATTATTGTTTACCAATCAGTTTCATTTGGGTGAAAGCAATTGAAATGTTCTTGTCTGTTTGGTCCCTGAAAATTATAATTTTTAGACTGGGATAAACTTGAATGTGAGAGTTATCAGAGAGAAGGTTTCGATCTACCTGCAAAAACCGGTCCAGCCAGTGGCCCGATGCCCTGCAGTGTATAATGCAACCCGATACTGACGGAGAACAGTGCCATCCCCACAAACTGCCGCGTAAGGACGATAGCCACAGAGAAGATCACCGCGTTTGCAAAGCCAAGCCCGAACGCAGCCATACCAATAAACACGTAGCCGTCAACGTTGATGACCAGCAAGAGAACACTCGACAAGGCCGCAAACACAGCGTTCACATTTTCCGCGGATAGCCTGCAGCTGATCAGGAATCCGTTTGCAAGACGTCCGAACAGACTTCCGAAGCCGTAGATGCTCAGCAGGAACGCGGCCGCGGAGGGCGCAACGCCGATGCTCTGTGCACGAGGAATGATGAACAGCAGTGCGGCATAGAAAGGGAAGCTAATTTCAATCTGGACGAGGCACAACAGGGCAAAGCGATAACTCTTACAGAAAACACTGAATCCGAGAGTTGTGGATAATCTGGTGACAAGGCTGGTGATTGTTGTTCCGGTTATCATGTTGGAGGCTTTTAGCGAGGTATGTTCACTCGGCTCTGAATCCCCGTCCTTGACGCATGAATATGGCACTTCACTTGCTTCTGGTTTACCTGAAACATCGCATACTCCATTACCAGTATCAACATATGTTCCAGTGTCAACAATTTCATTCGGGATCTCCAACTGATGATCGTTCATGGAGTTGGCGTCAGGTGTCGGTTTCGGTGGTTGATCAGTGGTTGAGTCTCTCTTAAAAATCTTGAAATGCCGAGGAGACCGAAAGAGCATCGATGCTGCGACCATATTCGCCATTACTGCGGAGAGGATCAGAGATGCCCCCATCCAGCCGTAGGTACTCAGCAAAAGTTGAATCAGCAGAGGCGATATCACGTCCCCCGTTCCACACCCCGACATCGCTATGGCGTGCGCAGTGTTGTATTTCTTTCTGAAATATATGGCGACAGCAACTAAGCTCGTGTTGAAACAGATCCCAGCACCACACCCTTGTTTGGACAAAGAACAAAAAATCGGATCATTGCATTGCATTGCATTGCAGTGCAGTGTGAAGTGCAGTGCAATGCAATGCAGTGCAGTGCATTATTATGGGATTGCATGCTAAGCAAGCTTAATACCAGTCACAAGCAAGATACATCACATGGAGTTTTGGCTCAACCTGATTTTACTAATCAAGGATTTGTGTGCTTAAGTATCTCTATGAAATTGGCCCCTGGTTATGGTGGGTGGGTGCAACAGTGTTCGGGTTCACGAAGTGACACTGAGCACGGTGTCAGTTCGTAAAGTGAGACGCAAGTACTGTGGGCGCGCTCTCAACGTGTAATAGTTTTGGTTTTCATGAACTGATATACGACCGGGTACGCTAACATTGTGTGCGCCTGTTTTTACGAACTGACACCCAAGTGTTGCACTTGTTATGCGAGCACTCCGTCCAAAGCAGTCGTGGTTTTTGTTTTCATGAACTGACAACCGTCCTAGTCATTTAATTGTTAAATTAACTAGGCATCTGTGAACACAAACAAGATTGCGTTTCAGCAGTTAAAGGGTTTTACTTGAAATTAAATGATTCTATTACCACGCAATGGTTTGACCGAGTAAATCAAAGGATCATGCTAGTTACATTCTTGAAAAGTAAAAGACAAAAATACCTGCCAGTGCAGCTGTAATGTAGAGATGAAACAGTTTGTTTGCCCACACGCTACAGAAGACACCAAGGGTCATCAATAAACCCCCGACTACTCCCGTGATTCTGCATCCGAACCTATTCGTCATAACTCCACCGAGAGCACCTGGGAGTAATCCATGAAAATATGGGCTTGTCAGCATTAAGGGTAAAGAATTTAATAGATCCGAGCAGTAACTCATATATACACTATTAAATTGTCAACACCAAATATCGTTTAATATTTTGGGCGTTGATGCTAGTGTTTGTTTTTGCATTCAATTAGGATTTTACCACTGACGTCATAAGCCACGCCTACCCGTATGGCAGCCATCTTGCCGGTCATGAACTTTGATCGCGGACGGAGCTTTGCCGGAGATCGCGCACACACGTAGGCCTACACAGCAGAGAGGAAAAGACGTGAAAAGTGGGCAGCAGCGGTTCGACGCCAGGATTGGCAACCGACTAAATATACGAGGATATGCAACGAACATTTCATATCAGGTTTGTTTCAAGGGAAAATTTGACTTTATTATAGGAAAGAGTTCCATATCCGGCCATCACTTACTTTGACCTCGTGCACAAAGTCTATGGGCCATGACAGAAAAAGTCATTTTCAAAGAATAAGTTTAAATTTTGTCCCTCCTAATTGAATTCGTGTTTCTTCATCAGATTTACACTTTTTGGTAATTTGTCATAAGTGATGGCCGGATGTGTAACTCTTTCCTTATTGGATCCCGACCATAATGTCATTGTATGCAACTGAAAAAAGGGGTACATGTATACGGTGCTGTGGGTTTTGTACTGCTGGGCAATAAATTGGGCAATAAATTGTGACCCACTCTGCAAAAACGGCAATGTATTTGTTGCAAAATTTGAAAATAGTGTTTTATATCGCAGTGGCTATTTTTACGGCAGCCGTAACGCGACTTTTAAAGGAAACATGCTTCTCAAACTGGCCGGATCACATTTTATTTCATAAATAACTTCATTTATATGTATTAAATGTGAATTAAAAGCCAAACTGGTTCAAGTGAAGTTTTAGTGTGATTATTTGCCGACCAAAAATTGACCCCCCTTTTTGGAATTTGTTGAGACTCAAATTGAGGGCGCTGTTCGTGACATAGACCGAGGCACCGAAATTCATGGATCGACTGGACACGTACACTAGGTCTACACGTGCAATTTCGTAAGTTGCAACAACTAACATCGAACTTACCCTGATTTTCTCCCTTTTAGCGAAGGCTCCTCGGGGAATGGGCCGTTTAACTGCTTTCGCCTGTACCTTACTCACATCTGGGAGATTGGTTGGGATGGCAGTGGACTTAAGCATATTTTTAATGGTCATACCATGATTTGAAAATACCAGTATCGAAACACGACGGCTCAAAGTGGTCGCTACATAACGCTCTTGTCACCTTCACTTTCGCCGTCCAAATTCTCCGATATTTCGCATCAGTTGGAAATAAAGGAAGGCTTACTCCAGCCTTCGTTGTTTTGCTGCACCCAGCAGCCACACACTTTGTCGGCATGGCCGAAAAACGCTATATTTTGCTAAGATTTTGGACGAAGAATGTACACTCAATGCATACGCGTGATGAATCGGGCCGGCTCGAGCAGAGTATGTAATGTGCCTCGGTCTACGTCACACACTTATGTTAATGAGGGTCCCACTCAGAGGGCAGAGTAGCTTGGACAAACATTTTCAAGAATGTTGTTCTCATATTTAATCTGGGAAATAATTGTCTCTGGACACAAAATATCATTGTCAAGATAATACTTTATTGTTTTAAGCAGGAATAATGCAAAATACATCCTAAATCATGTTTCCTTTAAACGCTATTGTTATGGCATACAATGAGAACATGATATCCTATATCAGATTTAGAACTGCCCATCCTACCAGAGCGCTCTGGTGGCGTGATTGGTCAGTTGGTAAGGCATCTGAATTTGATGGCTGGGGACCCTGGATCAAATCCCAACCGTGCTGTCTGATATTTTTTCATTGATTTTTTTCGAAAGGGAAATACATGTAAAGTCTGCGTCTGAGAACCATTTGATTGATAGTCTGGTTCCAACAGCAAACATTGTGACGTTGAATACCATTTAATACGTCAGGGAAGTAGACAGTTCCACAAAGAGGGCTGCCGTAACAATAGCCACTGCGTTTATATATCGGTGGGGGTGTCCCCATTTAGGTTGGGATTGTTGCAGAATCTCACTGTAATACAGTGGAACGGTGCTATAACGAAAATCGCGGGATCCACCGATTTTGTTCGGTATAGCAATCGTTCGGTACAGCAATCGTTCGGTACAGCGATTTTCAGCCGCCAGCCTGCCAACATGGCGTCCGTTCTTTTAAATAGCACCCTCTTGCGTCGCATTTGAAGTGCGCCCTCTTTTGATTTTAATTGAACATGTGCCGGCCATTACATGTTCATATACTTTCTAAGCTAACCAAATTCTAAAGCAGTTGGCTTTTCCCTTCTATTCCCTTTTTTTTGGGGGGGGGGGGGGGGGAATAATGGGCCTATCAATAATTGCTTAGTTGGTTGTACATGTCCTTTGAGTCATGACCTTGAACCAGTGTTGTAACCAAGTCATTTTTTTCCAAGTCAAGTCAAGTCCCGAGTCAATTTTTTCAAGTCAAGTGCCAAGTCTCAAGTTAAGTATTGCACATAGTAAATTCAAATTCCAATGACAAATTACTTTTGGCTGGCACGTATGCACTGTACAAAATCAACCTTGCTTGCCGTCTTTGACGATTTACCATGCAGTCGTCCAGTGCTGCAGCCCCAGATACGTACATGTATTGGACACCCAGCTCGATATGCACTGTAGGCTTGGCATTTTTTCAACTGATATGTGCAAAGGCCCACAATTTGTGTATATTTGTTTTAACAAAAGTGTTGATGTCAGCAAGTCATATTCTTTCAAGTCAAGTCCCAGGTCAAAAAGATCGAGTCCGAGTCAGCAAGTCAAGTCAACAAGACTGTAGCCCACAACAGCTACAGCTGGGTTAAATTGATGAGGTGTACATTTACGTGTATTAAAGTCCCATTGTACAATCACACTTCCTTTGATTTGTTTCGATTAGTTTAATTCAACATCAAGTCATTCGTTGGTGAAACAGTTAATTAGCAGGATTAGGTAGAAACTCAGATGGTAGAATTGCAATAACTTGGAATAAGCTGATGACTGATGCAAGTTTATGGATGAAGATTTCTCAAAGGATGTCCGGTTTACAAATTTGAAGTAGTAATGAGTTCTGAGGTTAAAGGTTGGTCGATTGATGGACGGAATGGTTTCACAATGGTAGGTACAGAAGTAGACGGAAGGTTTTGTACGCTGGGGGTATGAAGATCCATAAACTCTTGACTTGACTGTGAGATTACATGTAACTAACTAAAGATGACCTTGGTATACTTATGGGATGATTTTGTGGGATACAATTCACGAAATTAACATCACTTTATAATCAACGATGGAATTTTTTTTTAAGTTAACGGTAAGTATGAACAGCGCCCTCAATTGGCATCAACAAAAAACTACGGTGACCATAAGAGGCCACGTGCTGTCCGCTACATCCCGGCCCGATGACACGTCCTGGTCGTCATCCTCACAAAGCCAAGGACAGCAGTGCTACAGATACAAAGAAAACATAACTTCAACAAACAAGTTAAATTGGTAGACAACTGTTCAGTGTTCACAAATGCTTTAGTCGGCGTTGATGATGAGATCATCTGTGGAAGTGGGCATTAGCTGGCCTTCCAGAAGACAGATCTTGTCACTTGGTCGATCATACACCCCCCGCTGTGTCTTGACTTGGACGGAGCGGACCCATCCATCCTTCCCTGGGTAGGTGGCTGTAATAAGACCTAACGGCCACTTGCAGCGAGGTGCATTTTCATAACGTACAAGCACAAGGTCTCCGACTAGTAGGTTTCGCTTGGGGTACAGCCACTTCTGTCGCTGCTGGAGTAAAGGCAGGTACTCTTTCAGCCAGCGATGCCAAAATATGTCGGCTTGGTACTGAACCTGACGCCATCGTCTCTTGTAGAGATCTTGTTTGCTGAAATGACCAGGTGGTAGACTTGGTCCTTCACGAAGTAGTAGGAGATGGTTTGGCGTGAGGGGTGAGGGATCCCTTGGGTCATCGGAAAGCTTAGTGATTGGCCGTCCATTCACGATGCTCTCTACAATGCACATCAAGGTAGTAAGTCCCTCATCATCCATGGTCTGTTGTCGCAGTAGGCTACTCAAAACTGAACGAACAGATCTGATCAGGCGTTCCCATACACCGCCCATATGGGAAGCGGCAGGCGGGTTGAAAATCCACTGGATTTCACGCTGACGTAGGTAGTCCTCAATTTGGTGCTGATTCCAGTCCTGAAGTGCTCGTCGCAGTTCATGCTGAGCTCCCACAAAGTTACTTCCATTATCAGAACGGATCTCAGTAGGTTTTCCACGGCGGCTAATGAAGCGCTGGAGGGCATTTATGAACGAGTCGGTTTCAAGGCTGTGGCACACTTCTATGTGGATCGCCCTTGTGGTAAGGCAGGTAAACAGACATCCGTACCTTTTGACCTCGCTTCGTGCTCTTCTGACTATGAATGGTCCGAAGAAGTCCACTCCTACAGTGTTGAAGGGAGCTTCTCCAGATGTGACACGGTCCTTTGGTAGGTCTGCCATCCTTTGTGATTCTGGTGATGACTTTCTCTTCTTACACTCTATACAGCTACGGAGCACACTCTTGACTGCCACGCGCCCCTTCACTATCCAGAATCTTTGGCGCAGTTCAGCAAGCGTCCTCTCCACACCAGCATGTCCACACAGAATATGATAGTGCCTGGCGATGAGCACAGTAACTGGATGTTTGTTAGGCATAATCCAGGGGTGTTTAGCTTCATTGGGGATGGCAGCATTTTCCAGGCGACCGCCGACACACACGAGACCATCGCTTGAGATGATAGGGGTCAACTTCTGGAAGCGAGTAGTTGTCAGCTGTGTACCACCAAGGCTAGTCTGCTGGATGTATTTCACGACTGCTTTCTCGGCATCAAGCAGCTCCTTCACAGTCAGCGATTTGGTACCTTCGATACCTTCATCACGGTTCTTGGTCACTTTCTGGTGTAGTATTGATTTGGCTCGAAGAATCCATCCAATGGCCTTCTTCAGCTTGTACCAGGAAGAGTACCGAGTAAAGATATCTTCAAGTATGGTAGTTCTTGGGTTAACGGTTGTGTCCACAACATACACCTTTGTCTGTTGCTTGATCTCTGCATCCTTACCAAGTTCAAGAGACTTTAAGTCTAGCTGTTTGGGCCAAGCATCCTCCTCCTTATGCAGGAATTGAGGCCCATTTATCCAGCGGTCACAGTCGACAAGTTGCTGGGCAGTCATGCCTCTAGAGACATCATCTGCAGGGTTCAAAGCTGAATCCACGTGCTTCCACTGAGATGGAGAAGTCTGCTCGTGGATCACGGCGATTCGGTTGGCAACATACGTCTGGAATTGTTTGTCTTCATTACGTAGGTATTGTAGCACGATCATACTGTCTGACCAGAAGACTGACTCAATAAGTGGGAGTTGCATCTCGTGCCTGATGATTTGATCCAGCTTCACAGCCACAACCGCAGCAGCAAGCTCCAGTCGCGGAATAGTAGCTCTCAGTGGTGCAAGCTTTGCCTTAGCCATCAAGAATGAACAATGGGCCTGCCCATCAACATCCACCAAGCGGAGATAGCTGACGGCACCATATGCTCTCTCGGATGCGTCTGCAAAATGGTGCAACTGCATCGTTGAAATGGCAATGGTCTTGTCTGGTTTCACGCATCTAGGTATACTCATCCTCTCTATGAGGGGTAAATCTTGCAGCCATCGCTGCCACTGCAATGCCATGTTGCTTTGCATAGGGTCATCCCACCCCGTCTTGAGGCGGCACAGTGCCTGGAACAACATCTTTGCCTTCAATACAAATGGACAGACGAAACCTAGAGGATCATAAATCGAGTTAGTGATGCTCAGCAATCCTCGTCGAGTGAGCGGCTTCTTCTTCACACTTGTGTTAAATCTAAGGGTGTCCGATTCGACTTCCCAGAGTACTCCCAACGCCCTCTCAGACGGAAGTATCTCCTGGTCTAGATCCATAGTTGTGATGGACTTTGCACACTCCTGAGCAGGAAGTGACTTCAATACTGCTCGTGAATTGCTCAGCCACTTCGTGAGCCGAAACCCACCAAGAGCCAGTAACTCACGCAGTTCGCTAACCAGATGAATGGCCTCAGCTTCAGTAGGGACAGATTTCAAACAGTCATCAACGTAGAAGTTTTGGTCGATGGTCTGAACGGTGTTTACATCATACTTGGTGTGATGGTCAAGAGCGGTGCGCTTTAGCGCAAAGTTGGCACAACTAGGGCTCCAGGTTCCTCCGAATAAGTGCGCCGTCATACGATACACGACAGGCTGATTTCCAGCTTCGTAGTCTTCCCACCACAAGAAGCGAAGGGCGTCTCGGTCTCTTACATTTACCCGCACCTGGTGGAACATGCCCTCAATATCGGCCATTAAGGCAATGTAATCTTGACGGAACCTCAGGAGGACCCCGATTAGTTTATTGGTGAGGTCGGGACCTTGATAAACTTGGTCGTTCAGTGAGGTACCTTGAAAGCGTGCAGCACAGTCAAAAACAATTCGCACCTTGTCTGGCTTGTGGGGGTTCAGTACAGGATGATGGGGCAGGTACCACACGTAACCATCATTCCTGTCCATATCATCAGCAGGAACTGCCTCTGCATATCCTTTCTTTAGGAGGTCTTTTATTCCGCTACTATACTTCTCTAGCAGAGTTGGGTCTTTGGAGAGCCGCTTTCCTAACAGCCTCAACCGGTGTTCTGCGAGTGACTTGTTGTCAGGGAGGTGTGGTGGTCTTTCCTTGAATGGGATGCTCATGGAATAGTGAACTCCATCTCGACACAGTGAATTCTCCCAGATTGAAAGAACTTTCTTTTCACTGATGGACGGATTCTCAAAGGTGCTCCCCACATCATCCAGCCTCCAAAACTTCTCGACTTGATGCTGTAGGTCAACGTCGGTCTTGACGAAGTAAGAGGCGGATAACTTGGGCTTCTTCTGAAGGTCAACTGGACCGTTAAGTGTCCAGCCGAGAGCGGTCCTGGTAGCATACGGCTCGCCGATAGCACCAGTACGAACTTCTAGGGGGACCATAGCATGTGGTGAATCTTGTCCAATTAGGAGATGGACATCATCGAGGTCAACATCGGGTATTGTGATGTTGCGAAGATGTGGCCAGCTGTCTAGCTCTTCCCGCGTCACCATGCTACCGAGTGGTGACTTAGGAGTTGACGGAGATCCATTGGGAATCACTGACGGTGCCCACCACTGACGGGCAGGACTTGAGGTCTGACGTGTAGGTGCACTAAACTGGGGTGTGTCGTTAACCTGAGCAGAGTGGCTAGAGCCTGGCTTCCGATCCCGAGGGTGCTTCGGTGTATCTTCATCTGTAGGTTTAGTATTTGGTGTGGAGTGGGTGAAGCACACATCTGATCGGCTCGCTGCTTCGGCCTCTGCAAAGGTTTTTTCTAGAGCTTCTGCCCTGGCGTATTTGATCTTTAATTCCATCTCCCGTCGTTTCTGATCAAGCATCAGCTTTTGCTCTTGTAGCTCCATCATGCTTCGTAACGAGGCCAGTTCGATGGCATTATGTTCTTGCAAAACAAAAGCCTCAGCCTCTAAAGCAGCCTTCTCGGCTTTGGCTCGTAGGCGGGCACTTGCTGTAGAACTTGTGGTGGATGCACCGGAGCTGATGTGGGAAATGCCATCTTGTGATGAGCGATTGCCCTGTTGGCTGATGGAGTCGTTTACATCAACATCGTCCTCAGGGTCTTCAAACGATACTTTAAATTCACCTTTGGCCCGGTTCTCCTCTAACCAGTGAGTGACCGAGCCCCGAAATTGTACAGCCTTGTTCTGGGATTCTTTCCAGTAAGCTGCAGAACCCTTTTTCTCATCTTCACTCGTAAGGTGTTCATCATAATTGTTGTGTGCATCAGTGAAATCTGCGAAGGCCTTTTCAAATTCGTTCATTTTTGGCTCAATCTGGGGGGCTTCGTTCTTGTCTTGCATCAGGCTGGAAATGGAGTTCATAATCTTTGTAAGTGATGCCTTCCGGACGCCTCTGATCTTCTTTAAGTCACGTGACTGTTGTGTCAGACTTGGTGTAGGTGATTTCGAATCTACAGTATCCATGATGATTGTCTTCAATTTCTGATCAAATGAGTTCAGCTCGTACAAAACTAATGTAGCCCACAACAGCTACAGCTGGGTTAAATTGATGAGGTGTACATTTACGTGTATTAAAGTCCCATTGTACAATCACACTTCCTTTGATTTGTTTCGATTAGTTTAATTCAACATCAAGTCATTCGTTGGTGAAACAGTTAATTAGCAGGATTAGGTAGAAACTCAGATGGTAGAATTGCAATAACTTGGAATAAGCTGATGACTGATGCAAGTTTATGGATGAAGATTTCTCAAAGGATGTCCGGTTTACAAATTTGAAGTAGTAATGAGTTCTGAGGTTAAAGGTTGGTCGATTGATGGACGGAATGGTTTCACAATGGTAGGTACAGAAGTAGACGGAAGGTTTTGTACGCTGGGGGTATGAAGATCTATAAACTCTTGACTTGACTGTGAGATTACATGTAACTAACTAAAGATGACCTTGGTATACTTATGGGATGATTTTGTGGGATACAATTCACGAAATTAACATCACTTTATAATCAACGATGGAATTTTTTTTTAAAGTTAACGGTAAGTATGAACAGCGCCCTCAATTGGCATCAACAAAAAACTACGGTGACCATAAGAGGCCACGTGCTGTCCGCTACAAAGACTGCCCTGAACTCTTTTCACTAAATCCAATGGCCTCCATTTGCTTCTTTTTAGAGAGAAAGAGTGATGATCCACTTTCGCCCGACTATGTCCCGAGCATATTTGCACACGTCAAATCACCGCAGAAAAGGAAACTTGCATCAGCACTGGAAACCTTTCAGCGACGACAGAACCTAAAGCACCGTAGGAGGGAACAGGAGAGATACTCGTCGGCAGTATCAGCCCTGATTGATCTTTCCAAGTCTGCTAATCCTCCAGATGACGAACCGTCTTCCCGATGTACATCACCTTTGGCAGGAATGGTGAATTCTGCGACACAGACTAACCTCACTGGGGAGTTTATTGACTCTCTAAATATGGAAAATGACAATCTACGCTCAGAAGTCAGAAAGCTTAAGGAAACTTTGACTCAATGTTCAATTGACACCAAGTCATTCAAAGAAAATGATGACAAGGTGAAACATTTTACAGGTCTCCCATCACTTTGTGTTATGATGACCGTGTTTAACTTCATTTCGCCTTTTCTGAGCCAAAATATGAAATTAAATCCATTCAACCAGTTTCTTGTCACTATCCTACGACTAAGGCTTAATTTGTGTGTTCAGTATTTAGCTTACCGGTTTGATGTTTCTATTGCTACAATTTCCAGAGTTTTCAATAATGTGCTTAATATCATGTACTACAGACTAGTTCCATCTCTTGTTATCTGGCCCGAGCGTGAGCAACTTCGTCTCAGTTTACCAATGTCATTTCGTTCCAAATTCAAGCAATGTGCCTGTGTGTCACGAGTTCATTCAAAACTAAAGCTCATCCAAAACCCATAAATGTACAACTTCACTATTCTATTTTCGTATTTATGTTTTTTTTTTCATGACAGCACCTGGGTCATATTAGATTCATTAAACATTTACAAAAAATGGTGTTCAAATTATTACACGTGATCTAACAGGAAAATTAATTAATTAAAGCGCAAGCACAATACCAAATCAAACAATGCAAACTGGTTACGATAAACATACAACGTTAACGTTTAGCTTGCGACTTGCCAATTAATTTAAGCGAAGCAAAAACAAAATATATACAGAGCAAAACAAGGAAAAATATAAACAACTACTATATGGCAAACAGAAGCAGCATGACCAGGATTCAGCAAGTTAGTTGTCATAGCAGGTGGACCCCCGACAAAAGCCCTGCAAGCATGCAAAAGTGAAAGCAATAGCGGCGTTTTAATAAACAATCCCCAAAATATTCACTTGTCATGAGCCCAACAAATTTTAGCAATACTCACAGAAAGAGTGGGAGTACTCAACGGTACTCCTTCTGGCTTTAAAGTAGTGGTCGGACCCCAGAGTCTTGGCGAAACGGACAGATCAGTGGCACAGTGGTACGGAACTCCTTGAAGACTCCTGTCCTGTACGGCCAGCGTCCCTCATCTCCGATAGGCAGGTAGGTAATTGCTTCACGGCCCCGGACGTCTCCCACGAAGTGTGTTCCACCACTGTGCCAGCGAGTACTCCGCCGTACCCCTAAATTCCCACCACTTTTATACCTTACGACAAGCAACACAAATGCCCCAAATTCCAGCACTAATGCTGCAACCATTCATTCAAGGCATGCAACGCATAGGTGCACATGCGCGGACAACAATGTAAGGTATGGTATACAGAGAACTACACAAAAGACTTAATTTCGTGACACTGTGTGATTGATTGTTTTGAAATATTCATTGAACGTCCGAGTGATTTGAAAGTCAGAGCTCAGACTTACTCCTCTTACAAGTCGCACAACACAATGAAATACTTGATCGGAATTACTCCCTAAGGAACAATATCATTCATTTCAAAAGGTTGGGGTGGTCGTGCCACTGACAAATTTGTCACCGAGCATAGTGGTTTCTTGGATCACCTTCTCCCAGGCGACTTAATATTAGCCGACCGTGGCTTTGATGTTGGGGATGCTATCGGTATGTGTCATCAGGCCAATCTAAAGATACCAGCTTTCACGAAAGGACATAAACAGCCGAGTCCACTAGATGTGGAGGGAACCAGGGGAATGGCCGCCCTCAGAATTCATGTCGAAAGGGTTATAGGGCTCGCAAGGGCAAAAATATACCATGTTGGAAAATACAATTCCAATCACTTTATTATTACCAGATGGGAGTAACATGACAACATTGGATAAGATTGTACATGTTTCCTGTGCACTGGCCAATCTGTGTGAGCCAATTGTACCCTTTGAGTAATTTGCAGAAGTTAATAAAGGTAGTATACACCATTTGCAAACATAAAAGAAAACACTTCTGAATTATTATCAAATACCTTACTTGACTGTAAGTGAATAACAGTCTCAAGCATCCTGTGAAATCACAGCACCTGGTGTGCCGTAGTTTTCAAGAAAAGTGGAATTTTTGTATCAATTTCCAACGATTGCCGGCTGGTAATCGTTGGAAAAACCCGACTATTTTCAAAAACTTCCCCCAATTTATTTAATTTGGTTAGTCCACATCCGTGAATGGGTGCAAGCCAACTAGTCTGGTTTCCTAACCTGATGTCTATAAATTGCTGTTTTGTCTGAAGGAAGTCAGGGAACCAGACTACAAAAACAGCATTAATGTTCTTGGTTTTTCCAGCATCTATGAACACAAAACTTTAAAAACAGGTCAGCGTCACAATATTTGCTATAAATATGAACCCCCTACCCATCCATTTTAGAAAATTACAGCAAAAGCAAATGGTGTATACTCCCTTTAAAGCTGCGGTATACCTTTAGCAGCTATCCAAAAAGTAACTAACCAAAATACTGTTAAAAGGCTCACTGGTTATTAAATGTAGTGTACATGATTGGTAATTGTTGCAATTTTCAGAAATGAGCGGATTTGGGGGTTAGTATTTTATAGGAAATATCGTTCCACTGACCTGTTCAAAGTTTTGCGTTGTTGGATGGCGAATAAAACGAGAGAAAAACGATACTCGTTTTCAACCGTCGGGAAGATTATAGCCTTCAGTCGGGGCGCGCCTTGACTGAAGGCTACAGGGCAGTTTTCCCAACGATTTCCAGCTGGAAATTGTTGGAAAACGATATACATTTCCACTTTTCTTGACGACAGCACACCTGGGCCCAATTTCATGGCTCTGCTAACTACAGCTTTCTGCGCTTACGATCACCATTTTGCGCTAACGGAAAAATTCTGCGCTAACTCTGTAAGCACATAATCCTTAGTTACGGGATGTACGCATGCTCAGGAGCCAAAATTCCCTGCTAACGTGTGAAATACGCTTGCTGTAAGCACAACATTTTCTGCTACTGTAAGCGGGGATTTTTCGCAAACGGTAAGCAGAGCCATGAAATTGGGCCTTGGTGTCATCATTTCACAGGATGATTGAGACTACTATTAACTTAGTCTTGTATGGTAATTCGTAAAAATTGGAGGATTACCAATCATGTACACTACATTTAAGATATTAATGACACTAAACTCCCTGTGAAATTATTCCTGCTGTCATTTCCAAAGATGTGTCTCAGAGACACATGTTTTGAAATCAGCAGATAAAAGAGTTGGTTTGTTATCCGCGAATGGTGTGTGCATGGGCGCTATTGGTCGGTTCAGTACATGACGCGCGCGTAGCTGCAATCTGCTGAATGAGAACGCATCCCGAGTGCTGATTGCGGTCGCAATTCAAATTGTGACTCGGCAAAGTTTTAATTGATATCGAAATCTTAGAATATTTCTCAGAACATACAAGATTCACAGAGCTCAAACTTCATCAGGTTTAGTTGTCAAGCACCTTTCTCTATGGAAGCAGCAAAAGTGCTCAAAATACAACCAAAAAATGCACAGCTGACAAATGGTATACATTCCTTTTAAGGCATCAAAGCTTAGAGCATTGTCACACAGGGCAATTTACAGTACAATTCATGATACAAGTAATTAATTGTAAAAAATGTATTGTTATATCGTGTGCTTGGGATACTGTAATTTCATTGGTCTAGGGCTGCCACGTGTCTGGATAATAAAAAATGCATGTCGCACAATTGAGAACTGCAACGTCAAACGCTCAGTCTCTCATGTCCAGGAGGACATCACAACCTTCAGTTATCAAAGGTTGTGATTTAATTGATTTCTCACAGTAAGTTACAACCAATTACCGGTAACTTTTTGAGTCATTGCCACGATATAACAAAACAATTGTTGACAGCTGTGATGTGGGATATGACGTTTTTAACACCCTCGGCGACGCATAGCACCCTGGGCTTCGCCTCAGGTGCTATGTGTCCCTCGGGTATTAAAAACGTGATATCCCACATCACAGCAGTCAACAATGATTAACTGCATAACAAACTGAGTTGACAGTTGAAATAAACATGTACATGTATACTGTATGTACTATACGAGATTCAGGGTTCCTTCATTCTGTTCAGTTGATTTTTTTTATTTCTTACAATTAGGGCAAAGCCAACGCTTGGGGATCTTCTTAATACCCAAACATTTCATGTGGAAACTCTTGATGTCACAGTTACCCGATACACAGTGCAACATATCATCACTGGGTGGATTACGACAGTAACAAACGGGTTCGGCAGCACCAGGAACCCCGACAGGAACTGGTTTAGCATTAGATCGGACTGAAGGTGATGAATGAATATACACCTTTGCTAAAAGCTCTGGCATGACACACGAGGAGAAGAACTGGTCTACCTTTGGGAGATCCCTTGCCAGGAATGATTCATAGGTACACGTTTTAAATTAATGAGAAGCAGGTTTTCTTTTCAAACCACAAAGTCACAATACCTCCGGTAAGTGCAATATAACTGAGACTGGACCTGATAATAATATTGATGATTTTGGCGCAATACATAATTATACCCGATGCATTCTTCTTCAAACAAAATGTCTTTTATTCGGCAGCTACCTGTTCCACATCTTTGTCTTTGATACAGAAAGGACACTTTACTTCTAAACATCCTTCACCACAACATTCACATGACACGAGTCCATCAGGAGATGATCCAAAATAGGGACGATTGTTCGATATATGGAACCCTGTCTCCTCGACTTTGAACGCGGAATGCTTCGCCGTCATCATCTTGCCATGTTGGTTCTTGGCATCTTGCTCATGACCACAACCCCACCTGGAATCAAGGAGATGTAGAAATGCCATAAATTTGTGTGTGACAGTAGTTAGAAGTCCCTGCAAGAGGAGAAAGCAGAAAGTGACATAAGACCATGCATGAAAAGTGATGGTAAATGTGAACTACAGCTAATGTGCTTCAGGGCAGTAGCGCACCCAGTATCTATTTTGGTTTTCTTTTTTTTGGGGGGGGGGGGGGGGGGGGTGGGCCTCACTGATGTGTTTCCAAATTGTTTTCACAATTATTTCAAAAATATGTTGCCTCAAATTGTTTTGGCCCGGAGCATACTACTCAAAAATGTGCAACATACATAGTATCATGTATCGCTGCCGTCAATTCATGCAACTAAAACAAAATGGGACAAGCTCTTAAAAAAAGAGGGGGGTCAAGGTGCACAAAAACTGAGCTGTGTTTTTCCAAAAGTGGCCAGTGATTAGTCTATTGCACATGCACTGTACAGTTGTATTTCAAATCCAGATTTGGCTTATTACTTCAAGTCAGTGGACTGCACATGGTTCAAAGGTAACTTCCAAGTGGCTAATTTGGTAGGATTAGCTCAAAATGGTTGAGGAAAGGTAAAAATGTTAGCACACCAAAATCCAGGAGTGGATCCTGTGGGAGTATTTTTTGGATTTTTTAGGGGGGTGCCTTAGAGCCCCCCCCCCCCCCTCCCCCTCCCCCAATCCACCCCTTTCTCAATCAGTAGGATTACAAACTACACAGTGTTTATGGTTAACACTACCAAGTAGATACTCTCAATGATTTACCTTGTTCATCCAGTCTGAAATATTCACGAAGTTCGGCTAACATAATGAATGGCTGAAATAAAAGCCAAACTACAATTATTGAAAAAGGAACTGAATTACTGAAATGTTCCACTTTGTATCATGCAATCAGATCTGACAAAATTACCTTGTTGCAGCTGTCGAAAAGCTGCACATCTTGGGATAGCAGATCCTTTGTATCAACGACCTTGATGGTTTACCAACATTTGTATGGGTGGCTGCCTTGAAATTTGATGCTGTGACTCGTCCAGCTCTCTGATTGTACCACGTCTTGGACTTGGACTGTTTCAAAGTTTCATCCACAACTGCAGAAACCTACAAGATAAAAATATAACACCATACAGGATATACACTACTCAAAAAAAGATCAGACATTTGCCTTTTAATATTTGAAAATTTTAGCCAGGTGTGTACCTCATTGATTTTGTACTTATTGTACGATGCAGCCCATGTTCATGCTTAACACAGAATGTGAGATGATGTACATGTACAGGTTCTATACTTCCGAGGACAAGAGGACAATTACAAAGAAACCTTTCAGTCCTGGCAAGTCAAGTCTTTTGTTGAAATCGGTCCTCGCACAGAAAAGTATGTGCTTAGTCTATGGGGTTGGGTTATATTAAAGTAACAATAGAAAACACAAAGCATTGTCCTCGGAAGTATTGGGAAAGTACGACATGATGCACAGTCATGTGTTTCCGAGTGTTTCAGAGTCAAGCGGACTGGAGGGGTAAAAAAGAAAAAAATCAGTTTGATCCTCATAATTTTATTGAGACAAACTTATTGCTCAACATGGAGAACCTTATGAAAAGCACAGAGGCGGATCCATAATGTTTGTGTGGGGGGAGGGGGTGAGTTTAGTCCACCTGTTTGGTTCGGCTTGTTACAACACAGCACTCTAGAAATAGGATTATTTTTCATGTATCAGCAGTGGAGGTTTGGATCTCTAGCCCCACCCCTCACCTTCCTTTTCCTAGTTCTGCCCCGAAGCAATAACCATCACAAAATATCATTTTATGAAAAGAATTAAAATAAACTGATTATGCATCTAACCTGATCCTCAGTAACATGTAGCTTTTCCACTTCCACCTGACACCTCGCTTTTAACTCTTCTGCATTGAGCTCCAGATTGCAGGGATCATACAGGTCTGTCAAAGGGGTAGGAAGCTGACAAAACACATGCCTTGGTGTAAACTCTTGAGCATGATTGGGAACAATGCTTAGAATGGCTGATCGTTTACCAGTATTGCACAGAGCCTTGTAGAATGCTGCTTTCTCATCAGCTGTGGGTGGAGGGATCTCTATCTGCGTTCGTTTTGTGACTGTCCGTAGTCGTGCTTCCTGATGATCTTCGTTTCTTGGTAGGATTGGAGAAATTAATGTTTGATCCCTCAGCATATTCAACTGCACAGGTGGATGGTCTCAGCCACTGACATGGTAGTGATGTACAGGTTGTACTTGCTTTCATCCTAACCAATGTTTCCAGGGCAAACATGGATGCAGTAGCATGCGAACAGGTCTCTCCTAGTCCAGCCATGCAAGTGCAGTGACAACATATAATCTGACCATCTTTCTGGAGTGCAACCCAAGGTCTGAGTGGTGGCTTGTTTAAACGCTGAGAATGCTTCACCTGAGAGATGGAAAAAAATACCCGGTCATGTTCAGCTTCCAAATATTAAACCCAATCTGCCGCGTGTTGTCAAAGCTTACCGCTGGTAATATTCTACACACAGATTGACTATGGCTAACTAAGGTATGTTCTTTCACTCTTTTGCATTAAAAAAAAAATGACATATGTGAACTCTAAAAGCCCGTATTTTATTTTTATCGTAACGTTAACCCTAACCCCCCCCCCCCCCCCCCCCCCCGGGGTGTGAACATTTGTATTGATATTGATGGATTCAGCAGGGTTAGGGTTACTCTTCGCGATCGCTGTTGTTTCTGGACGATTTTAATGCAGACATTATTTCTGTTGTGTACATTTTTAGATTAAATTTCCATCTGGTATGAAGCACAGACTACTCAATACCGACATGACGACACTATTACAGTCCTGAATCCTCAAATTTTAATAGGAATTTGCAGACACCCTTAGGAGTTGGGGCTAAAGAATATTTATGCACCCCCCCCCCCCCCCCCCCTCCCCCCGCCACACACACAACAATAAACAATTGAAAAGTAGGCCTAGGCCATATAGCGGCGATTGTGTAGTGTAGGGCCCTGTTCCCTAAGGGAACCAAAATCCACTTTTAGGTTATTGGAATTGCCAAACTACACCAGCGACATTACAAACCAACAGGTGTAAATAAAGGGCAGGGTTTTAGTTTTTGAGGGAGGTTTTGGGGTAAAAAGGCGATGAGGATGACAAAACGCAACATGAAAATAAAGAATAAAGTCTGCTTTAGGTTAAAAAAGTCATTTTGGAACGAGAAAAAATACCCTTGAATCCAATTTGATCAAAACTAAAGAGGGCCCTGCAGTACACAATTGCCATATACATATGTAGCTACCCGTGCTACCCGTATGGAATTCCATTGCTGCCATTTACGCGTCGCATTTGTGGCAGTGTTACTTGGGTCCGCAGCCGTTTGCGCCGTCAACAGCGCATAGTCGCGTCGTACCGTCGGATAGTCGCGTCGTGCCGTCGCATAGTCGCGTCGTGCCGTCGGATAGTCGCGTCGTGCCGTCGCATAGTCGCATTGTTGATTTTCAGGGTTTACGGCGTAAACGGCTAAGGACCCGAAATCAACAATGCGACAATGCGACGGCACGACGCGACTATGCGACGGCACAATGCGACTATGCGACGGCACGACGCGACAATGCGACGACGCGACTATGCGACGGCACGACGCGACTATCCGACGGGACGACGCGACTATCTGACGGCCCTATACAAACAGTACAAAACTATCCAACGGTACGACGCGACGGCACGACGCGACTATCCGACGCGACTATCCGACGCGACTATGCGCCGTTGATGACAGCGCAAACGGCTGCGGACCCAAGTTACACTGCCACAAATGCGACGCGTAAATGGCAGCAATGGAATTCCATATACCCGACTTGAAGTGAACTGCGTTTTGGTTTTACTTTTACCTTTGTCATGAGAAGAAAACAATCCTTGTTTGGTACTTTCCAAATGAGTCCATCATGGACCCAACCAGCAGTGAAATACCTGTAGGCATCGAGGCTTTTGTAAGCCTTCAGATCTTTTCCAGTGTAGGGTGATGGCGAGTTTATAAGATAGTTGTAGATGTCAATGTAGCCCTAGAAGGACGCTATGATATAGCGTCCTAGCGCCCAAGTATGCAAAACAGTCCTATGCTAGAAACCGAAGATCAAAAATCACACTTTACCTGCATAAATATTCTTGGCATCATCTTCGTCAAACAGTTCAACAGCCCATCTCCCCGTTCGGATAGAAATATTCCTGCAAGAATGTCAAGAACAGGAGATATTTGCGGCGCAAAATCGTCTCCACGCGACGCTGACTTCACAAACACGAGGAGTAATACCTTGTCCGCACGTCTTGAACGTTCATCAACAACAGAGGGCGCAATTTCGGCCGTGCACGCGGCACAGACATAAATAACCCATAGACGGACAACTGGGGGCGCAATACTGTAATTTCAGGAAAGCCGCCATTTTTGAAAACTATGGGCAAAATCGGTCCACATCCATATTCACGTACACATTTTCGCACAGTACGCGGCGGTCTGTTTGTGAAGTCCTCAAAGCAACGGCACAGAAAAGGGTAATTTGGAGCATTTTTATGTCTTTTATGAGAGAAAAATAAACATGATCAGGGTTAGACATGAAGTTTACGGGAATTTCATTCAATATTTAACAGGGGAAAAATACTAATTTAGGACTGACAAGTATCACGCCAGTTTATCATTTTTGTATGCACTCATTATTCTGTTTTTTCCTTCCTCCATGGTTGAGGCTTAGGCCTAATTGTGTAATTCATGATAAGCACCATGTCACCTTGAGTGCTGAAAAACATGCAAACAAAATCGTGGCAACTTCATTCACACTTTACTTTTTAGCCAACAAATTCTCCAATTTCTTTTACGTGGAAAAGATAAGGTCCCCAGTATTTCAACAGCCAAGTTTGAAGGCTCAATTAAAAATTTAACTGAGACGTTTTATAAACTATTTTGCACCTATTGTGAAGAGGCACATGATTTCAGTTCGAAGCCAAAGACTAGACTGGTGCACGTGCATGTCCAACTGTTTAAAAAGATTGATTGTTTGCAGGGGGAGGGGGGTGTTTCTGATTTTGTTAAATGTAAATTTGCCCAAGTTGACTTCCAAAATGTTTCGCCTTCCAACAAAATTGTACGAGTTCGGAGTGGGGGGGGGGGGGGGGGGTGGGGTGTCGATGGACACTTTCTCAACGTTGGTAGCGCCATTTTTAACCTTTTTGTTTGTTCTTACCCATAGCAAAAATAAACTAGACCAATTGCAGGGTTTTCCTTTTCTGGTTTGCAACTTTAGGCATAGGCCTATGACCCAACTTGATAACAAATTTGCTTATGAATACATTTTAATAAACACTTGTTTTTTTCTGGTACATGTTTTGCAGAGATGAAGGTGATGTGCAATGCCTCGAACCTGTAGCGTGGGAGTGCAAACGGCAGTATTCAGAGGAAGCAAGATTCTACTACGTGTACATGTGTTAGACCTCACCAGACAGTGGATGTATGTTATGCATTGGGATGAATCCTTCTCTTCAAGATAGCCTCTGCTCAAAGCATTTTGACCCCGAGTGTTTTAAAATGGGTGGTAAAACCATAATCCTCAAGTGAAATGCTGTGCCTACACTGTTTGACTTTCAAACTTGCAAGAGAGCCAGTTCCCTTCATAAACCTGCAGAAGACCAGGATATATGCAGAGCAAAATAGTGACTTTCCAGAATAATCATGGCTTCTACACATTGCCATCATAACTCCATCAAATGAAGAAGTACGTGAACAATTGGAGAGATAAGTGTGAGCCCCTACAAGCTAAGATTAAAAAACTCAGAGTGAAAGTTTGTAGAAAATCCCCATAAAACTCAAAACTTCAAGGGCTTTCGACACTTTTGTGGCACTTGTGTTTTTTTGTTTTGAGCTTTTTCTTTCACAAAAGACCAGGCTTGAGCCATCTTACTCTTCTGAATGTTGTATCTTTATTTTAGATTTACACATAAAAGACAAGTACCAGAATACTTTCATTTTGTTTTCAGCTTTATGGGTGGTTTGAATTTTTTCAGTTTTTGAGCGACATGACTATAAGACTCATTCTTGTCGAAGGTTTTAAGGAGAATTCTTTTACAAGAATTGAAACTGTAAAAACTTTCCTACATGTAGTTACACACGTTATATTACATGCTCTTATAATTACCTTGCATACTCTGTGTGGACCTGTGAACAAAAGATGTCCACACGAAGCAGGAAGGAAAAGAAAACGTAATGTAGACTTGCCCACGTCCACATAACGTTTCCCCTCATTTTGGGGTTAGGGTTATCTGTCGCAAAATGAAGGGGAACATTTAAGGGAATCACAATCAAAAATCTGGGTTAAAAGAACATTCACAGTGCGAGTGAAATTGGCTTTTTTCTCTTTCTTAACTACATGAAAACAAAGGAATGTCCACACAAGGTATGGAAGGTAAATGTACATGTACATGCGTGTGAGGGTTACAGAATTTATTATTCATGCACCAGTAGGGAGTAAGAGGTGTTTCAGATTGTTGGCCTATGTGCATGAATAACACATTTATGTATGGTTACTTTACTGCAATTCTAAGTAGTCAACAGACCTAGATCAAATTTTTTTTTAATAGTTTTTATAGACACCAATCTCTATTTTGAATCCTATTTTCTTTTACTATATCCCTCATGACCGGCTATTAATTGTACAGAAAAGTTCTACACTGTTTTATATTTTAAAAAGAAATATAACAAAAATTATCCAATGAATGTAGCTTTGTTTTTATTTCAGTTGTTACAAATAAATTTAAATTCAGTTTGAAAGCGAAACATTTGTGTATGCATGTAAATACATTATATCGGTTTACAACAAGTAGCAAACTTGGTAGTCAACTTTAGTGGTCTTGGGGCCTACGGGGCTCGGACAACTCGACCGCCTGCGTCAAATGGGAAGACAGTCATCCATTGCTGGGGTTTCTCGGTGGGGGGGTCCTTGGTTGTGGAAGGGTTGGGCGTCGGTCTATGTTTTGTGGCGCAGGGCTGGGATATGCGGGGAAGGGGTACTTGGCAGGGTGATTGGGTTGATGTGGGCCGGACAGCGCTGTCGTTTTGAATGGGGCTTGGATACACAGGGGGCCGGGTAATGTAAATTGTGGTTAAGCCTTGAATGAATCAATAAGCCTACCGATTGTGTTGGAATCCGAATTTACAATATTTGGGACCAAGGAACCTTGTTTATATTACGTTAATTGGGGGAATAAATTTGAAACCCGTTAATTATTTACGAATTTTCAGAATCATGAGTTTTTCGAGTAACTAGACACGGTCGACCTGTCCCAGCGGTCGACCTGTCCCAGCGGTCGACCTGTCCCAGCGGTCGACCTGTCCCAGCGGTCGACCTGTCCCAGCGGTCGACCTGTCCCAGCGGTCGACCTGTCCCAGCGGTCGACCTGTCCCAGCGGTCGACCTGTCCCAGCGGTCGACCTGTCCCAGCGGTCGACCTGTCCCAGCGGTCGACCTGTCCCAGCGGTCGACCTGTCCCAGCGGTCGACCTGTCCCAGCGGTCGACCTGTCCCAGCGGTCGACCTGTCCCAGCGGTCGACCTGTCCCAGCGGTCGACCTGTCCCATGTTCGTTGTTATACTTGCAAAAATGCTCTTCTGATTGGCTAATAATGTGACAACATTTAGCTGTTATAATATCAGAAATTTTCATTCATCAGTAACAGGTACCGTGAGAGGGATTCCCCAATTATTTCCTTTATTTTTATTGCCATTTAAAATTTATTTTTCTGGTTATTATTTTCCTGATGTTCGATGCAAAGATATGTGAAACGGGTATCGCTCAACTCGTGACAGATATTTAGCATAAAATCAATTAATATTTGGACGGGTTCACAGTGCCATATGTGTATAAATTACATGGTTTGTTTGGCCTCCAAACCGACAATCACAATGCATGAGAATGTCGAAAAGGTTTATTTCAATAGGCCTAATGGTGGACAGAAAACACTAATACCCCGAGACCCCTACTTTAAAAAAAAAAGTAGCTCCTATTTATTGTGAAATAGGCCTAGCCTTGTCGAGTGCAATTTGAGTCCTGCGCGAGGGACTCAAATTGCGCTCGAATTAGGCCTCTATCATGTGTGCACGTCGGCATAGTCGAAAATGGAAGTGTGCTTATATTTTTAGGCCTTACGTTAGTTCCATTTTTTGTAAGAAAAACATTATTTTCGAAAAAAATAATCAAAAACATAACTGTGCAGCAGTATATAGTGAACGCTTCGATGGGTTTTCAGTCAACATCAATGCGTTTTCAACCGAAATTACCGATTTGAATCAGTCCTCCCGATATTTCTCCATAGAGTCGTGTATAATTTTCAGCAACTTCCGCCCATAGTTTCATACTTAGTCGGGCGCCGTCAAAATTACGGTATCCCGACGTTGATTTCAATAGGCGCTGTCCGTCTATGGGTTATTTATGTCTGTGGCACGCGGCGACTGTAAATTGCGCCCTCTGTTGATGAACGTTCTAAATGTGGGTATTACTCCTCGTGTTTGTGAAGTCAGCGTCGCGTGGAGACGATTTTGCGCCGCAAATATCTCCTGTTCTTTACATTCTTGGAGGAATATTTCTATCCGAACGGGGAGATGGGCTGTTGAACTGTTTGACGAAGATGATGCCAAGAATATTTATGCAGGTAAAGTGTGATTTTTGATCTTCGGTTTCTAGCATAGGACTGTTTTGCATACTTGGGCGCTAGGACGCTATATCATAGCGTCCTTCTAGGGCTAATGTCAATGTAACCATGGAGAAATTATTTCTCCATGATGTAACTCAGTTCAGGTAACTCTGATGTAGATAGCTGCTCCGGAGATTTAAGTAAACCTCTCGGTAATTTGTACAGATCTGTCATGCCGACAAGATCAAGCTTTGCAAAATAACGCTTCCTACAGTCTTCCTCGAGGTGCTGCACTTCATCTGACAGCTTAAAACCGGACGTCATTATCCTAAATTATACTGGAGAATGCACGTTATAAACCTGCGAAATTTACGCGATGCTTAACACACCACTGTCATGACTGCATACGTGGACTACACGTACCGGTATACGGTGCATGCACCGCGTTGTAATTTGACCGGCAAAATGGCGTCGCAGTCACGTGATAATGTCACGTGACTGTAAAACCTCTATAAATTATGGGACCTTTAACAAGAGAGGACAATAGCTAAGGGTCTCCAGTTCAGAAAGGTTCCCATTTAAAAACCGTGTACAAAACCAATGAGAGTCCTTGCTAAGTATGAACAATTAATAGGACATTTAATAGGAGGTCCTCGATTGAAGGTGTTTACACACTTGTGTGTGTATGGCATCACCAAATGTAGCCCAAAACCTGAATCTAAATGCAGCTCCAGCCCTCAATGTGTGCCAAATTCTGTACCGAAATGTAGCACGAGCCCTAAATCTACTACAATCATGTACTACCTGACTGCAGTCTGAACCCTTAATGTAGCCCAACCTAGCTTGAAAATTCCAGCTCTAGGCTCATGACATGTGAGATTCGCCATTTAGAGCTGGAAGGTACGTTAGGGCATGGATAGTCTTGGTTCCAAGACGTCCTTAGCGGTGCGACGTATAGCGCGGCCGACAGAGGGCGCTGCTACACAAACACGCCAAGGCCAAATCGCTGAGACCGTCTTGGGAATTTCGCAAGTTCTGCTCGCGAAATCGCGAGCAGAACTGTGTGGCATTTGCATGCGCGTGTGACGTAGCTGCATTATCGCATGTAAATAGCCAACACTCACTAGTCTAGTTTCTGTACTCACGTCGGGTTTACGTGTACGTACGTATACGTGCAGCGCAGTACCAAGCCATTCGTTGTTTGTTGGGAAAAATGTCTGACCGCGTTGACCAAGCGATCGATTTTACAGCAAACAAACTGGGCTTTGGAAAGCTGAAAAGTCATCAGATCAGTGCCATTCATCAATTTGTACGTGGCCATGATTTGTTTGTTAATTTACCAACGGGATTTGGCAAGAGTGTAATTTTTCAAGCTGCTCCATTGGTCTTAGATTTCTTGAACGAAGCATGGAGGTGTTTCCTATACCTCCATGAACGAAGTAACCGAATGCAAACAGGAGAAAGAGCTGATTATTGTCGTCGTACCATTGAAAGCTCTGGCCGTTGATCAGTTACATCGTGCTGAACATCTGGGACTGAAATTGGCAGAGATAACGTCTGACATTCCAGATCACATTTTGGGAACAATCCGAAAATTTCTCAATCCTGTTTGCCAATCCAGAATCACTCTGCTCAGAACGTTAACCGACTAGTAAGTTATTACTTAAACATGAGTTTCCTCCAGTGCGCAAGCGCGATTATTCGTTTAACCCGCCTGTTAAATTATGCATAAGCAGGTCGCGCGCGCTCCCTTGCGAAATTCCCAAGACGTTCTTACACTATGAACATCTAACAAAAGAAAACCCACGCAGTCCTTTGTTTGTAACAAAGGACTGCGTGGGTTTTCTTTTGTTAGATGTGCATAGTGTTAGCGATTTGGCCTTGGCGTGTGTGTGTGTTTAGCTAGAGGGCGCTGCCGTGTGCGCTGTACGTCGCACCGCGCTAAGGACGTCTTGGAACCAAGACTAGTCACGTACAGGCGCTGTCCCGCCTGCCCGTGGCGGTTTGCGGTGCGCAGCGGAGCGTACAGGTTGGAGCCAGTCTATTTCGGTGTGCGGGGTGTCCCGCTATACCCCCCTTTTGTCCCTATACACTCTTCAGACTATCGTCACCTAACACATCCCCCCTAGACCTCTGAAAAGAATTCCTGAGATTCCCGGAACACAATGACCAACACAAAAGAGGGGAGGGTGGGGGGTTCCCTCTGCCCCATATCGTGCATCATAATTATGTGTCCCGCATGCATATTTGTTCCGTTAGTAGGGGGGGGGGGGCAGGGGGAACCTTCCCCCCGGCGGCATTTGAGGCTTCATAAAAAAACAAAAAGAAATAGTGTTTTTAAGACGATTTTAAGACGATTCAGACGTTGTTTGCCCTCCCTGGCACAAAAAGCTGGATACGCTACTGAAGACATATTATATATATAGAAGCCTCTGTGAAAAGAGGATTACCGTTTAGTACAGAAAAAGTACAAATAAAATACAGGGTACTTTTGTAATTTTTAGTTTCTCTGAAATTGACCAAGAAACCCATATTTATAATGTCCCAAATGTAATGACGCATTCAACAACGTCATGAAACGCCTCCCCTATCCGCTTTTCGGTCTCCTACTCTACGAGTTAACTGTCAAACTGCGGTAATTTGAACGAAATTGTTTACAGTTCGCTAAATGATCGAGCCTGCATATAAAGCTGTTAGAAGAAAAAACCGGGGGAAAAACAGCGCACTTCCGAGTTTGTAAAAGAGTCTCTCATCTGCGCTGCTGACTGTGCTAAACGTGCGCTGCGCTGCCATTGATGGCGCGATTGATCCATGCATGAATTAATTTGTTGAATAACACTGTTTTTGTTTAGCATTAACATCCTGGCTTTCAATGTGAAATTCCTCTATTGTCTTACCACAGAAGCACAATGCAGATGTCAAGATGCTCTGAACAGTGGCAGTATCCTTGGCACTAGCCCCGAATTGTTCCCTCCAGCTCAGGTAGAAGACGTCCGCACAACGAAAGCAGGTTTCCACAATTGCAAAGTTTACATGAGCGCCAAAAACGACCAGGATACCCCAGCCGCCCTCGGCGCGGTTAGAATCTTCATCCATTCGGTGCCTGGATGACCTTTGTAAGGACGTCGCCGATATGTCGGTACACTACAGCAAATATTGGTGTACATGTACTTGTAATTTTGCTGGGTTTGTATCAGATGTTCAATATAATTCAACAGTTGACAATTATGGATAGACTGTTGAGCAGAAATAACATTTGAGGGAACTATACTGATAGGTTTATGACCGCCGTGTAAACTACCAAAAGTTTTCAGTTGTTCCATACCACACAACTCGTGTCCCTGTGTAATCGTAAGCTAAATGATGCCAGACTTTGCAATACAATAATAACGTATGTTGCCGTCGACCGATCCAGCTCACACAATGAAAATTTACCTTTGGATATATTATGGACTTTGGTATGGTGACACATCCGGGTGGGTTCGAGTAGCTCACCCGGGGCTCACTCGGGGCTCACTCGGGTCAGCCACCACAGACCCTGCTCGCGGAGCAGAGTCACTGGTGGTGATATTTCTGTGATATTTCTGTCATTTGCGCTGATCTGCGGAGTTATAAACTTGGTTGCCAAAATACTTTGGAGCCGGATGGGAATTTCCCCTTGTTTTTCACCCTTGAAGGTTTTTTCGCGGGTTTTTCGCCCATCCCGTATATCAGGAATAGGTTTCTGGAGAGTTGAAAAGTTAACAGAAAATTGATTTATTTGTGTAAACATTATTGTATTTGTTTAAATATTTTGTATGAATGTGTAAATATTCAGTTTTAACTAATAATATGCAGGGCCCCAATGGAAACCAGTTTTAAACTGTTTGGGCATACCCTGGGTAAAGAAATGTAATAAATAAATAAATAAATAAATTACGTCACACGCATGCGTAGTTAAGTCAGATTGCCCACAGATTCTGCTGGAGCGGGGAATTAAAAATGGCTGACTTCAAGGGCGATTGTGTAGTTAAGGACTGTTCCTATAAGAGAACAAAATCCACTTTTAAGTTATTGGACTTAACAAACTAGATTGCGACATTAAAAACCAACAGGTATGTCGTAGATAGAGGGCAGAGTTTTACATTTTTTTGTGGGAAATTTTTTGGTAAAACGACAACGAAGATGACAAAACGGCAAATACAAAACGCAACCTGAAAATAAAGATGGCGAAAACCGCACTGATTCGCAAGACACCAACCGCAAAACACGTAAGAAAATTGCATTTTTCTCCCGCAGGAAACTGTTCAGAATTACCAAAAAATGATGTCATTAGAATTCTGGAAAAAATGAACTAGAGGAAAGTGTTTGTTTCAGTTACAAACACTCAGGTGATCGGGGGGTTTGGGGTTTTGGGTTTCGGGTTTTGGGGATTGGGTTTGGGGATTTTGGGGATTGGGTTTTGGGGGTTTTGGGAATTTGGTTTTGGGTTTTGGGCTTTGGGTTGGGTTGTCGGTGTGTGGGGTTTGGGTTTTGGGGTCTGAGTTCAGGATTGGGTTTTTGGTTTTGCGTTTGGAGGTTTTGGGGTTTGGTTTTGGGTTGGTCTATTTGGGGGGGGGGGGGGTTGTGTTTTGAGGTTTGGGTCTTGGGTCTTGGGGTTTTGGTTTGTTTTGGTTTTGGGTTTGGTCATAATGTTCAAATTTAGCTGTTTTAAGTACACTGCAAAAACTGGTGTTAGATCAACACTATGAAGTATTTATATTGATTGATCCCTTTAATAGAGATATTGCAGGCTACTAAATCCTTAAAAATCTCAGGTATTGATCTTGATGAAAAAGAGCGGTTACACAGCTCCGAACGCCGATGGAGGAATATCGCAAAGGGTGTGAATGATCATAATCATAATAATGAGCATTAATATAGGGTCAATCCATTAAAAATACTCTGTGAAAACAAACAAAAGGCAACCATTATATAATCTACATTTATTTCATATTGATAGGTCCATTTGATTTGTATGTATTTGTTTTCAAAGTTGCCTTGTCTTTAAATTTAAAACACACACAGTAGAATTCCAACTAAGGCAATATAGAGGAATTTCACATTAGCCCATTCTGCGCACTTCCGGGTTGAAAGCGAGAATGTCAGTGGCAAACAAAACGACCTTTTTCAGCACATTCATTCATGCATGAATTAATCAGGCCATAAAAGGCAGCGCAGGCGCACGATTAGCATAAAGTTGTTTACTGTGACATTGAGATCCTCGTTTTCAAACGCGGAAGTGCGCAGATCGGCGCTAAACTCGTCGTTGTGGGATTCCTCTATTAAGTGGCTTGACATCCATAATACTTGCATAATACTGAAAACAACAAACATAAATTTTAAATTCACATTTAAACTGAATGTGAAATTGAATGCCCATAAACGAAAAAGAAAAACACAATCAGATACAAAAATCATGTGCACTGACTCTTAATGTGATTGCACCATTTGGAAATACATGTATACATGGAGGATATTTACCTTAAGGATGATAAAAATATAGTTTTGATTGCCTAAAAACGAAACGGAATGACTAAAACGAAATATGTGCACGAAATCGAATTTGAATGGCAAAGAAGCCCTAATTAGAAAACGGCGTGAGTTTGAAAGCGTGTTATTGAAAATAAACAAACCTTTCCAGAAATTGGTCGGCAAACCTCTAGTTTTTACCCTATGGGCGCAAAGGGTGATTGAAGATTTCCGACTGCATTATCTGTGCATTAATACCTACCAGGGGCGGATCTAGGTTTTCACTAAGGGCGGGGGGGGGGGGGGGGAGGGGTTTACCTGAGGTGATTGGCCTACACACCCCAGCGTGCCGAATTTTCGACACCCGACACTGGTTTTTTTTTTTTTTTCAGCCCAAGGGGGGGGGGGGGGGTTTAAACCCCCAACCCCCCCCCCCCCCCCCGTAGATCCGCCACTGCCTACACTGTAAAAACTGTTTAGCAATTACACACTTTTCTAAACAGTTGTGTTTTCCGATACTACTAAGGAAAATGCTTTGTGTTTCCTATTGTTCCTTTAATATAACACCAACAGCACTTGGCAACAGCAGCAGCAGCAGCAGCAGCAGCAGCAGCAGCAGCAGCAGCAGCAGCAGCAGCAGCAGCAGCAGCAGCAGCAGCAGCAGCAGCAGCAGCAGCAGCAGCAGCAGCAGCAGCAGCAGCAGCAGCAGCAGCAGCAGCAGCAGCAGCAGCAGCAGCAGCAGCAGCAGCAGCAGCAGCAGCAGCAGCAGCAGCAGCAGCAGCAGCAGCAGCAGCAGCAGCAGCAGCAGCAGCAGCAGCAGCAGCAGCAGCAGCAGCAGCAGCAGCAGCAGCAGCAGCAGCAGCAGCAGCAGCAGCAGCAGCAGCAGCAGCAGCAGCAGCAGCAGCAGCAGTCTGCCTATTTGTCCATGGGTTTGATGTGTATTCCCGGTTCCAGTCGCTTCAGCAAAGGGAAGAGAAGCATCTGTAAGGCGCACGCGAAGTATATCCCAGCCAGCACGTAGAAGACTGTCTTGTAGTTCTCCGTTAAATCAAACAGCCACCCTAAATGATACAAACAAAATGCATGGCGAATAGACATGTATTATTCGTAACGTACTGGTGAGGACAAAAAAGAGGCCATAACAAAGGGAACAATACTCCCCACGAATTTTCTTTTGTCTGGAAGGTGTCCTCACACGTAAACGTGTGCTTAGTCGGGGATGGGTTAGTGTGTAGGAACAATAGCAAGTCCTGACCAGGATGGTGGGGAGATGACTACTGTGCCAATGAAATACAGACTCTCTAGGGACAGCCCGGGAATATGTAGTAAATGTATATGTACATAGCACTGCATTGTGGGACAGTTTGTGCACAATTTTGCACATAAAATCTCAAACGGAAAGTACGTGAGTTTCATGATTCACTGCACTCCATGTTTAGGAGAGAGCAATGTAATTAGACGATTCATATTCACTTTATTGTTAATTGTGATTATTGTTTACCAATCAGTTTCATTTGGGTGAAAGCAATTGAAATGATCTTGTCTGTTTGGTGCCTGAAAATTATAATTTTTAGACTGGGATAAACTTGAATGTGAGAGTTATCAGAGAGAAGGTTTCGATCTACCTGCAAAAACCGGTCCAGCCAGGGTCCCGAAGCCCTGCAGTGTATATTGCAACCCAATACTGACGGAGAACAGTGCCATCCCCACAAACTGCCGCGTAAGGACGATAGCCATAGAGAAGATCACCCCGTTTGCAAAGCCAAGCCCGAACGCAGCCACAGCAATAAACACGTAGCCGTCAACGTTGATGACCAGCAAGAGAACACTCGACAAGGCCGCAAACACAGCGTTCACATTTTCCGCGGATAGCCTGCAGCTGATCAGGAATCCGTTTGCAAGACGTCCGAACAGACTTCCAAAGCCGTAGATGCTCAGCAGGAACGCGGCCGCGGAGGGCGCAACGCCGATGCTCTGTGCACGAGGAATGATGAACAGCAGTGCGGCATAGAAAGGGAAGCTAATTTCAATCTTGACGAGGCACAACAGGGCAAAGCGATAGCTCTTACAGAAAACACTGAATCCGAGAATTGTGGATAATCTAGTGACAAAAAGGCTGGTGATTGTTGTTGTTCCGGTTATCATGTTGGAGGCTTTTAGCGAGGTATGTTCACTCGGCTCTGAATCCCCGTCCTTGACGCATGCATATGGCACTTCACTTGCTTCTGGTTTACCTGAAACATCGCATACTCCATTACCAGTATCAACATATGTTCCAGTGTCAACAATTTCATTCGGGATCTCCAACTGATGATCGTTCATGGAGTTGGCGTCAGATGTCGGTTTCGGTGGTTGATCAGTGGTTGAGTCTCTCTTAAAAATCCTGAAATGCCGAGGAGACCGAAAGAGCATCGATGCTGCGACCACATTCACCATTACTGCGGAGAGGATCAGAGATGCCCCCATCCAGCCGTAGGTACTCAGCAAAAGTTGAACCAACAGAGGCGATATCACGGCCCCTGTTCCACACCCCGACATCGCTATGGCGTTCGCAGTGTTGTATTTCTTTCTGAAATATATGGCGACAGCAACTAAGCTCGTGTTGAAACAGATCCCAGCACCACACCCTTGTTTGGACAAAGAACAAAAAATCGGATCATTGCATTGCATTGCATTGCATTGCAGTGCAGTGTGCAGTGCAATGCAATGCAGTGCAGTGCATTATTATGGGATTGCATGCTAAGCAAGCTTAATACCAGTCATAAGCAAGATACATCACATGGAGTTTTGGCTCAACCTGATTTTACTAATCAAGGACTTTTGTGCTTAAGTATCTCTATGAAATTGGCCCCTGGTTATGGTGGGTGGGTGCAACAGTGTTCGGGTTCACGAAGTGACACTGAGCACGGTGTCAGTTCGTGAAGTGAGACGCAAGTACTGTGGGCGCGCTCTCAACGTGTAATAATTGTGGTTTTCATGAACTGATATACGATCGGGTACGCTAACATTGTGTGCGCCTGTTTTTACGAACTGACATCCAAGTGTTGCACTTGTTATGCGAGCACTCCGTCCAAAGCAGTCGTGTTTTTTGTTTTCATGAACTGACAACTTTCTTAGTCATTTAATTGTTAAATTAACTAGGCATCTGTGAACACAAACAAGATTGCGTTTCAGCAGTTAAAGGGTTTTACTTGAAATTAAATGATTCTATTACCACGCAAGTACACGAATGGTTTGACCGAGTAAATCAAAGGATCATGCTAGTTACATTCTTGAAAAGAAAAAGACAAAAATACCTGCCAGTGCAGCTGTAATGTAGAGATAAAACAGTTTGTTTGCCCATACGCTACAGAAGACACCAAGGGTCATCAATAAACCCCCGACTACTCCCGTGATTCTGCATCCGAACCTATTCGTCATAACTCCACCGAGAGCACCTGGGAGTAATCCATGAAAATATGGACTTGTCAGCATTAAGGGTAAAGAATTAAATAGATCCGAGCAGTAACTCATATACACTATTATATTGTCAACACCAAATATCGTTTAATATTTTGGGCGTTGATGCTAGTGTTGTTTTTGCATTTAATAGGGACCTTTAACAAGAGAGGACAATAGCTAAGGGTCTCCAGTTGAGAAAGGTTCCCATTTGAAAACCGTGTACAAAACCAATGAGAGTCCTTGCCAAGTACGAACAATTTAGGAGGACATTAGGAGGTCCTCGATTTAAGGTGTTTACACACTTGTGTGTGTATGGCATCACCAAATGTAGCCCAAAACCTGAATCTAAATGCAGCTCCAGCCCTAAATGTGTCCCAAATTCTGTACCGAAATGTAGCACGAGCCCTAAATCTACCACAATCATGTATTACCTGACTGCAGTCTGAACCCTTAAAGACCAACTAAAACGCCCAATTTGTTTTTGACTTTTTGGACTTATCTGATAGTTTATGCCTCCCTAAAACTAATGTAACAAGTTTCATGATTCTGAAAAAAATGGAATATTTTTGAGCCTTTTCCTTCTAAGCAACTTTGACTCGATTCAGAAAAGGCCGAGGTCAACTGCGTGCCGTATCGCGCGAGTATTGACGTACACGTGTAGAAACATATGACGTCACTGTATTATACGACAATGTTTTACGTAGAGTCTGTAAGTATTTTTTTGTTTAAGGCTAGTATTACTTGCTGTGCTTTTTGCACATGATTCAGGTGTAACACTACGGTAAACATATTTTAAAGTGTTGACATCTTTGTGAGACACATTTAGAATTGGGGTTGTAGGCTTGTTCTTGCTGAAAAGCTAGTTATGATTCATACTTTCCTTTGTTTGCAGTCGGCTTTCATTGGGACCTGCGCGGTGAGTTGTGTGTGAGCTGATGCATGCTATACTTTAGTCTGGCGACTTTGCTTATGCAGCCCCGCACCTTCTCAGAACTATACAATGTATACACACAATTTATGTTACAAGGTACCAGACTCAATCGCATGCAGCGCATGCGGTACCGTGCGTGTACAATTCATGTTGAGTCAAGCGAGCGTGGACATCAGGGAGGGAGATGGCCGGGGCTCTGGCTGCTGAAGCCGGCAACCGCAGGCAAGGTCGTCGTGGTCTGGTGGTGCGCGTGAGTCCGGGACAGGATTGGAATGCTCGGTGCCTTTAGAGTTGGAATGGCTCCAGCATTCAAACGGAATTGTGCCTTCAAACCCAGCTGAGTTTTCATACTAACACTATCATCAATACAGTCTTTGGCGAAATGTTCTGCACATATTTTCGACCATTTCGACAGCCAAAAATCAGATCATGTATTGACCTACTTTCGTCTTTGAACTCCATTCAGCACTGGGAATCGCAGTAAGGTTAGGTCGGGGTTTTTGTCGCTGTTCCTCGTGCAACCCCCAACTACACACGGTCGAGGCATAATGATTATCTCAGAACCATGCTCATACTGAAATAATATCAAAAATAGACGGGAAAACGGAGGAGTTATGTCGACAAAAACTCTTCCAGCAGCATCAACTCCACGTACGTACATGCATAGTGTTTGGCTGTAGCATCAACCGACTCTACACGTGTACGTCACGGGGTCACGTACATACATTTAACGTACATACATTTAACATACATAATAAGCTTTCGCGAAACAGGATAAATGGTTCAGAATAACAACCCTTTTTTTTAAATAAAAAAATCCCTCTCGTCTGCAAACTAATCTCCATCAGTTAAAAGAGTATTTAAACTGTCGGAAAAGTACAAAAAGTCGAAAAAATTGGGCGTTTTAGTTGCTCTTTAATGTAGCCCAACCATGTCTCTAAATATAGCACGAGCCTTAAAAATTGTAGTCCAAATCCTGTACCAAAATACAGCCCGAACCGTACACTCAAATCCTGCTGACCTCTAAATCTGGCCGGGCCAAAACCCCACGTAAATGCGTACTCCACATACTATACTATAAAGACCTTATCTTCGCCCCTGTGGGGCGACATTTTGGATTTGAGCCGCGCCATCTTGAAAAAGTGCGTCACGTTTGGTCGGGTGACTCCATGTGGTATCGCCGGTGAGCTAGTTTTTATCCGTAGGTGGGTGTATGAATTTTTATGAATAATTCATTAGTTTTTATGAGAAAGCATGTTTATTCATTATAATAAGAACAGAACGTCACAGCATTGTTTTGTGTAGTCAACTAGTTACATTAAACCATTTTAAAGAACGGCTGTTGTCGAGCTGCTGCAGACTAGTCTAGTGGATAGTGGGATGGGCTATGGATCAAAAGGTCCAAAACCATTTTTCTTTACTGTGATATCTTTGGGATATTTGTAATTTAAGGAGGAAAAGAGACCGAGAACCTTAGGCCAAGTAAAAGAAATTTTATGTTAACCGAGAAACTATTCGAAACAGAAACGAAGTTCCTTCAATTTTGCCGTAAGAATTGGTCTAGACTCCTTTTCAACGTTCGCAATACAACATCGCATGACTCACCGCGCACCACGTGCTGTGACTATCTTCGTTTGCCTCGTACACGAATATCAATGCGTATTGTGTACCGCGCGTGCAAATAGGGGGCCTACTTGAGAAAAAGAAAGTCAGTTCACTTTGCACGTAAGATCTGCCGTACCTACTCCTGCTGGTGGTATGTGTATATGTACGAATACACATTTATTCTTGCGGTGGGGGTGTCGCTGCTTGAAGTATCGGCACACTCCGAAACTGGACTAGATTCAGTCTGTGTACAAAGTAGTGATATGTGTACTGTCGCGAAGCCAGATTCAGTTTGTTTGGTTTGTAGTGGCTGTGATTTTTTGCAAAAAGAGCACGACGGCCAAGGTAAATATGGGGCAAGGCAAAACTGGCCGTGAAAACGGAGATTTTGTGTGGGGCACCTCGTAAAGTAAAAAGGCAATACGACGGCACTAGCCGTCGTGGCCGTCGTTCATTTCAAGCCCCAAGGTTCGTGTTAGGCTATGTAGGCCCCATATACTGATATTGCATGACTACACAGTCGCTAAAAAATGGTGTGCTTCAGCTTCTTGATGTGTAGTACGGCAGCAGCATACAAAACGACTGAAATCAAAGGAAAAACAAACACCTGGAACTAGAAAAGCTGTATTTTGCAAATTAAGTGTGTTGTGTTTTAATACTAGAATGTGTTGCGATTGGCAGTTTGAGATCGTGCAATCAGAAATTAATAAATACCAGTGTTACATTATTTTACTGTTTGATTTGGAAACTTGCTTAGCAAGTAGATTAAAATGATACAAATCATTTGTTTGTCATATATTGCATCAGTATACATGGTATATAAACTCAAATAGCACAAAAAACTCCTATTATATATACCGTGGCAGTCATATTAAACATGGCGGCCATCTTGAAAAAAATAGCAAAAAATAGGACAATAGTAAATAGTAAGGCCCTGCCTCCTCTTTTTTGAAAAAGTCCGGACGAGAAACATTTAATTTATTTTACTTGGCATTAGTGCAAGCTGTGCAGTGATCAATGCAACCACTGAATTATTCATAAAAATTGATACACCCAGCTACGGAAAAAAAATCGCCGCCCGGTGATGATGGGGAGAGGAGGGTAGAGAATGCGGATGCGTGAGATCACGTGATGCATTCCCCGAACGGCCGTGAGCAAGTTCGATCAAGGACCAATGGTTAACTTGTGGTTGGTTCGTGACGTACCGTACGTAGCGCATGAGCACTGAAGTTGAAGTGCGAACGACTCCAGTCGAACTATTGTCATGTCAACGCGACCATGAGAAAAATGGCGGTGGTTAGTTTGGTTTACGTTTTTGGACGAGTTTCATAGATGAAAGCGAGACGGACGATATTTGCTCAGTATATCAACAATGTCACAAGTGGTAAGCGTGTGCATTATTTCAACATGTTCAAAGAAAGACAAAATAACAAAGATGATCGTTCACTGCTGCTGAATATTGACGTTTTTTCGCCATTTTTCTGATACTGGTCCTCTCTGCAATGTGCAATTAAAACGGCAATTGGTAACCAGCGATACGACCAACCTCGGTAGGCTAGTCGCGAATCGTCGACTAGACTAGTCCAACCATCGTCGACTAGCGTGCGTTCGATCAGAGTTGTCGAACTATGGTTAACTATAGTCCTTGATCGAACTTGCTCCGTGCTGCGACAGTGTCTGGTTGGCTGTTTCCAACGAACCTCCCGATTGGTCCGTGATGCGAGAAACTCCGAACTGCGGTGTCCCGACATGTCCGATTGGCTGTCTCCCACGGGCCTCCCAATTGGTCGGCCTGACCCGCTGTATCTTCGGTGGTGCCGCAATATGATTTTCCCCCATGCGGGTTTTCGCAAAACGTGGTACCAGTTAGGGGCCGTCCATAAAGTACGTATACGCACGAAGGGGGGGGGGGGGGGGGGGTGGGGGGAGGGGGGGGGGGGGTGACATTGCGTACACCATGCGTACAGGGGGAGGGGGTCCGAGATTTTGCTTTTAATGAATTGTCATGAAATCAGTGTACTATCTAATATAAATAACTACCAGGACCAGCTTTTGTGCATCGAAACCAGTTATAACACAATACCCTTCACCCCAACCAAAAGTAAAATTTATCTTCCCAGCGCCACCGCCAGCCAACTCCGGCCTATTTTTAGACCGCAACAAAGACTGCTTTATAAACCGGCATTGTACACCGGAAACGTACACCTCGTGGTGTCCAAAATTGCTCATGTACTGGAGGTAAATAAAATAACAAAGACAGAGATATACGTCCTTGTTATCATCTGCCTCTTGTCCAAACACATATTTTCGTGAAAAGCGTTATTCACTATCTCAACTGAAAAAAACTACTCGTGAAACGTCAAGAGCAAACTATGCAAAAAATAGTGTATCAGGATTTGTTTTTCCTTTTTTGGTTCATGTCATCATTGACTGCTGTTTTGGTTTAAAATATATCACTGTTCAATCATGTCAGGTCCGTTTATAAACCAATTTCTATTCTGTCATTAATTTCAGTCTTATGCGTACAGGGGGAGAGGGGGTAAAACAAAGTTGGCATTTCGTGCGTACGTACTTTATGGACGGCCCCTTAAGGCCGGAACGGGCACCTGGGTTGCGGCCGTAGCATAAGCGGGGAAAAGATCGCATGCGGGGAGTCATAAGAGCCAGTCACGTACAGGCGCTGTCCCGCCCGCCGTCGCGGTTTGCGGTGCGCAGCGGAGCGTAAAGGTTGGAGCCAGTCTATTCGGTGTGCGGGGTGGTCCCGCTATAGCCCCCTTTTGTCCTATACACTTTTCAGACTATTGTTACCTAACACGTCCCCCCAAGACCTCTGAAAAGAATTCCTGAGATTCCCGGAACACAATGACCAACACAAAAGGAGGGGGTGGGGGGGGTGGGGGGGGGGGGTCCCTCTGCCCCATACCGCGCATCATATGTGTCCCACATGCATTGTGGGACACATATGATGCGCGGTATGGGGGCCAGGGGGACCCCCCCCCCCCCCCCCCCCCCCCGCGGCATTTCAAGCTTCATAAAAAACAAAAAACAAATAGTGTTTTTAAGACGATTTTAAGACGATTCATACGTTGTTTGCCCTCCCTGGCACAAAAAGCTGGATACGCTACTGAAGACATATTATATATATAGAAGCCTCTGTGAAACGAGGATTACCGTTTAGTACAGAAAAAGTACAAATAGAATACAGGGTACTTTTTAATTTTTAGTTTCTCTGAAATTGACCGGGAAACCCATATGTATAATGTCCCAAATGTAATGACGCATTCAACAACGTCATGAAACGCCTCCCCTATCGACTTTTCGGTCTCCTACTCTACGATTTAACTGTCAAACTGCGGTAATTTGAACGAAATTGTTTGCAGTGTGCTAAATGATCGAGCCTGCATATAAAGCTGTCAGAAGAAAAACACCGGGAAAAAACAGCGCACTCCCGGGTTTGTAAAAGAGTCTCTCATCTGCGCTTCTGACTATGCTAAACGTGCGCTGCGCTGCCATTGATGGCGCGATTGATCCATGCATGAATTAATTTGTTGAATAACACTGTTTTTGTTTAGCGTTAACATCCTGGCTTTCAATGTGAAATTCCTCTATTGTCTTACCACAGAAGCACAATGCAGATGTCAAGATGCTCTGAACAGTGGCAGTATCCTTGGCACTAGCCCCGAATTGTTCCCTCCAGCTCAAGTAGAAGACGTCCGTACAACGAAGGCAGGTTTCCAGAATTGCTAAGTTTACATGAGCGCCAAAAACGACCAGGATACCCCAGCCGCCCTCGGCGCGGTTAGAATCTTCATCCGCCCGGTGCCTGGATGACCGTTGTAAGGACGTCGCCATTATGTCGGTACACTACAGCGAATACTGGTATACATGTACTTGTAATTTTGCTGGGTTTGTATCAGATGTTCAATATAATTCAACAGTTGACAATTATGGATAGACTGTTGAGCAGAAATAACATTTGAGGGAACTACTGATAGGTTTATGACCGCCGTGTAAACTACCAAAAGTTTTCAGTTGTTTCATACCACACAACTCGTGTCCCTGTGTAATCGTACGCTAAATGATGCCAGACTTTGCAATACAATAATAACGTATGTTGCCGTTGACCGATCCAGCCCACACAATGAAAATTTACCTTTGGATGAACTTGGGTGTGGTGACACATTGGGTGCGTTCGAGTAGCTCACCCGGGGCTGACTCGGGTTCACAGACCCTGCTCGCGGAGCAGAGTCACTGGTGGAATTACGTCACACGCATGCGTAGTTAAGTCAGATTGCCCACAGATTCTGCTGGAGCGGGGAATTAAAAATGGCTGACCTCAAGGGCGATTGTGTAGTCAAGGACTGTTCCTATAAGAGAACAAAATCCACTTTTAAGTTATTGGACTTAGCAAACTATAGATTGCGACATTAAAAACCAACAGGTATGTCGTAGATAGAGGGCAGAGTTTAAACAAGAATTGTGGGAAATTTTTGGGTAAAACGACAACGAAGATGGCAAAACGCAACACGAAAATAAAGATTACGAAGACCGCACTAATTCGCAAGACACCAACCGCAAAACACGTAAGAAAATTGCATTTTCTCCCGCAGGAAACTGTTACAAAATTACAAACAAATGATGTCATTAGAATTGAGAGGAGTATACTTTAGGTTGATAAATTCATTTTGGAATGATAAAAACAACCTTGACTCGAAATGGATCAAATATAGAGAGGGGTCCGTAACTACACAATCGCCGACTCTTATTCCTCCATGGCCGCCTCAAGTGCAAGGTGACTTCAACAGGAGAGGGCGTATGAGTGTTCTATTAGCCCAGCCCTCGTGGCTGACCCGTCTGCCTTCACCCGAGTCAATCCGAGTAAGCTACTCGAACGCACTCTAAATTTGGTGCATGCCGACCGCACTGTTTTCGGACACGGCACGCGTGTTTAATGCATTAAAGGCGCACACTGCCCTGAGATACCGCAATATAGATATTTGGTTAGTCATCTACTCTAACCTATTTGCAAGTGTAAAACATTCTACCCGATGTTAATTATTTACGGAGAAAAGAGAAAAAAAGAACAAGCATCGACATTCGAACATTCCAAAGCGCTATATAGACCAGGACACCGCTATAGGAATTGTCCAACGGTCCGAGTTTTTAAACAAAACTCGCGCCCCCGAAATTATTTCCGTCAATTAGTTTAAGGTAAACGGCGCACTTTCAATTAGGATGGTGGTGTACTTTAATATATTGTTTCTATTTTAAAAGATCTTTCCAACTATAGCAATTTTAGGGCAAACGCTGTTCCAAGCCTAATTCGATTTCACCTTTAATTCTATAACCAATCCATTCACATTTCTATGTGGCAACTTCAGCACTACCCCTTTAACTTAGCAGTGGCCACTTGTAGAAATGGCCTTGTAAGTTCAGTGGCAGCACTGACATAATCTGGTCACAAATCTGGTCACAAATCTGGTCAGAAAGGCCAGTCCTTTCTAGAAGTTATTTGACCTCCTATGGGCCAGCATATCATGCATATAATCGTTTCGCCATTCACTTTGTTCTTGTAAACAAGACTGCAATTTGGCGCCTGTTAGAAAAGCGGGTTTACAATTATTAATTATGACTTTCATATACGACACGCACTAGCATCAATACTATCCTTTTTAAGCGCAGTGAGCGGCGAGTGCAAGAGTCGAAATCGGTGACGACCATCACTGCCGGCGGGAGAGAGCCGGTAGCGTGAATTTCAGTCACTATGAAATACGGGCTATCTTGTTTTATTATTCAGTGAAGGATAATTTGAGTTGTTATCAAGGACTTGCGTTAATTTTTTGGTTACTGATTTTTGTATTTGTAGGATTGTAATTAATTAATTAATTAATTAATTAATCCTAGTAGAAAGATTCCGTTTCCTGCTAAGGTGTAGAATAGACCGTTCTCCAAGCTCTTTTCGGAATCGCCACTTTCATTAGATTCTGTAATACCCCACCACTCTCGACACAGGTTAGTTTTCCTACTGTGTGTTAGCTGCCCGTTGGATGATTGTGTCCCCTTCTTCGTGACGAGCACAACACCTAACCCTGTTCCAGACCGTCGGACGTGCTGCTGTGTTATGTTTTGCTGTGCTGTGCTAATCCCCAAGTTCTTCTCGTCTCTACTTCTTCCAGTTCGCCTATAGTTTCTTCAAATCGCCATCTTCCCCTTGTATCTTAAGATTTCATCTCCCTCTTTTTGATCTATTCGCGTTCATCAATAGAACTGTGTACTCGACATAGGCGTAGCCAGCGGAGGGGGGGGGGGGGTATTTACCCCCCCCCCCCCCAATATTTTCAGAGTGCCCTTTCTTTTACCCCAAAATTGCCGTCCCGCAAAAAATCAAAACCCTGCCCTCTATGTACGACATACCTGTTGGTGTTTAATGTCGCAAGCTATAGGAACGGGGCCCGTAAGTACACAATCGACGCAACATTCAAATAATTTCCTTCATGCTGGTGGCCCTAGTGCCTAGTGTGCCCTTACTGGAAATTATAGTGCCCCCTGTGCCCCCACCGAAAAATGTTAGTGCCCCCTGTGGCCCCGATATATCGAGTGCCCTTTTTCACGCCTACCCCCCCCCCCCCCCCCCCCCCACCCCCTGTAAACAAAATTTGCAGACGAAACATTTTTGGGAGTGACCTTTCTGGGCAAATTTCAGAACCCCATAAAAATGACCTTGCTACGCCTATGCTCGAGTAGATAAGATATTTTCATATGTACTTTTAGAGTAACTCTTCCTGCTTCTTTTTGTGACATTTTTACTGGATTAGTTTTCATGCATGACTGCACATGAGACAATTAAGGGGGTCCGGTGAAATCTGAGTTGCGCCAACTGGTCAGGGCTGGATAAGAAAGAGACAACTTTAAAAGAACACAACCGTTGTCTAACAAAGAGACAAACAAGAATTTCGTTAGCTTTTAAACTTCGTGTTCATTTAAAACATTTAAATTAAATTAAAAAGGCAATTAAATTCCACGGTGTCTTAGTCCTAAACATGGCCACCATCTCGTTCAATGCACAGCTGGGCTCGGCGCATCATTCCTGCAACAGCACGGCGAATCATCTCCGTCTTGTCTGAGAATCTCAATTTCACGAGTTATCCTTTCCTGGAGGTCATCCAGATTTGCTGGAGGAGTGGTGAAAACCCATACAATGGTTGTGTTCTTTTAAATTGTCTCTTTCTTATCCAGCCCTGACCAGTTGGCGCAACTCAGATTTCACCGACCCCCCTTAATCGTCTCCTGTGCAGTCATGCATGAAAACTAATCTAGTAAAAATGTCACAAAAAGAAGCAGGAAGAGTTACTCTAAAAGTACACTCTAAAAACTGTGTTTAGCAATTAAACACAATCTTGCTATCAGTTTGTAAACATGTTTAGAAGCTAAACATTGCGTGTCAAATTCCTAAACAACAGTGTTCAATGGCAAACTGATAGCAAGAAAGTGTTTCAGAAAAGTGTTTACTTGCTAAACACTGTTTTTGCAGTGTACATATGAACAAAATCTGATCTATATTGCTACAGAATAAAACTATGGCCAATTTTTAAAGTGTATAGTTTTTTGACTCGCACTGTATAGTTGCTGAGTTTTCTCACGGATCGCGTTGTTTTGAATTGTTTTCCATTTGTCCATGTTGTATAATAATCAGTGTTGTTAATTTAAAGTTCAATGTGTTGTCTATTGCGTTTGAGGTTTCGATGCATTAAATTGAATTGACTGTATTATTGGCCTGCAGTTCGTAACTATCTATATTGTTAATTTTGTCGCCCGTGATCCGGTATATTATAATTACATCGGGAACCCATAATATAAGGGAAATCCCGTGACACATAGGCCCCTATTATTACACTTCAACATTCAATCATCCTTGACGAAGATTGCTTTTTCCGGGGATTATATGACGACAGGTTTAGGAAGCAGGAATTACATGTATTCACTCATAAATATATCGCATATATCGCCAAAGTGACGTATGGTAGCGCGGCAAAGGTACTAAACGTCAAATTTAATTCCGTCTACGAGAGGAAATGACTGAAAGGATTAAGACTTAAAGGTACACATTGCCTTCAAATGTCATGACATTTTGCTGTTTGGAAATGTTCCTTATATTTTATACGAGTTGTTTATGCAAAAAAACACGTATAATGTGTTGTAATTAGTGAGTAGTGATTACAAAACAAAACATTTGCCTCTGACCCCGGACATCTGACCCGCGAAACATAGACTTATTTCCAGTACTAAATACCACCGTCTAAATAATGCGCAAAATACGCTGTAAGAGTCTTTAGGCTGGCGCCACAGCCAGTGGCCTTGTAAACCTATCAGATGATCGCCAGGTACCATTCTCTACCTCGCGACACATATCGCCAGTGCTGCGCGCCGTGCCACAGTACATCAAAATGGATCAACAGAACCAGCTGCGACTGGAAATACGACTGGTGAACACGGTCCGCCATTTTGTGGAGTCAAAAATTTGGTTCTACAAAATGGCGAACCGTTGTTTGTGACGAAATTTAACAAAAACCGCGCAATTTGAATAGATAGTTATGTGAATCTTTATATTCTACTTTTAAAAAAGCTTCCCAACCATATCCATTTCAGTTGTATAGCCGAAATCGCAAAACCCAAAGCAATGTGTACCTTTAAGTCCTACGTGCCAAGTGTCGGTGCCGTGCCAAATTCATTTTGTCGTCCCAAATGCAGTGGGGCCTTCAACGTCATGAAACACCGTCCCCAATCCCGCTTTTCAAATTGCGGTCTCCTACTCCATACGCTTTTACCGTACGGTCAGAATTGTATACCGCAAACACTTTTTTTTTTTTTTAACACAGTGGAATTAGTTCACATTAGGGGAGCGGGGACTGATGTTTTAGTTTGTAATGTAAGCTGGACTGCAAGATTTTATCACTGGCTTTCGGTGTGTTTATGACAAACTGTTCCACAAAGTGCTCTCTGGCATCGTTTGTTTTGGATTTATGAATGGAGGTCTTGTGAAATAGTGCAGAGATTGGCACATTATAGACGTCAAGCGGCCAGGTGGCAATTTTCAATCCGCACGTATTTGGGGCAACCGGTGGCAAGGGGTTTTAATAAGGACGTTCCCCCAAAGGATAAGCCCAACTCTTCTCCAACCAAATTGACAATGCGCTTCTCTATTTAGCTGTTTCAAAAACATTTCTCTATTTGATAATAAACGAACTATACAGAATGCCCTGATTTGATTTTAAAGGCGTCAAAATGTCTATCGACTTATTTCACATGAGCCCAGTCTGCGCCTTATCGGGTTAAAAGCGAGGCTCTGGTGTTAAACAAACAGTGATGTTTAACAAATCCATGCATAAATTATGGCAAATGACAGCGTAGCGCGCAGTCATCATTTTAGATACATTTACCTGCTGTATTGTTTTTGGACAACTCGATCAGCGATTTTTTTATCGTGTATAAATTGCACACAGAGAACGCGGCATAGGTTGTTTACTCAGCACTGAACCTCGCTTTAAACCCCGGAAGTGCGCAGATTGGTGCTATTTTCGTCCATGTGAAATTAGTCTATATATATACGGGCATCCTGAACCAGAAGAAAATCACGTCTAAAGATATACCGGTATAGTGTCCGTGCTCTTTTTGTTATTCACTCCGACAAATACTTTGTTTCTATATTTCTCTTTTTCTCTAGCAATACAATTTCTTTTTTACTCTTGAATGAAAAAGAGGACCAACAATCTACACGGTTAGTTATCTAATAATTACTTTACGAAATGTAGCATTATTTGCGGTCAGTTCCCACAGGGATCATCTTGTTTTTGAGTTAGAGGCGCAAAGGGCAACCGCGAATACAAATCTTTATAGGGGGTTGCAGATGACCAGAGTTGAAAAAGGTTTCCTTTTTTCATTAAATACAACATACAATTTGAAAATTGCTTACAAGATTTTTTGGAATAGCACGGAAGGCCAAAGGCAAACCCTTAAATCTGTTTCCATTTTTGGGGTCTGCAACTTTCCAAATAACGTAATTCCCTTCGCGCATCTAATACCGTCACACAAAGCTACGTCCGAATAAATTTATTGTCGGGCCAGAAATAATTCGACATTTGTGAAGTGGATTTTCGATAACTAAACGTTGGTGATATTTATTTCGTTCAATGTATCATCCGAAAGTGTATAACTTTAGTATTGCTACAGACAAAAGCGCAAATTAAAAGGGCACTTTTTTCGGGTGGAAACTCGAAGAGGACACAGAGAGCGTCATACCTTCAATGACATTTTGTACTACAGATCTTGTCGTCCACAGTCGAAAAAGCTAAATAGTTAACCAAAAACTTTTTCAAAGTGAACAAAGAAACTGGCAGGAGCGGGATTCGAACCTGCGACCTCCGGAGGTCGCAGGTTCGAATCCCGCTCCTGCCAGTTTCTTTGTTCACTTTGAAAATGTATTCAAATTGACCTAGTCAGTTTCCCTTGTGGATTGTTTGACGAGTTAAAAAAAACTGTTCGCTGCATCACTGAGCAAGAGACGGCACAAACTGAACCCAGTGAGCGGCGTCGACATCAGAACACGGGAACAATAACAGCGACACTTACAACAAAAACGAAAAACGACTATTACAATAACGACAATCAATACTACAAAACGACAACCAACTCAGCAACAAGCAACAACAACGACGTCCATAACAACAAATAATAACAAAAACCACAAAACAACGACAGCAACACAAATGACAACAGCCACCACAGCAACATATAACAACGGCGACCACAATAAAACAAATATGACGACGACACCAGCAGCAGCAGCATCAACATCAACAACGCCGACGAACACAGCAGTAACAACAGTAACGACTACGCGAAGATGGAATAATAGCGACGACGATGACGACGACTACAAGAAGGAAATCGACAACATAAGCACCTTCCCCTTACAGCAAGGTCCATCAAGGAAAATTGTTGACCATTTGTCGACCAGGATACATTTGATAGGCGCATAAGCTCAATGTAACGTGGGCACATACATGTAAACATGATTATATAATTGAAAACAAGATCAGAGATGGAAGCTGATTATTAAACCTAACATTGTTTGATTTGCAATCCATTTAAATGATGTCTTAACCCTAACAGTCCTGAATTCTCAGATGATGATTTTCAACACACCCTAGGGTTATTAGGGTAATGGTTTGTACATTGTATTTGTACTGTACATGCCTACATGGTGATGGTGGCTGCATTAAATAGTTTTATTCCACCATGGTTGTGTAGAGTGGGGGGGGGGGGGGGGGGGGGTTCCTGTTATCAACTTGGATGAGAAATGTGCAGTATGATGATGATGCTGTAACAGATTTCAAGACAAACTATGTATTCTAGAAAAGAATGATCAATGAAAGGGATTTCGGGAACTGATTTTATGAACAATTGTGTGTGGTTATACTTCACCTTCAATGATGGTCATTTAAATTGACTTATTTAAAACAAATGTTTTATGCAAATGGTACAATGGTAAAAACAATATTTTTTAATCGATTTAAATATAAAAAAATACGATTTAAATGAAACAATCTGATTTTTTGGATAACAAAACAAAACAATGATTTTTATCAACCCTCCCTCTGATTGATAGTCTTTATAACTGTATCAGCCGTTGGTCAGCCAAATTCAGCCAAAAGTTGGTCAGCCAAAACGTTCCCCTTCCGTGTAATTATGTTGGTTTCACTGCATTATTTATTAAAAAGTTTGTCTTTTTTCTTGCTTTTGTTTAGAAACACTGAAGAGAAGCCTAGTCAATGCAATTGTTCATTTCCTGAAAACTTTCACCGACGAGTTACCTATATTGGCGCAATTTACCATTTTTCAAATTTGAAGAGATATACTGTCGGTGCTCTTCAACAAATTTGATATCGGGCATCTCCAACACTCCAAAAAAGGATTTGATTCTTGGTTGATTTTGTGCATCTAATGTACACAAAGATACGCCCCAATTATTGTCGGGCCGCAATTAATTCGACATTTGTAACGTGATTATTCGACAACTATAAACGTGGGTGGTTTTTTTCGTTGGATATTTCATTAAAAAGAGAAAATGACTTGGATGCTGGGAAAACAAAGATAAGCAATTCTGTTCTTGTATAATAGTCTTTCTGAGGCCTATACTTCAGACAATTAAAACGGAGAAATTTATAGACGTCAAATCGTGGAACTATAATTATTTTTATAGACTAGATGGTTTGCACCCGTTCCCGGATGTGTAACCAATAATTGCCAAACAAAATGTGGACTAACTGAAGTTGGTAAATTGGGGGCAGTATTTGAAAAAAGTCAGTTTTTTTTCCAACGATGGTCAGTCGACAATCGTTGGACATTGAAACAAAAATAATTACACTTTTCTTGAAAATTAAAGCACACCAATTGCCGGCCGTGCCATGACTTCACAGGATGCTTGCGACTATTATTTACTTACAGTCAAGTAAGGTATTTCATAATATAGGTTTTCCCGGCCAATTTAAACAAAATTTAATTCAATTTAATACCCGGCTCATTCAATTTCGTTTGAAAATGAATGCTCCGTTGAATCAGCATTCAACAGTCAAAAGGAGTAATTCCGTTTCAGCAGTTAGCATTCACTGGCCAAATAGGATCATTCAAATTCATCAGGTCGCAAAGATCATTCAATTTCGTAAAAGCCAGCAGCAAGAGGCTGGTCAACCATTCAATTTCGTCAATTGGCAAATATTTTTCAAATGTTTACATTTAAATTCGTTTCAATGGTATGTGCTTTCTGATTCGTATTTCAATTTGACGTGGTCCGAACATTAGCAGAAATAAAGAAGAAAACATAAAGAACACTGCAAACTATCACAAGGCTATAGCGAAAGATTTTGTTTTCATTTCAAACTTATCACCATAACTTTTTAAACTTTACTTAACAGTCTTCTAGATACAGGGTACAGGCTTTAACTTTACTCATGGGGTAACAAAGCAAAAGGAACATCAATTATTGCAATTAAGACACTAACACATGATGACGTACATGTAAATGAAATGCAAACAACACCGAAACGCATCTAACAAAGAAAAACCCAAGTGCCAGTAAAAGAGCTATTGCCAGCTTCCTCGAATAAACAAGCCATGACTCATGTTTAATTTGAACGCACAGAATTTGAAATTCATTGCCCATAAACGAAAAAGAAAACAAAAACTAGCAACAAATTCATGTGCGCTTCGATGATCGAGTCTTAATTTGATTTCATCAATTGTAGATAGGTATAGTAGAAAATCAACTGAAGATTTGTGAAAATGTAGTCTTGAATGCCTATAAACGAAATAGAATGACTAAAACGAACCTGAATGAAAAGAACGAAATCATGTGTGCACAAACACGAAATTGAATGCAATAGTAGCAAAAAAGAAACCCTAGTTTGATTGAATTAGGAGGAAATGCGTGAATTTGAATGCGTGTTAATGAAATTGAATTAATTTGTGATGAAATTGGCCGGGAAAAACTATATTCGTTTTGTTTTTCGATGTTTGCAATGTTGTATTATTACCTTTAAGATTGATAAGGTCACTCAGGGGAGCTCTCCGTAACCCTGGCAGGTCATAGGTCACAGACAACACAGACTAAACCTCGACACAGGGTTATCGACGTGGGGGATTGCACGTCTGGATAATGATTAGCCTAGCCTGACCACCAGCGTACACTCGAGTGTATTATACTCTCAAACTTCCTTTGAAATCATGGCACCTGGTGTGTTGTCGTTTTCAAGAAAAGCGGAATTTTTGTATCAATTTCTAGCGATGGCCGGCCGACCATCGTTGGAAATAGTCTAGTTCCTAGATCTGATAGTGCCGTGACGTTATACATATTTGCTCCGTTTTGTCTGAAGTAGGGTCAGGGAACCAGACTGCAAGAACAGCATATGTTTTATCTCATTTGTTTTCCAGCATATATGCACACAACAGGTCAGTGTTGTAGTATTTCCTATGAAATACTAATACCCTTAAATCCTTTCATTTCTGAAAATTACAGCAAAAGCAAACGTTGTACACTACCCTTAGGCTAAGCACACAAAATATTTCACTTTGTTAAGTTTCCCTCATTACCACCGATGACACTCGGTATCCTGTACCATAAGTGCAAGTATAGTTTTCACTATATACGATGGGTCCGCTTAATGTGCATGTTTTACTCTAGGAAGGTTCTAGACCGGGAGCCCATGGGGGTCAGCCTAGCTGGAAAGTTAACAAATTTCCATGTATATAGCAATGACCCACGTGCATGCCGATGTAAGGAAATGGACGTCTTCGAGTACACTGTATAGGGCGTTTGTTCTCCCAAACAAACGTGGACGTATAACAAAAAGGGAACAATATCGTCCGCGATTCCCAAAATACGTCCGCGATTGAGATCGTGTACAAAAGCTATGGGAGTCTTCCGAAAAAGAGGGAACAAACAAAAGAGGGAACAATAGGACGTCCGCGTTCGACGGTGGATATTTATACACACCTAAATGGGTGTGGTCAGGAGGGCCATGACAAAATGGGCCCCCAAAATTGGGCTAGCCTAGCTGGTGAGTTAACCCGATGAAACCTACTGGAAAATGTTCGGCATAGTCCCAGGTATCATAAATGGCCACTGCCAGACATTTTCAGTGGTGGAGTGTGCCCGCCAGACAAAAAAACCTGTACAGGAGGGGACGTGGCCGTAACCCCCTCCAATTTCTTCTCGCTGATACAGTTGCAACGCAGCGACAAAGAAAAATGTGAAACCAGTTTCTACAGATGCCTTGACACTTGTAGAAAATACAAATGTAACTTAAGAGTCATTTAAGATCAGACTAATAACTTAAGAGCGGCGCGAATAGTGCGGAGGGGGCGTGGCCGCCACCCCTTCCAAGTACATTTTTCTTATATCATCGCAATACGTTCTTTTAATCCTGTCAAATTTTCCTGGCATATTTGCCGATGCCTTGTGGCGTCCAGGTAGCCACGCGCGCCTTGACTAAAGGCTATCATCCGTCCGACGGTTAAAAGCGAGCGCCGTTTTTCTCTCGCTTTTTGAACAGGTCAGTGGAACGATATTTCCTATAAAATACTGACCCCCAAATCCGCCCATTTCTGATTATTGCAACAATGACCAATCATGTACACTACCTTTAAGGTAGATCGGCGTCTTTTTTCACAAGTCCATCTGGAAGTATAGCCCGCAACAGTTTAATTTGTACACACCTAGCTGGTTTCAAGTCAAAAGTCGGCCACCGATGTCAGTGGCGTGAATCCGTGTCTGCGGGGGAGGGGGGGGGGGGGGGGGGGGGGGGGGGGGGGGGTAAGAGTGACCAAAATCCCGGCCGACCGAAGAAATTCGAAAGGGGTGGGGAACTGGAGACAATATGACACTAGGGGGCGCTGCACACTTATGTAGGCCTATGCCCGACAACACAACGGTACATTTAAAGTTTTTGTACATTTTGTTTTTATACATTTAGACTTTTGGAAATCAGCATTTTATTGTTTCTCACCACACAAATCTGGGGGGGGGGGGGGGGGGATCCAATGGCCCATCCCCTGGTCAAAAAGTGGGGGAGATATATATCCCCATCCCCGTGATTTACGCCCATGACCGATGTTGTGCAGTCTGTCGTAAAGTCGCAGGCGTCCTTGGTGACAGACATCCGGCCGGCGCCATTTATCGCCGACGTGCTCTGCCGCCAGATCATGTGAAACGGGCTGCTGCCTATACGCTCATGTTCTATTTTTAGGTTTCCTGCTTTACATTGATTCCCTCCTTCCTCAATTGAATTTGAGGTTGAAGAACCCGACCTTGTGACAGTTATATCATATTATTTTGGAAACTTCTCAATTTGCTGAATCATTCAATTTTACATAAATGTCCTCCAAAGTACATGTAGATATGCAAACTGCAAACAAACAATTCCCTAAAATAACGCGTTTGTAGACGTAGAACTACCGTATACGGCATATACAGTGACCTAGAAAATATCACGACCGTAGTTTTCGTGTTTTAGCATTAATTTATACAAAGTGGATATAGATTTTTACTGTACCATTTTGTCCAAATATAGGGTAAATATACAGCAACGCCAATGATGTGTTGTATATTTACAGAGAATCTATACTGTTCTACAGAATTGCATTACGCAGCAACTGACCAATCAGAATTAAGGAAATTTCTGTTCACAAAAGTTAGGCCTATGTTAAATTGCGGTGTTTAGTCACAAAGCACTTTCTTTACCATAATTCAAACAATTGCACACTAAAACTTAGACTTTTTTTCTTCAAACATATAGGTACACAAAAATGCATTAATACACACTGTAAAAAACTGCCCGTAAAATTAACGGTCGAAATTAACGGGTGAAAATAAAGAATAATTCAACCCACGATAATTTTCTTTTATTTTTCCTCCTTATGTCTTTTTGTGGTCATCGACGAAGCGTTGTTTCTGTGTGAACCGAACACGGTAGACTGCAGTTAGGTCTGTAGCTGCTGTGGAGTGAAAAAATTATGTGCACTTGGAAATTGTTCATCCACTTGATCCTGGAACTGCTTGTAATATTTCTACTGTATTCTCAAGATATCAATCAAATTGTATCTCACATAACCCTCCTCGTGCACGTGTAATGATTTGGATTGAGTTCACAGAAATCTGGAATTCGTTTGCAGGACTGTGGACTGTGGTGTATCTGAACGTCCAACAACTGTATCTCCACATGCATGATTATCACATCATGTACGTGAACGTGAACATAAGCGCTTAGCATGTACAAAATAATATTTTATTATATAGGCCTATATGCAATGTAGACTAAACTATTATTAGCCCTCGGCGTTTCTTTGCACAATAGTATTGTACTACATCAACGTCATCCCGGCAAGCCCCCATTACGTCAAAAAGGGACGGGCTCATTGGTACTGCACATGCCTAAGTGAAGACGGGGTCCACCCGATGCTCCCCAATACCTATGTTCCGCCATGTTTCCCAATAGTTCCCCAATACCGATGTTCCCCATATATATGTTCCCCAATACATAATGTTCCCCAATACCGATGTTCCCCAATACCGATGTTCCCCAATACCGATGTTCCCCAATACCGATGTTCTCCAATACCGATGTTCTCCAATACCGATGTTCCCCAATACCGATGTTCCCCAATACCGATGTTCCCCAAAAGTCCGATTTTCATATGACACCGGCGTCATATGAATACCCGGCCACTCTCCTAATTATCTTCACTTAGGCATGTGCCATATACTACCATAGAGCCCGTATTTCATAGTGACTGAAACTCACGCTAAAACCGGAACTAAATAGGCCCTAAAGGTCACTGCTTCTTACAGTCGCCGAGTCGGCCCCACTGATTCTTACATTTTTGTTCGATTCGATACGGTTTTTGAACTTTGGGAGACTCAGCTCACGGAGCAGTGGCCTTCAGAGCAAGAAAACAGATGCTTGTGTGGTTAACTTAAAGGCAAAGTAGAAGACGTACTGGGGCCTAACTGCCAATTGCATGAGGACGTAAAACGTTAATGCATGGCAGTATTCGTACAAAGAAACGTCATCATGATGTTGGATAGAACAGCAATAGAACTAAAACAGATTATGAATGGAGAAATGATGGCACCAGGTGTGCTGTCGTCAACAAAAGTTTATATCGTTTTCCAACGATTTCCAGCTGGAAATCGTAGGAAAACTGCTCTGTGGCCTTTAGTCAAGGCGCGCGTGACTATATCCAGACAAGTGGCGCGTCCCGGACGGTAAGCACTTAAAAAGACCAACCAAAATGACATCGTCACGCCTTGTGCCTATTCAATAAAGCCTTGTGCCTATTCAGTAAGGCCCAGTGCGCTTTCAGTAATACATGACGATGTCGTTTTGGTGGTTCTGAAACAGTGCCTTCCGTCCCGGACATGCTAGCATTCGGGGCGCATCACGCGTCCAGGTATTAGCCACGCGCGCCTTGAGTAAAGGCTATCATCCGCCCGACGGTTGAAAATAGAATGAGCGCCGGTTTTCTTTTGATTTTTTCGCCATCCAACAACGCAAAACTTTGGACAGGTCAGTGGAACGATATTTCCTATAAAATACTAACCCCCAAATCCGCCCATTTCTGAAAAATGCAACAATTACCAATCATGTACACTATACCTTTAAACAAAAACCCGGACGCTAAACATTTTTTTTACTTGAGCTCTTTGCATTTTCCAACTTTGAAATAGAGATCAAAACCAGGTGATCCGCGGATCAACGTGTCGCCTATTTTTTGTCACTGCATCTAAGTTTAAACTTTTCAAATGAGAGACATTTTACATTTTCAGCCTATTTTACCACTTGACCTGAATGACCTTTGACATTGATATGTGACCTTTAACATAAACATCACATAAATGTTTGCATGTTGCAATTGGTTCAAGTTTGATTGCAATATTGGACTTCAACTTTTGAAATCCGACTAATTTCACATTTTTAAGCCTATCCTATAACTTGACCTCAAATGACCTTTGACTTCAATGTGTGACCTTTCACATACCATCATATGACGAGTAACATAATGTGCCTATGACCCAAGTTTGATTGCAAATGGACTTTCACATACGAGACCCAATTTTTCAAAAACTAACAAAAATGCCACATGCAGTACATACCGACATACTAATGACCTCTAATGACCCCCGCATGACCTTATGACCTCAACATTCCGAAGAAGAATTGAGTCTTCCCACCCAAGGCTCACTGCATGTCAGTTTCATCAAAATCCATGAAAGCATGTGGAAACTTTCCCCGTAACATGCATACGGGGATATGGGGATAAGGAGTTACGGCCATACCGAATTTGGTAAGCGTACCCCTAAAACATTTATTTACTAAGTAGGCGACATAAAAATTAAGCCCATATAGCCGAAGAGAACAAACAAGTGTATAACAATAACGTGATTAAAGAGCGGGAAATTCTTTTTGCTTGAATTACGAAGGAAAGGACAACATATGCATCGACCGGCCTTAAAGGTGCAGGCGCACCAGATTAATTCCTGACCCAAGAAACAGAAGGCACTTACAACACTAGAGATGAATGATGTCAGACGTAGGCAAAATTGAAGGTTGCTGGTTTCATAATGCTGGTGGTACGTGGTCTGTAAACTTACCGGCGGCGACCCTTGCAGTTTATGGTAACTTTCAAGTTGTCCTTTAATCAATCAGATTATTGTGGTGTTGTAGGTCTCGAGACCGGTCTCGGTCTCGAGACCGGTCTCGAGACCAGTTTTTCCTGGTCTCGGTCTCGGTACCCAGTGGTCTCGGTCTTGGTCTCGGTACCCCGTGGTCTCGGTATTTTGCTAGTCTCGGTATCAAGACCACCAATATTTTATACAAACAGCATGTGCAGAATCGATTACAGCACGCTCGACTTGACTCGAGATGTATAATTGTGCAGTATATGACAACTTCTTGTTTACAGAATCGATTACAGTACGCTCTACTCGACTAAAGATTTATAAACGTGCAGCACATGACATGATGACAACCTCGTTTCTTTGCCGTGTACGCGTGCCCAAACGTACATGTAGCGCATTAGCTTCATGTATGGGAAGTTGGGAACGACATGCTCAAATACACGAACTACGTGTACATGTATTACGATCAGCGGCGTGTACTATACTCCATATACCGCGTAAAGCCATCGCGGTCGTTTCTACAGCTGGCCATTGTTTTTTTCTTCTATTATGTAAATGACATGCAAGGTCTCGAGGTCTCGGTCTCGGTCTCGGGCCATTAGGTCTCGGTCTCAGTCTTCCAGGTCTCGGTCTCGGTCTCGGACCATCATGTCTCGGACCATCATGTCTCAGTCTCGGTCTCGGTCTCGGTCTTCGGGGTCTCGACTACAACACTGATAATTTGCCGACTCGCGGTTACAGTGTGAAGGTGATATCCACACTGACTTGAGGATTTAGTCGTCCTATCGCACGAGTCACATCGAGGCCACTGGGGCGTTACAAAATAATACTGAAACCGTATACGTTGGACGTTGTACGTTGTACGTTGTACGAGTAGGCCTATAAAAAACTTACCTGTCGAACCTCGCCTGTAGTCAGTCCAGATTCATGTTTCCAAATTCTCGAGCAATGTGTCAATAAAAATCCTGTTTCAAAGTCTACCGGCGTGTGATTGTTTTGGTATATGCGTTACATAGAGCTTTGGGAGGAAGTATATAGGGATTCGTTTGTATTACCGCGATGTAGGCAAACGTTTGACATAATTACATTAGTTACCACGTGGACCCCGTTAAAGTTGTCCTCTGTCAATCCCTTGGATGTGATTTCCTTATTCAAAATGGACATGAGGATTAATAAGAGGATGTGATTTTAACAATGAGGGTCAAAAATCACATCCTACTCTATTTAAAATCACATCTGAAGCCTGTGAACTATTATCCCACCCTGACAAAGAGCACATTGTGACTTCTGGGTTTAACAGCTTAAACCGCATTGTGATTCTGGAATCTGGATGTGATTTTGGACCCTCATTGTTAAAATCACATACTCTTAATCCTCCTGTCCATTCTGAATGTCAAATCACATCCAATGGGTTCATAGTGTGTGTTTGTGAAGGTTTCCCCGTCACTTTTTGTAAGTTTTTGTAATTGTTGTTTCCCCGCAGATCAGGTAGCTGGTCGATGTTTGCTTTTCGTGGTATGGGCTCCGTGCACAACTACCCCCTCAGCGGAAAGAAAAGGCGAGTTGGGGGGTCAAAATCGACGCCATCTTAGGCCGTGTCTGAAATGGGCGTCTAGAGCTACAGCTACGGCTACGTCACGCGTAGTTGTTATGGACGAACACCTAGACAATAGACAAGCAATTCGGACGCAGCATTACCCGACTTCAATTTAAGTGTCTGGTTCCCGCTGTGATATTCTTATTGAAAACGCAATTATCGAGAGTCGGCAAACAGACAAGCAATCCCACTGGTATACGAGTATCAAGAACGAGGAGCGCAGTGCGTAATAACAGCGACGTACTCCCCATGGAAGTGCGGTTGCTAGTGGACAGCGCCCTCTTTTGGTGCGCACGGAGCCCATGGGATATCCATCAGCGAGTTTTATTCATTCAAAAGACATTCAAACAGTGGCGTATCCAGCGGGGGGCGGGGGGGGGGGGGGGGGGGGACTTTCCCCCTGGCGTTATAAAAAAACAAAAGGAAATAGTGTTTTTGCGACTGTTTTCAGACGGTTCAGACGTTGTTTGCCCTCCCTGGTACAAAAAGCTGGATGCATTCAAACAAAAACCCTTCAAACAAAAGACGTCCACACAATGCAAGATCTCAGGACGTGGACTTGCACATGTTCACACAATATTTCCACTTTCTAAAAAAGTGGTCTTAGATGCATTGGCATCAGGATTATTGGCAGCAAAATTACGTTTTTGTAGCAAAACAAAGTGGAATAGTTAAAGGAAACATGATTTAGGATTTATATTGCATTATTCCTGCTTAAAACAATAAAGTATTATCTTGACAATGATATTTTGTGTCCAGAGACAATTATTTCCCAGATTAAATATGAAAAAGAAAATTTTGAAAATGTTTGTCCAAGCTACTCCACCCCCTGAGTGGGACCCTCATTAACATAAGTGTGTGACGTAGATCGAGGCACATTACCCATTCATCACATTCATTGTGTGTACATTGTACGGCGAAAATTCTTCGTCCAAAATCTAAGCAAAATAGTGTTTTTCGGCCATGCCGACAAGGTGTGTGGCTGCTTGGTGCAGCAAAACAACGACGGGTGGAGTAAGCCTTCATCTATTTCCAACTGAAGCGAAATATCGGATAATTTGAACGGCGAAAGTGAAGGTGACAAGAGCAATGAGGTCCGGCCCCAGCAGCTTTTCAGCGTTATGTAGCGACCACTTTGAGCCGTCGTGTTTCGATACTGGTATTTTCAAATCCTTTGGGATGACCATTTAAAATATGCTCAAGTCCACTGCCATCCCAACAAAGTTCTCAGATGTGAGTAAGATAAAGGCGAAAGCAGTTAAACGGCCCATTCCCCGAGGAGCCTTCGCTAAAAGGGAGAAAATCAGGGTAAGTTCGATGTTAGTTGTTGTTGCAACTTACGAAATTGCACGTGTAGACATAGTGTGTGTATACGGGCCGGGTCCAGACTATCGAGTCGATCCATGAATTTCGGTGCCTCGGTTACGTCACGAACAGCGCCCTCAATTTGAGTCTCAAGAAATTTCAAAAAGGGGGGTAAATTTTTGAGCGGCAAATAATCACACTCAAACTTCGCTTGAACCAGTTTGGCTTTTAATTCACATTTAATACATATAAATGAATATATTTATGAAATAAAATGTGATCCGGTCAATTTGAGAAGCATGGTTCCTTTAAGTAGCCTAAATCACAGTGGAAATTTCGTACCCAAAAAGTGTCTACAGTGCGAGAGCATGTGGTTTTCAAACGCGTTTTGTTTTAACTATACGAGAACAAAGGAATTGTATGCAGCAACGACGATACATGGCAGTGTGTAAGTACATTGAGCTTCATTCATACATTCACTATGTTGGTGAATTTAAATGCGTTTGTTCCAATGTAACGTCACTTTTGAAGGCAAAATAATAAACTCCTCCCGACTCCCAAGCAAGAAAAGAAAGGGCAGAAAAACGTGGGATTATATTTCGCATATTTTATAACTGTAAATTTGAATAATAGAAAAAACATTAGGGTTATTTAAAATTATAAAATTAAAGCTCTCAAAAGCAATCTTGAAGAATCGGTTTTTTTTCCCAACGCCATATTAACTACATAATAACTACATAGAACAAAATTAAGGGAAAAGAAGGGGAAAAAGTGTTACCCTCTGGTAATTTACGGAGGCAACATTTCTTTTTAGACTTCGTGTAGGTTTTTTTGTATAATTATAGTCTGCTCAAATATTAGAACTTGTATTAACCGGAAGCGGGCTATCAAGCTAGACCAATTTGTCAATCATTACCATGAGCATATGAAAACGTCACTGATGTCAGGGAAAAAGAGAGTCTCATGATGCCAATTTGCCTGTCCCAGATTCACAGAAGTCCTCAAAAACGGTCCCGCGGGAACTAATTTTCGGAACGAAGCCAAACTACCCAGACAAATTAGCTACACAATCGGGCGTGTTTCCAGCGGCGGCGATATCTTGTTACTAGGGGGACGGAGGACTTGGACATTTCAGCACAGAAACAACAATAACTGTTAAGCATTTTGTATTCGGTGTCTCCTATATGTATCCTGGGACATTTTTAAAAATGTGTGCCCATCTTTGTGTATACTGGTGAAACATGTAAAGGCCAATGACCCATAAAATGGGCACGACAATGGAGTAATTATTCGGGGGACACTGCCATATAGCCGTGCCCAAATATCGGACGTGTCCCCCCATCCCCACCGGGATTGCCGCCCATGGGTGTTTCTCCCTCTAAATAAATAAGTGTTATTTAATTCAAGACGACTCTCGGCACACAGAAAGTATAAATTTGAGTGATTCACCAACGCACCCAAGTGTGTAAATACCTGCAATCGTGGACGTCCCATTGTTCCTCTTTTGTTTAAACTAACTTTTTCGGAAGGCCTCCCATATGTTTGTACACGATTTTCAATCGTGGACGTTCGGTCAAACGTGGACCCTTTGTCTGCGTCCGAATTCTTTTGTCCTAGGTCCACGATTGCCGGTATATACATACTCACCCACACACAAACTTTTTGCCCCTGAATGATGGCATGTTCAGACGGGGAATTAAGGAAAAGTGCAATCTTTCACTGAAGAAAATCTGGACGTTTACGTTTGTTGGGCGCAAACGATAATTTCAATTGAGAGTTTTTTCCTGGGTGGCTGCTTTTATTTCGGATGCTTGCCGATAATTATCAATTATGGCATGCTACACTTACACTATCCTGGCAAGCACCACGAGATGATTGACGCGACATTCAGAGTTGTAGTCATGTCAATCACAAGTCAATCCAAAATTAAAGCCAACCACAAGTAAAATCACCGTCACAAGTCAGCTCGCAAGCCACACGGCGTGAACAATGACAACGGAATTTTTTCTCACAGTTCCTTTGAATATCTTGCGACTAGGCTTGAGTTTTTTGATTGACTTGTGATGACCGTGACATGATTACAACCGTGGCGACACTGGAAATTGTGTCGACTGTGAGTATGGAAAATGGCCTCTGTTTACCGCTTGGTGGCGCCCTGTGTTGTTGAAACCAGGAGCAAGTTCGGGCGCGACTATAGTTCGACCATTAGTCAATCTCGCCTTACCTACGCGCATGCGCAAATGCAGTCCGCTCGAACGGCTCTTGTCGAACTATTGTTGAAAAGATGGCGATCGTATCACGTCACTGCATGGTTCTTCCTCTCCGTGTTTTCTTATGCAAAGAGTTATTGATAACCAGCGATGCAACCATGCCCCTGGGTCTGGTTCCAAATAGTCGACTAGAGTAGTCCAACCATCCTGCGTTCGAGTGACGTCAGTCGAACTATGGTTAACCATAGTTCGCGCCCGAACTTGCTCCAGGCTGCAAAAAAATTCAAGCTTCCAGTTCTACACATGAGCTGCTGTGGCGTTGACGTAACACGGTGACACAAAGAGCGTTTCTCCGTCAGCTATTGCCTTGACCGTTACAGCACTCGTCACAAAACTTACAACCGGGCTCAGTGCAATCAAACCCACACAGGCTATGGTGTCTACTAAGTAACGGAACCTGCCAAAGGTAATACAAAAAATAGAATCATTTAGATATATGAATCATTTTGTTGATAACATAGAGTGGCTGAACCGTCATACACTCGGGCATTATTACTGCCACCGGCTTTATTTGTTTCAACACTATCACCAGTCTTGTTTGATAAACAATCTACTTCCCCTCTGGAACTTTTCTTTGTGTCTCCAATGTGATTTCGCATGCACACACTGTAAAAACCAACGGCTTACACTTTTTAAGCACTACAATGCGTTAATATTAATACTTTACACGTAAAGGTATAGGAGGCAATGCACGCGCGCCTTTAACACTAAAACACGTTTAAATTGGCGTTGGTTTTAATGATTATCAATGCTTGAGGTGTTAATTTAGGTAGATTTTAACACTTTAGAATGTTAATAATCATTAACACCAACGCCTATTTAAACGTGTTTTAGTATTAATCATGTACAACGCCTCCTATACATTCACGTGTAAAGTAATAATATTAACGCGTTGAAGTGTTCAAAAAGTGTTAGCCGTTGGTTTTTACAGTGCAGGGAAAAATTGCTGATGATGTGACTTGCGTAGGAAATCAGGTTTCAAGCTCCAAAAGAAATGTATTGATATTTTACTTTTGAGAACTCCATGCGTACAGCGCCACGCATTGGGCCTGTGAATTAAATCCAGCGCTTAGAAAACTGCATTAAAATCGCGCCGCCAACGTCATATAGAGTCCCAGCCCCCCGCCCTATCAAATTATTATTTGTTTTAATTTTTAATATTTTCAATATTTAATATTTTACACAAAAACAGATCCCCCCCCTCTCAAAAAAAAATGGTCTAGATGGCAATCAAGTAAAACTTTCTCCAAAAAATTCAACAAAGGACCTGGAACTGGAAATAACGCTGTCCTGCATGTGTTCATAATGCACAAAATGCTATTGCGTGGTCAATTTTAGTATTAAGGGATTACTATGTGCTGGGTCGTTTAAAACCGCAACGGGGCCTGGGCGCTTGATAATGACCCGAGCCAGTACATATTTCAGTCACCATGAAATACGGGCTCATTGGTAGTATTGCACATGCCTAAGTGCAGATAATAAGCCAGTTCGTTATTTCAACTGCGCATGTGCACAATGACATTTTATCCCGAATGACCCGCGTGACCTAACGCGCGCGTGTGTACGCAAAAGGTGGTCGCACAACGCGCACGTGTTAAATTCAATCAGAATGGACGTTCGCGCAACATGGCGTGACATTACGTCAGCAATTTTATCCCGAATAACCTTTGAGATACCGAACTGGCTTATCAGAAGAGTAGCCAGTCACGTGGGGTTTAACCAATAATAGGAAAAAGGAGTAATGCTGCGTTCCAATCACGTCGTGTTTCTCGTGTTTACGAGATGGTTGCACCAATGCGCACGCGCACAGGTCGTCAAGCAAGTCGTGAACTCGAGAAGAAACTCCCGCCTCCAGTTCACCACTGGTGAATACGAGTTGCCAGACTTGTGAACTCGTGAACACGGAAAACACGACGTGATTGGAACGCAGCATATGATTTTCATGGGAGTCGGATATTTAAATGACACCGGTGTTGTGTGAAATTATGGACTCTGAATAAGCCAGTTCGGTATCTCAAAGGTCAAAGGTGATTCGGGATATAATTGCTGACGCAATGTCACGCGAAAGTCCATTCTGATGGAATTTTACACGTGCGCGTTGTGGAAAAACCTTTTGCATTCATACGCGCGCGTTAGGTCACGCGGGTCATTCAGGATAAAATCTCATTGTGCACATGCGCAGTTGGAATACCGAACTGGGGCCAATTTCACGGAGCTGCTAAACACAAACATTTGCTTAGCACAAAAATATCTTGTTACCAGCCAAAATTCCATGTGATTTTCGGTAAGCACTTATCCAGAACTACCACTTATCCAGAACAACGTCGCGCCTTGTGCCTATTCAATAAGGCCTAGTGCACTTTCAGTAATACATGACGATGTCGTTTTGGTTGTTCTAGAACAGTGCCTTTCGTGATTTTCAGCATAATACCAGTCACAAGCAATATACAACACATCAAAAAAATAGTTGGTAATCCAGAATTGTCATGCTAAGCAAACTTTTGTGCTTAGCAGCTCCGTGAAATCGGCCGCTGGCTTCGGGCCGGTCACACTGGCCACGATAACGACGACGTTAACGAAAACGGTGAGAATACACGCCATTGATTGGTGGAATTTTCGCGCGTGAAATACCGCGCTTTTCATCTACCAATAGACCGCGTTTATTCGCATCGTTTTCGTTATTATCGGCCCTTTATAGACTAATCCGACGACCAAAATTAGAAGCATTTACTGCGGTGGCACCACGCTCGCGTGCGTGTCATATGCACGCGCTCGATGCAGCTTTCACCAATAGGGTGTTTACAGCTTGCCAAAATGCGCACGCGACTCAAATTGAAGAACGCGGGCAACCTGTACGCACCACCGGAAAAAATGGCTTCTAGTCTTGTTCGGCGAATTTCCGTATACGGACGCGACGGTAGTATTGCGCTTGCGTAATTGGGGGAGTGACTGGTCGCGCGAGTGTTTTAATTAAATTAATAAAAGGAACCAGATTTCACGGGAGTCTAAATTTCGTGTGACACCGGAAAAAGTGTTTAAAACCGGTTAGTGTTTTATTGGCCATTTAAAACCACCCACGTGACGGGCTCTCGACCAATAGTAACGGGTAAACCGTCTTAGGTATTTATGAATAATGAATTTAAACATATCACAAGTTTGGTTGTATATTGCCCCCACTGTCTTAATATGTTGCACTGCTTTGTCAAGTACCAACGAACGTACCGGCTGGAAGACAAACTGTCCGTCCCGTAAATTCTCCTCAGTCTCAAGTAGCACAGGGCAGGCGCAAAGAACGCCAGTGGCGTTGCGAGCAGGGCCGAGACAAGCGTCATTAGGACAGCGATTTGGGGAAACGTCTCCACACAAAACACGATCAACATGGTGACTAGGGAACGCACAATCACTCGCCGAAAGCCAAATTCTTTGGGGAATAGAAAAGCGAACGAAACCATGTTGCAAAAGTAAACGAAATTTGCTCTGGTGGCATCGTCACAAGAGCTGTAGATCTAGTTTTACGAAAATACTTTGCTTGCATTGTCTTCATCATTTTTTCTCAGGGTGATGTTCACTAATAACATGCATATCTATACTGCCACGGGGATCCCGTCATTGTTATTGGTGCATCCAGCTGGAAAAAACTCCCCCGGCGACATGCCGACAATCGCTTCACAACTGGTACTACCTCTCCCGCTTTTAAATATATTTGCGGGCGAAAGAGATCAGGTCACCTTTCAAAAATTTTAAGCGCCAATATTTTGTGTGGGGTCACCTTTTCCAAGATGTGCAATTAAATTTGCCCAACCCTGGACCCAAAACCTGGTTACCGCCTTTAATTTTCCCATGAAGCTACAAGATACATTCGTATACTATCCTGTGCACGTGTCTGTTTCTACACACCAAAGAGACGTCTGTTAAAAACCAGTCGGCGTTGTGCAATAAGTCCAGCAGTTTGAAGCATTTGCTGCCATGCTGTTTAACGAGTGCTTCACGGTCAAATAGAAAATGTATTCATTATTATGAATTCAAGCATTTGCTTCAGTTTCCATAATGCTTTTACTACGTGCATTTGGTATCTTTTGTTTGTTAGTTTGTTTTGTTCTGTTTTTTAATCACACTGCCCAAGACTGTATACGCAAAATATCTTAGAGAACGACTATCACTTTCTTGTAAAACAATAACCCCCGTTCAAGAAATTTGTTTACCAACCTTCGGGAATATCCAGCAAGTCTTCCAGGTGGTGAAAGAGCGGATTGGTCGCTAGAACCATCAGCAGGAGACTATTGAGAAGCAGCATGAACAGCGCAGTGATGGTCAGGGCGTCTCTTTGCTGCAGGTAAAATATACTGATGCCACCAGTGTCCGCCTCGACAAGAGAGCCGAATCCAAAGTAGCCCACGATGAGAACCGGGAAGAATATTGCAAAGAAAGCTGCAGAAATGGCACAAACAGAACTTTTTATATGAAAAGATAACAACCTGGACTATTCAATGTGTAGGTGCCTTCGTCCTCGCAAAAAGACATTCAGCCAAATTAACTGATGAAAATGATTAGGCGGGAAGTTGGACATAACTATAATGCCTAAAAAGGAAGTATGGCTCGTGGAGGAATCGGAGGTATTAATATGGCGTTTAGGGATCCATTGGTCACGTGGAAAGATGCAACCCGGTAGGGGTGTTCACCAGAATGTTTCAGTGTGTCTACAAAGACCCGAGAGAGAGAGAGAATCTTTGTTATATCTGTCTGGGTGAAGAGGTGTGGTTGCTGTGTAGGCCTGCATAATAACTCTATTGGTCAGTGTGACCTAAAAAAGATGTACTCAATGACGCGTCACCAAACTGCAGTGGTTATTTTTCTTTTCTATTTGAGGATTCCTTTTTCTAGAGAGAGGCCATTTCCCTATTTCGGTCACAGCATGCTCTAGGAATAGTTGAGTTAATGCTTCTGCAATCAGACCCACTCCACTTTTCCTTTTGCTCATTTGTTGCTCATTTGTTGCACATTGAGTATCCACACTTATTCTCCTTTTCTAATCCTGACGCAAAACATTTAATGAGGTTTCGATGCCGCGTGTCAAGCACCGGACAGATTAGAGTGTCAATTGACATACGACTATAGTAGATTCAACCTCATAATGCCATGTACCGTTTCTACGGAGGTCGGAGCTAAATTTCATTTTATATTTGGAATTCCCCCGAGGCTCGGCAAAAACTAATTCCATGATTCTGACTACCGGATTTGGGAAGAGTAATTTTCGATTTTCGCTCATGATGATGTCAATCAGACTAACACTGTGCATCATGGACAACTGTTTATAATCGTGGTGGCGGGAATTCATCAACACTCGCTCGGCGTGAAATCCAACAAACCCGTCTGATACCAGCCACCTGTGGGCATACCAGTTCTATGTGAATTTCACACCTAACGGGATCGTCAGATCAGGGAACCAGACCATATATATTTACCTCCATACGCAGTCACTGCGCACCGGCCAAACTTCTCGGGACTGCGCACGTCGCGCTGTACAAGCGGCAGAGCGTAGTGGGTGATGATCATAAAAATCGAGGTGCCGGTCACCAGCGACAGGTGCCACGAATTGTAAGGCAGAGATGGCATATGGCCATGTGATTCAATGCTGGTGGCACCATCGATGAATATGAGCAGAAACGCCAGGGCACAACTCATGAAGCTAAATGCACCGAATTGCCTGACATACCAACAAGAAAAAAGAGGCAAAATATGAGCATGACATCTTTCATATACTCTAAAAACTCCCGGGTCAGATTTGACCCGGATCCGGGCGCTATTTGGCCCGACATTTTTCCGGATCAAATTGACCCGGAAATGAGGCATAGAAGTATCAGTGTGACCCTGAAAAGTGTTGTTTTGACCCGGGAGTTTTTAGAGTGTAGGTATCTCACTCCCACTATACACTCCAAGAATACAAATACAGTCGGTTGTTTTATGGCATGATTTTAAAGTCCTTTTAGTCGGGAAGAATTACAAATGATTGAAATCAATGTTAAATACAAGGTACTGAATACAAGAATTACCAACTATCTTTTGGAGATCCAAGCCACATAAACGGGCACACTACAAGACCGAAGCCCAACGGCCAGTAGCAGAAGGTTCCATTTGCCATCGGTCCCATGATCATGTAAACGATATCCGATACAATGAGAAGCATGACAGCATCGCCACCAAAGCAATTTACATCCACCACGACGTTTATGGCCACCCTGAACGGGAATCAAGGAAAAATGCAATGGGTATCCAGTTCATATTTTCAATTATTTGAGGTTGCAAGTCTTGCGATTTCACAATCCTCCCCTTTTTCCCTTTGTATGTGAAGTTGTGAACGCCTTGGTACCGAGCATCGACTGGTCTGTCTGGCGACGGACACTCTTGACAATGTAAATGATGTGCCGATAGAAAGTTCAGGTCAACTCGACATGTTACTAACTCGACCGTCTGTGCGTGCGACTGGAAAGACAAGTCGTCCCCAGTGAGACAAGTCATCCTTGAGAGTTGAGACAGGTCGTCCGTTGTTATTATGGAATCCTCCGTACACACCGCGTGTGCCTAAACACACGTGCTGTTGTGTTGCGTGCTACATTCACGTCAACGGTCGAGTTGTCTCAATCTCAAACTCGATTCAATTGAGTATTGCTTGATTATTAAATTTTACCTTGGAGACGGCAGCGCCTCTTCCTTAGTATGAATGTTTCGGGGTGTCGTAAAACGTCTCTTACCACCACTTACCTCGCCCACTTGCCGCCTGCCTCGTACGCGATTGCGCCGTATGGGTGCCGATCATTCATCCAATTCTCCTGGACCATGGCCCAGCAGCTTCCGAGTAAAGTTGCCGTATAGGTCATCACCAACGTCACTATAACGTAGATGAGAACGCCCAGCCATCCTATAATCAAAGCAGCCTAAACAATTACCTACTGTTGTGATGTGTTAAAGTTCACAGTAATGATTTATTTGGGAAAAACGGATTTTGCACCGCGCTCACCAATAGCATTTCAAGCTCCCATCTTAAATTAACGACAACAAAACAGGCCGAAGTCAAATGCAAAGCCCGAGCCCAAGGAAAAAAAAACGAAAAAGAAGAGACAAGCAGGGCATTATCGGATCTGTTTGGCTATAGACATGGGCAGTTGATGTACTATTGGTCCAAAACAAGTTTTACATTCTCATCATATGAAACTTTTCCACAACCATAATATTCGGATTGGAAAATTCCAACATTGCACCACCACAAAAATATTACGTGAATTCTGTATGTGATAACTTGCTTCCCATTGCTCTATTTTTTTTTTTTTTTTATTCAAAGTGAACAAAGAAAACTGGAAAACGCGATTTTCGAACCTGCGACCTCCGGAATACCGTACCGGCGCTTAACCAACTGAGCTATGCCCTATGTTGGCGGTCTCCGAAATTGTCAGTATCTTTGTTCGGGTGGGCGCCAGTCAGAAGTCATAAACCCATAATGCCGTATAGCCAGGGATCACACCCAATTTTACGATACAACCTGGGAAGCGACATTGTGGGGATCACTCAATGAGGATATGACCTTTTTACTAATAATCCACAAGGGAAACTGACTCGGTAAATTTGAATACATTTTCAAAGTGAACAAAGAAAACGGGCATGGAGCGGGATTCGAACCTGTGACCTCCGGAATACCGTACCCGCGCTCTACCATCTTTTGAATTTTGCGTATAAAACAGAGGCGAGTCCACATTTATGATTCGGGAAAGGATTAGAGGTATAACGTCCAGGCGGTGTTGTTTTTTTATGTTTGCAAATGTTGTATACCTTTAATTAATGTAACTCGGTAACTGCAACTGGCCTTTTTAATATGCAAAGAAAAGCAAAACGCAACCTTGGCCTGGGAGATGTAGTCCTGAATATCCATAAAGTTAAAACATACGGAGGTTAGTAGAGCAAGGAGATTGCCGCCGCGCGTAGCCCACGTGAGGACTCCGTTTATGTACATTGCGGCGGATTACATCGTTGTTCATTTTGGTGACAGGACACCTTACACGGTTTACACCATGGGCGGAGATCCCGGGGGGGGGGGGGGGGGTGGGGGATATATCCCCCCACCTGGGGGGATGACCAATGTAATCATCCCCCCACTTTTTAAGGGTAGGCGTACTAACTTACTTTTTTTTGACTCAATTTACCGGGGGGGCACGTGACCCCGCGGCCACCCCCCCCCCCGGATCCGCGCCTGTACATACCGAGCTCTTGCCCACAGTGCGTTTAAACTCAATGCCCCCGTCTAAATTTTTGTAGTCATGACATGGCTAAAATAATCGCTAGAAAATAATGCCTAAAATCATGATATCTATAGTCTCCATAAAATCGTTAAAACTTTTGTTTAAAAAAAAGTCAGATGAAAGTGGCCAGGAATCGCCTTAGATTACATCACAGAGCATCCAGAATCCTAAATTTTACGGGCCCCTTAACCGGGCCCCTTAACCGGGCCCCGGACCCCACGCCGTAAGTTCAGATCCCAACAAAGATGATGGGCTTTTATTTTATTGTTTTCACTAAACTAACATACCCAACAAAGGCAATAGAAAGTTGCAACGGCAAACGGATTTTGCTATGCGCCAATAGACGGTATGAACACATGTGCGGCGCATGTAATACAATGTAATTAAAATACCGATAGCAGACTTCAACTGACATTCACTGGGAATCGGCGCGCACTCACAAACAAACGTTTGTGCGTCCTGCAAATAAGTGTTTGGGAACTTTTGTTAGAGCCTGAGTTTTGCATCTCCGGCATTCCAGTTATAATGTCAAGTATACATCATTGTCCACCATATGCTTTCATAGTTTTTGTCAAGTGTAGACCAAATCACATTCTAATCATGCCTTACCGAAATGCATCAAGGCATTATTTTGCAATAATTATTTTGTAAATAATTTATTCTTAATATAATGCATAGGCATTATTTGTGTTGCTAGGTGACCAGAGCTCCATTGTGCAAAGAGACGCTTACGCTTCCAAATACATTGGATGAGAAATTTGAGTTTTGAAGATCTTTTGTATTTTTTAATGCTTGAAGGTGTTAATTATTGTCATTTATTGCAATTCAAGCTCAAGAAAAGGTTGAATTTTGACACAATTTTGCACCTAAAATTGTGTAAACCCCAGGGGCTCCAGGGGGCTTTACCTCAACCACTAGCAAGGGCTTTGCGGCTGCAACCCACCAGGGGGCCCTTAAGCGGTCCCTTGGACCCCGTGCCGTGTCGCGCTCCACACAAGGATGGCCTTTCAAAAATCCCCCCCCCCCCCACACATGTAACAAGGAATCTCCGCGCATGCTATAGAGTACCGAAGTCTGACGTCAGTTGCCGCGGCAACTGGTTCCAAACACACGCAGTTTAGAATGTATTCTGGTTCCAAACATTGCATTGATTGACGTCATCACTTCGGTACTCTATACAGTTTACACACTGTGATCAACGATCACCAAAAAGGGATGATCCAAGCCTGGCATGGGGAGAGGGATTTCCTACCGCGATATTGCCCGGAGGCTTGGGATTTTGGAGGGTACCGTGAGGTACAGTTTGCGGAAATTGCAAGATAATAATTCTATGAAAACGAGGCAAGATCTGAAAACCACCTCCTGCGGAGTTCGCGCCGAAACTTCGCACGAAACCATCGAACGAACTTTTTGAGAACACCTCGGCGTTTCACATATGATTGGCCCAATTACGGTTTCACGGCTAGATATTTGTCCGGTTCGCTCAAACAGGACGCTGGCAAGGGCTGATCTCTTTGAGCTCTCATTGGACAGATTTTGCATGACCCGTGACGTAGCATGCAGAGCACAAACTCGATTGCTAACAGCTGTTTATCGTGTAGCGCGCGCTTGCTGCATGCAAAGGTCATGATAAGTTACCCATAATGTCACCCGTACTTCCTTCACAAGATTCTGTGAAGCGACATCAGCCCTTCCCATGCCCAGCGCCCTGTTTGCAGGGCGGGGGGTACAAGCGAATTTGTCCGGACGGTGCGCAGAGGAAGTCGATTTCTCCGCAATCAACCATTTGAAAGTATAGATAAAAATCATCAGTGAGCCCGTGGTAAGTCATGCCATACGGGTTTTTTTTTTATCGAGTATTGCTATTCGAGTACGAGTACCTTGATGATCGAGTACAATTTCGACACGTCGAGTTTAAAGGAAACATGATTTAGGATTTATATTGCATTATTCCTGCTTAAAACAATAAAGTGTTATCTTGACAACGATATTTTGTGTCCAGAGACAATTATTTCCCAGATTAAATATGAGAAAACAATTTTTGAAAATGTTTGTCCAAGCTACTCCGCCCCCTGAGTGGGACCCTCGTTAACATAAGTGTGTGACGTAGATCGAGGCACATTACCCATTCATCACGGGTATGCATTGTGTGTACATTGTGCGGCGAAAATTCTTCGTCCAGAATCTAAGCAAAATATAGTGTTTATTCGGCCATGCCGACAAGGTGTGTGGCTTCTGGGTGCAGCAAAACAACGACTGGTGGAGTAAGCCTTCATTTATTTCCAACTGAAGCGAAATATCGGAGAATTTGGACGGCGAAAGTGAAGGTGACAAGAGCAGAGGTCCGGCCCCAGCAGCTTTTCAGCGTTATGTAGCGACCACTTTGAGCCGTCGTGTTTCGATACTGGTATTTTCAAATCCTTTGGGATGACCATTAAACATATGCTCAAGTCCACTGCCATCCCAACAAAGTTCCCAGATGTGAGTAAGATAAAGGCGAAAGCAGTTAAACTGCCCATTCCCCGAGGAGCCTTCGCTAAAAGGGAAAATCAGGGTAAGTTCGATGTTAGTTGTTGTTGCAACTTACGAAATTGCACGTGTAGGCCTAGTGTGTGTATACGGGCCGGGTCCAGACTATCGAGTCGATCCATGAATTTCGGCGCCTCGGTCTACGTCACGAACAGCGCCCTCAATTTGAGTCTCAACAAATTTCAAAAAGGGGGGGCAATTTTTGAGCCTCAAATAATCACACTAAAACTTCGCTTGAACCAGTTTGGCTTTTAATTCACATTTAATACATATAAATGAATTTATTTATGAAATAAAATGTGATCCGGTCAATTTGAGAAGCATGGTTCCTTTAAGTACTTTGCTGGCCGAGTACGAGTACCGTCAGTTGGAGTAGGAGTACTTTGACATTCGAGTACGAGTACAAGTACAAGTACAAGTACAAGTACAAGTACAAGTACGAGTACGAGTACGAGTACAAGTACAAGTACAAGTACAAGTACAAGTACAAGTACAAGTACAAGTACAAGTACAAGTACAAGTACAAGTACAAGTACAAGTACAAGTACAAGTACAAGTACAAGTACAAGTACAAGTACAAGTACAAGTACAAGTACAAGTACGAGTACGAGTACTCTAAAAACGGTACTCGAGTAGTACTCGAGTACGAGTACCGAGTCAAGTACTACAACACTGGAGATTGCTGAAGGGGGGGGGGGGGGGGGGGGCAAAAACGGCTAGCAGACTAAGGAATTGCAAACCGAAGGTTGAGAGTGATGGTAAAATTGGATGTACTGGTGCGTGATGGTGCAGTTTTAAGTATTTAAAATTCCATTTCATGTGACCTTTATTAGCTCTCGTTTGTCATTTACCCGTGTATATAATGCCAGTCATCAGAACCGTGCCGGTATATCCTGACATCATTCCAGTGATGGCGAAGACGGCTTGCCAAAATCCAATTCCTTCATCCACCTTTAAGAACCCAAGTAGAAATGAACAGCAAAAAAAAGAAGAACAAATCCGGTTAGGCCTATGATTATACATGGCTCGGCTGTAGGTTGACTCTGAAGGAGTAATGCCAGATCAATGAAACTTAGCATGCATTTTATTTCAACCCTTTTGATAACTGATTGCATCGTTTGCTCCCAGGTAAGGCCGTATTTGGTGGTTCGTAGACGATTTCGTAAAAATGGACAACATTTGGCATCGTAACGACCTTGGCCTTCTTTGGAGGGGGTTAGGACGTGTGTTTCCACTGCTTAGATTGCCTCTTTGTCTCTGGCTCAAAGTGATGGACCCAGCACTCATCCTGGGTTAGGAAACGTTCGATGAAATTAGCTGGATCTGCTTCAAAACGCTCCAAGTTATCCCTTGACATGACCAGCCTGGTGAGCTTTTGATCAGGGGCCAGAAGTAGGGGTGTGCATCGCAACCGGGTACCCGAATACCCGACCGTTCATGTCAGGAATCGGTTCCAGATTATGGAATCGAGTACTGGTACAACTTTACATTATCACACAGTAACTTACAAGAAAAGAAAAAAGGAAAGGTTTCGAATGTTATTTGTCGGGAATTTTCAATATTGAAACCCGACTACATGGGAAACCAGCACAGATTTCACGTTTATGACGTTCACAGAAGTTGACAATAGAGGGAATTTACCGGCTGTGGTTTTTGTAGTCTGGGTATGGATAAAGAGCCTCGACGAGACATTATAGCGTGCCTCATTCCACAATAAATACAAATGTATAAACCTTCCGTCTTTTGTGATATATGCTGGTGTGTGCACGTAATGGCGGAGTAGTGATCATGAAATTTTTCAGACTTTTGTCTGAAATCAGACTTTTGAATCTCAGAATCAACTTCCGGGATTGGAAGTTTTGGGTTAGGTTTTTTTTCAACCGGTTACCCGGTTCTAGTAGCCTACTACCGTAAATGCACACCCCTAGTCAGAAGACGCGGCACCCACCGAGCAGAAACCTTTGACATTGCAAGTTGTGTACTTGGAATGTTCTCAGCTCTTCCACGGGAGATTCGAACAGCATGCAATTAGTTATCCAAAGGGTTGACATAAATGCATGCTAAGTTTCATTGATCTTGCATTACCCCTTCAGAGTCAACCTACGAACTTTTCAGTCGACCCTGACATTCATTTCAGAACCAACAGTCACTTTCACATGGCGTTACCGCAAACATCTAGTCACTTACCATGCAAACCTCCAGCAAGTTCGATGAAGGAAAATTGGTTATCAGTGGTCGATTCGTGACGTGCCTTACACATGCGTAATAACATGCCACGAGCAATGTTGATGTTGATAACCAGCGCGGCCATGCCCTGTTGGCTGGCTCCAAATTGTCGACGAGACGTGGTCGACCAGCCAGCGTTTCGAGTCAAGTTAGTCTGACAATTTGTCAACTAGAGTTAGCCGCGTAGTCCTTGATCGAACCTGCTCCCTATATCGCACTTAATAATTCATACATCCAGTAAGTTATTTTGGTCAATGAAGAATATCATTAAAACAACGTTCGAAAACAACACGTTCATTTTTTAACCGTCAGTTTTCATTTCTGCCTTTGAAATACACGGACGGAGCTTATTGCTTTTTATATAATTATACACTTCGGTAAATTTGGAAATCGTTGTAAGGATGTAGCCATATAGGATGATCCTAACCCTATATATTTCTTACATTAAGGCTAGGAAACTCTAGTAGTTGACTTTTTAAAAGGCTGTAACTTTTGGTATAGAATGTAAAAACTGTCACAGAACTGGTTTATGATTTGTAGACCTATATATCCTCAATATTTTGAAAAGGCTTGTCATTTTCCAAGGTTTTATGAGGTCAGCGTTGTGGACTCACATGTGTAAATGACAATCAGAATCCATGACTGAAGTAAAAACTGGCCAAAGGTGGCATGCATACAAAAGGTATGGTTCCCGTTTCTTTATGCAGGGTACAATGGAACCTTATACTCCCTGCGCTGTTGCACTGGTTTACACTCAACACATAAATAGGCCATCAAAACTGGGAACAAATCACACGTAAGCTCAAAAGAAAAATATCAAACTTTCTTAATCACTTCAACCATGACACATGTGGGGCATGTAATTTTGAAACAACATACGACATCTGCTGGATACAAATTCTCAGCCGCTAAATGTTGAAAAGTCAGTACAGCCGTTCCTTATCAGGGGCGGATCTAGGTTCTAACTAAGGGGGGGGGGGGGGGTTTACCTGAGGTGATTGGCCTACACACCCCAGCGTGCCGAAGGCACGCCTTGCTAGGGGGGTCCGGGGCATTAAACCCGTAAAGCATGCCCCCCGGAAAAAAATTGAAATCTAGATGTTTTCTCCTGCATTTTGGGGCATCTTTTCAGAGAATTTGGGGTTGGAATGAAGCAATTTGAGGCAACATTTTTATATGATTATAAGTCAGAATTGGCTTGTTGACAAAACCATCAGTTTATTACATGAACATGTTGCCAGAAGTATACAGCCTGTCAGGGCTCACTTTGATGACAAATACATCAGTGACTGATTAACAGTTTATTACATGACGTTAGTCAAACAAGATGGAGTTGCAAAAGAGACGCATTGGATAAGCCCTGACAAAGCGCTTGAGCATCTCTTCTGTGTCTAGCTGTGCTGCTTTTTAATTTTTTTCTAAGCACATCACGATTTCACTGGGCAGCTTATGGGGGGGGGGGGGGGGGGGGGGTTAACCCCCCCCCCCCCCCCCCCCGTAGATCCGCCACTGCTTATGTACACTGTACAGTACCTTTTTCTGGGTTGGAAGGCCGCCGTCACTCGTGAAGTCATTACTCGTTGCCCTGCTGTCTCCATCATAGGTCACGAGGCGTTCCCGGAGCAGAGGTGCATTCTGCCCGTTCGCATTTTCAGAGATTTGGAACGGCTCCGGTCGGTCCATCTCCTTTGAAAAGAGCCACGGATTCATTTTGTACATAAATGCATGCAGGACAGCTGTCTCGCCATATGTTACGATAAAATTGTTTTAAAGACGATGTTGATTGCTGAGAGAAGTCTGCGTCATTTCTTTATTTTTATGTAGATTGCGTATGGCAAAATCAAACAAACAATCTTTCTGCCATGAAATACAAAAAGAATGACTTGAGAACTATTTTTATCAAGTCCCCTCTAGCCCACTGGTGCCATTTGTCTAAAAGTCGTCGCTGCGGGCAGCAAACAATTTGAAGTCATAGGACGAACTCCCCTTTTGTGTCTAGCAGACACAAAAGTGGAGTTCGATGTCAAACTTTGGAGTGGTAAAACCTGTGGTCTTTTCGTAAAATGTCACAATTTTGAGTGACATTTCGAAAAATTGAACCTAGCCTCACATGGCCATGTCAAGATAATGCATATGAATATGGGGGCAGAAAATTTCGTGACAAATAGTTAGGGCTCCTGCAAAAAATTTAACAATTTGTCCCACTGCAGTTTATGTCATATTGTATCTCTCTGTAAGGTTTGTGAAAACCTTACAGTTCTGGAAGTAATTGACCGATATCGCGGTAAAGACACGGAATGTGCAAAATTGAAAAGTACTTGTACACAATTCCATGACGTCAAAGAATGACATGTCAATAGTGGCGACGCGTAATGGTTAAGAGACCGGATTCCACAGGACTTTTCGACCTTCTCAATGCATTGTGGGTATGGAGGCCAAACAAACATGTCATTTATACACAAGCCTATGGCACTGTGAACCGGTCCAAATAATCGAGTTCATGCTAAATATCTGTCATGAGTTGAAAGATACTCTTTTCACATAATTGCATGGAACATAAGGAAAATAACCAGAAAAATCAATTTTAAATGCCAAGAAGAGGATTTTTGCAACCATGACAACCAACATGTGACCAATGCGACCAATCACATCTGTTCTCATGTGCTTGCTCTTCCAATGCCAGTCACGTATGTTTCCTCCACCAACTTAGTTTTGCTCATTGTGCAGATCTACAGTTTACCCTTTGTGTTGTACAGGTGACGTTAGATCAGTTTCTTTTTTAAGCAACGAGGCGCATATTTGCGTTTGAATAGGCATAATGGTGTTGCGTAATTGATTTGCATAGAAGCAGTGATATTCGTTGATTTCCTCTATTGCTGTCATAGTTTTCAGGAGATTCTTTGGAAGCGGGGTTTTTACAAGAATGCGAATCCCATGGAAGTGAAGCTAACGACCAAATTGAAACCTTTCTGGTGATTACTAGTGTGCAAAGGTTTCTTATTTCTTCAGATTCACGAGTTTAAACCCGGCGTAGGCTGTGCTTCGATTCTGTTGCAGCAATTGATTAACTAAACCAGCGATGCCGGTGATTTTCGAATAGTGCATAATTCAACAGCTTTTAATCATATCGATAACAATCACGATATAAATATGCCAAGAATCGATACTATCTACTTCCGACTTTACCTGACAATGTTACAAAGAAATCAAAACAAATATTACTTTTAAAAACCTTTGCACGCCTGATTTTATAATGTGTGTCTTGGGATACTTCTTGTGCACATATATTTCTGGGGTACATCTGACAGAAAACCCCGATAAGAGACAACTTGAATGGTTCGTGTTGTCATAGCGTTTGTGCAGTATTTTGGCAACACGCCTAGTATAGTAGTAGTAGCATCCCGATGTAAGACATTACAGACATCTCACAGACATTATTATCAATGGCTATGGCTCTTCACTGTATAGCCTGTCAATGGCCAAATTCGAAGCCGTAGCCACAAAAGACACGATCCGGGCAACGGCTTAAACTATGCGAGTGCAGCATAATTACCAGCCTGTGAATAAACTAAACGGATACACCCGCAATATACGTCAACATACGTGCAGTATTGATGCTGTTCCCATGATGCTTAATTTGAGAATGTCAAAAAGGTTAATTTCCTGCTGCTGCAAAATGCATCATATTGCGAACTCCTGTAGTGTATTTGGTGTTGCACATCCGAGTTAGCTGTTCATTTCAGAACTACTTCCACAATTAACGTTCGGGTTAAAACTGCAATTAGCTAATAATGTACACTTACCGTTTAGCCACAGAGCATTAACTAAACAGACTTGCCACATATTTCGCAATGGACTCGGAGTTTGTGCTTCATGGCTACCTTGCGCGCTGTGACCCATAACCATTGACCTCCATTAAGATCAATGCCATAACAAACAGTGGAACCATACTTTGTTTACTAATGACCTGGAGAGAACATGTACGTATTTCGTGTTTGCTCGCGCATGGCTTCACCCTAATTGGCCGCAAACCATAGAAATACGGAAATGCTTTGTTGGGGAGTGCATGAAGTGGCTCAGCCAAACGGAATTACGTGTTACCTATCTGCAGTTGCAAAATGCTGTTGTTCATTAAAAAAAAAAAAGCTGGGTCAATCCTTTTTCTAACGTTAGTCAGATAGCCTTGCATGGCGGGGAAAAAGTCCCCCCACGTAAATACAACAACGGGCCGTGGTATCACGTACGGCATTAGCCTTTTAGAGGTATGGCGGACACAATAGGAGGGCGCCATTTGATTTGGGTATAAAACATTTTGAAACCACAAATTCCAGTGAAAGTCAGAATCAGATATTGTTTTGAGTTAAAGTATAATCCATAGTACAATCCATAGATCATGCCTAATCTTCACCTTTGAAATTTCCTGTGGTTTCACAAAAGGTATACCCAAATCAAATAGCGCCCTCTCCTATTGTGTCCGCCATACCTCTAAAAGGCTAATGCATTTCGATCAATACATACATATACATACGTTGGTGGGATCATATAAATGTCTGCCTGTTTTGCAATAAACACCAAAATGTTTGTTAAACTCATATGGTAACACAATGGTTTTCTTTAGGTCCCTGGACTTGACTTGCTCCATGCAGCCAAGACTGGACCCTAGATTCCAGCATACATAACCATGCACAGGCCCGTTCTCTGCCCAGAGACTGGGGGAGGGGAAGCAGTGTAGCTGAGGGTGGGGGAACACTCCCCCCATAAAAACATCGTCTCCCCCAGTCGTCGCGCCCCCCCCCCCCCCCCCCCACTGCAAATTTCGCAAACGCAGAAAATAATAGTATTAATATGAAAAACACTGTCAGCGCCCCCCCCCCCCCCCCCACACACACACGGGGGTTCGCATGTGCGCAACATTGTGAACACTTGCATCAATACGTAGGCCCTACCACAAAGTGATTAAGCGTCGTACAATTTTTTTTCTGAATAATATTTGTATTAATTTTGTGTCCCTTGGGGCCCCCAAAAACAAAATCCTCTCGCGTACTACAGGTCTGCTTACTGATGTCTTAAATAATGGTCTTAGATGCAAGCCGGGACTCGGTCGAGTCTGGATTTGCCGAGTAATTATTGATTTTTTTTTTAAAAGTGTTTTGACTCATGATGGGCCCAATTTCACAGGGTTACTGAGCACAATGATTGTCTGCTGGCGAAACTTTCGTCCAGGGCTCAATTTCATACACTCTAAAAACTGTGTTTAGCAATTAAACGCAATCTTGCTATCAGTTTGTAAACATGTTTAGATACTAAACATTACGTGTCCAATTCCTATACATCAGTGTTAGATGACTAAACACTATCCGTCAACACGCTAAACATGTTTAGTATTTATGTAAACGTATTTGCAAACTAATAGCAAGAATTCAAAGTTTTTGAAAAGTGTTTACTTGCTAAACACTGTTTTTACAGTGTAGGTTGCTATAAGCACACCATCTTCTACTAACGGAACCTACGACCGTAACCAATATGCACAGGTAGGAGGTCGCTACCTTAACCCCTTGAGTGCATTTTTTTTACTGGAAACTTAGGGGGGTCGCGGCAGCTCTGGCAGCCAAGCGAAACGGCCTCGATGTGTTTGTGCAGTCAAGCGTTATATACACAATAATCCAACAATGGATTGAAACTGCACAAACAGCGGCAAACGGCGTCATCGGCCTGGTGGCACTGTTTGTCTTGTATATCAGCAACACGTCTTTTGTACATGCCACTCAGTGGTGGCAATTTCTCGTCAGGGTTGGGGGAACGGAGGGGACGGAACCCATAAAATGTACATGACAAGGGGGAAATTATTGGGGGGGGGGGGGGGGGGGGACACTGCCGTAGCCGTGCCCTCCCCAAAAATATTGTTCTGCGAACGGCAGTTTTGTGGACCATGCACAGTTGCCATCCAGCGATTACAAACACCGCAGTCCTGCAAACGATTTCGCAATCCAAATGATTATTACATGCAGGAAGACGCATTTTGAAAGCCGATTTTATTTATCTATTGAGAATTCAAAATAGAAACAATGCAAGCATAGCAACGGAACAGCACAATTTATTGTTCTAAAAAGATTTCTGTCTGTTAAGTGTATGTGAAATTTCGACAACCGCTGTATACGGCTGCAACACCCCATTGGAAAGTGCTGTTCTTTCCTAACATACTGCTCTTGAATAGTTAGTAAAGTAACGGTGTAGCATTTGACAGTTCAAAACAAATATCAAAATTTACATTTAACCACTCTCGGCCAACCAGCTACAAGCATTAAAATGTTCAAGTAAAGCTAGCCAGTGCTATATCTCATTGCAAATGACAAATGATGTACTCTACCTTTTAGGAATGCTATAAGTGTTCAGATTTTAACGATCAAATTCCAGTTGATGATCTTGCCTTTTGGAAGAACACAGAATCGCTCACGTTCATGTAGCAATGGTGTAATGAAAGCTATGATTAAAAATGTAATGTGATGGGTTCTGGCAAAATGACTGGGCACAGGCTGTTGGCAGAGAAAAATACAAGAATCTGTTTACGGGGATGATTTTTCTTTTCGATTTTAAGATTTATTGATATTTGTAACCTTTGATACTTTAAACAAAAAGTATTTTTGAAGGAAAACAATTGGCATCTTTCATTTTCAAGACTGCAAAACTCTAACTTTACTTTAACCATAACGTCATAGGCCTAATACTACAAAATACTACTTGAGTAAACTGTTATACCCTGGCTTATGAAAATTTTGAGTAGTATTTTGTAGTACAGTGTACTACAAACAAATTTTCAAGTCAAGTACCAAGTCTCAAGTCAGTTGTTGCACAAAGTAAATTCAAATTCCAATGACAAATGACTACACATAGGCTGGCAAGCATGCACTGTACAAAATCAACCTGGCATGCTGTCTTGACAATTCTTCATGCAATCGCGAGTGCTGCAGCCCTGCATACGTACGTACATGTACTGGACACCCCAGCTCGCTATGCGATGTAGGCTTGACATTTGTTTTAACTAATTAATTGTCATGCCTTCACATGCCTTGAAAGGAATAACATGTACCTGAAAACAATTATTTGATTGACATTTTGCCATTCCTTCACATGGCTTTGAGTATAAAGGAATTACATTGTACTTGGAAACTATTATTTGCTTGAATTTAAATATGCCATGGGTTTGAATATAAAGGAATTACTTGAACACAATTATTGACATTGTCATGCCTTCACATGCCTTGAAAGGAATTACATGTACTTGAAAACAATTATTTGATTGACATTATGTCATGCCTTCACATGGCTCTGAGTATAAAGGAATTACAGTGTACTTGGAAACTATTATTTGCTTGACTTTAAATATGCCATGGGTTTACTTAAAGGAATTGACAATTATCTGATTGATATTGTCATGCCTTCACATGTTCAGTATTAAAAGAATGAATTGAACACAATCGAGTGTCAATGTTTGTTTGTGGGGGGTGGGGGGGGGGGGGTGGGGTGGGGGGTGGGGGGTGGGGGGGGGGTCCGGTCCATATACACTTTCTCACCGTTGGTGGCGCCATTTAACCTCTGTTTTGTTCTGACCTATAGGCAAAATAAGACCTGTATTTGCAAGGCGTAGGCCCCCCCCCCCCAAAAAAAACACACACACACACATCCAGTCATGTATGTGTGCACTGTATATATCTCCGAGGACAAGAGAAGAAAGGAAACACAAAGAAACCTTTCAGTCCTCGAACGTAGAGTCTTTTGTTGAAATCGGTCCTCGAACGTAAGGATACGTGCTTAGTCTATGGGGGTTGGTTATATTGAGGGAACAATAGGAAACACAAAGCATTGTCCTCGGACGTATTGGGGAAGTACGACTACGTGCAATCGTGGACCTCCCATTGTTCCTCTTTTGTTTATACTCTATAACTTTTTCGGAAGGCCTCCCATTGGTTTTGTACACGATTTTCAATCGTGGACGTTAGGTCAAACGTGGACCCCTTTGTCTAGGCCCAAATTCTTTTGTCCTAGGTCCACGATTGCCGGCATGTACAAACTCACACACAGAGTTATGTGTAAATACCGGCAATCGCGGACCTGCTATATTTAGGAAGGCCTCCCAAATGTTTAGTACACGATTTTCAATCATGGACGTTCGGTCAATCGTGGACCCTTTGTCTACGACCTAACCCTTTTGTCCCTAGTCCACGATTGCCGGTATTTACACACGCTTACATACTCATATGTGCTCATACGGGGTATCTCTAATGTAGACTTTACTTTCCTTCTTTTATTCTCCTTTGTCTCCATTGAAATCTCAAAACCCATAGCGTTAACTATGTGGGGTAGGTCAATTTCTAAAGACCCAATTGCAGGGTGGCATTGTCCCCATTGTTATCCTACCTCACAAGGTGACTAATGTAAGAACACACACCACCACGCCCCCCCCCCCCCCCCAAAAAAATGAACCCGAGCAATCCAACCCCCTTCCCCATAATAATTTTCATTACACCTGTGTCAACAAATCAAAGAAAAAACACATAATAGTTCGAACAATAATAGTTTAATAGGGTAGACCATGGAGGAAGAAATTTCTTCCTCCATGGGTAGGAGCGAGAAAGGTTTTTGCCTGACGTCTCGATCCTGCACGCGAATAATACATGGGTCATGATCCGTGCATGCAACGGTCCGCCAATTTGTATTTCGCGCGTACAAACTGAACTCGACTGTGCAAATCAACAGAGGGCGCCCTTTTATTTGTTGTTTACATGTACCGACTCGGATTTCCAAAAACACATAACGAAATTCATGACTGGATTTCTCCTCACGGGGAACACCCTACATCCGGGAAATTTATGTAATGAATATGCATAAGTTCCGAACTCTACCTTTTAAAAATGGTGAAAATCGGCCTTCAGATAATCGAATTATAAGTTAAGAAAATTACTTATTAAATATATATTATTGGGCCTACAAAAAATCACCTTTTTTCACCAAAACTACCGAAATAGCTCAATACTAAACTTTCCCTCGCTTGTACGTGACCTTTTAACCTTTGTGGTCTATCGAACTACCATGACATAAACAGCTGGCGCTCCCGGCCACTAGAAGACAAAAATCTGCACAAAAATTGCCTCTGCTGACTTTCTTTTTGCTAAGTGATGACGTCATCGATATTTATCTCTCCCCAAAATGTTTTAGATAGACCAGATCCAAGGATTTTTGGGGCCAAAATCTATTTTGTGTGTGTGGAGGAACTCTTTGGCAACAACCCCGAAGTGATTCGGCTATAATACTCCGCGTCCCCTGGTCACACGACTCCATTGTGTATGCCAAGTTCAAATGTGCATGACTCATACCCCTGGAATTTCCCGAGATGGAGAACAGCTGTCGTGCAACAAAAATTGTTTTCTCGACGAATGGCATCAATACTCACTTCAATTATACCTGTAAGACTTAGCTGAACATCTAAAATCTACATAAAAACATTGGCTTAGTCCATTTGCCCCTGGCCAATATTTTTAAAAGGAGCATTTTTCCACTGAATCCTGGTGATTTATGTGCGTCTTCGCACGTGCTGACGCTCAGTGGGTATTTAAAAATGGCTGACGTGGCAACATTATAATATAATAATAATAATTAAGGCATTTATATAGCGTTCTTACACAAGTGGTATCACAACGCTTTACATCGAGAAAAAAACAACATAATTAATTAATAAGGTGCCTATAAAACAAATGACTGGTATAAGTGAGTTTTGAGTGATGTTTTGAATTGAGTAAGAGAACTGGCATGACGAATTTTATAAGGAAGACTGTTCCAAAGGTTTGGAGCAGCTGCATAAAAACCTTTTGCAGATGTGGATGATCGGGTTATGGGTTTTGTTAGAATCCTGGTATCTAAACTAGAACGAAGTGGACGATTGGGCTGATATGGAACGATAAGTTCAGTGAGGTAAGATGGGGCACTGTCACTCATACATTTATAGGTAATGGTTAACAATTTGAAATCAATACGTTGATGAATAGGAAGCCAGTGAAGCTGTTGAAGGAGGGGTGAGACGTGATCAAATTTGTTTGCCATAAAAATAAATTTTGCTGCCCTGTTTTGGAGACGTTGAAGTCGTTTTGTGTCTTATAATAGATAATCCTTGAAGGAGAGAGTTTCCGTAGTCAAGACGGGATGTGACAAGAGCACGAACCGCATGGTGACATGTGATTTCATCGTGATAAGTTTCGGAGATGAAAATTAACAGTTTTACAAATTGAGGAAACATGTTGAGACATAGTCATTTCACTATCGAACACTATACCAAGATTTTTTATAGTTGAGGATGGTTTGATCACAGTATTTCCAACTGTAAGAGAGATGTCGGATAATTTTTTAGAGTTCTTGGTTTTGCTGCAACAAACAATTCCGTTTTGTCATTGTTAAGGAGAAGCATATTCTGGCACATCCAGGTCTTAATCTCAGAGATAAAGCTTGTTAAAATGGAAAGAACATGGTCTGTATCACCAGGCTTCCGTGGATCAGCACTAACATACAACTGAATGTCGTCTGCATAAAAATGGAATCTGATACTGGGGTGATGCCTGATAATATCTGTCAGTGGATGAGTATAATATGAGAACAGCTGCGGTCCAACACAGGAACCTTGAGGTAGGCCATAATTAAGCACTCTGGAAACAGAGTAATCATTAGCAATCTTGACCTTACATGTTCTGCCATAAAGGTAAGTCTTAAACCAGTTAATAGCCTTACTTCTAATTCCAAAAACATCAGACTATCTATTCAATAGAATACTGTGATCAATAGTGTCAAATGCAGCAGACAGGTCTAGCAACACCAAAAAGACGGCCTGTTGATTATCGATCGCATGCATGATATCACTTTTGACTCTCAACAGAGCCGTCTCCGTGCTATGACCAGACCTGTAAGCTGATTGAAATTTACAATGCAAGTTATTATTATCAATATGTTTAGAGATACGTGTTAAAACAGATTTCTCAATTACTTTAGAAAGAAAAGCAATATTTGACACCGGCCTATAGTTTTCTTTAAAAGTATTTTAACATTGTGCGTGCGGGAAATGCAGCGTTGATTCTGTGGGTGTTTTGGACCTGGAAAATGAATGTATTCACAGATTGGTCGTATTTGTAGTCAAACGGACGGGAAGTAGATTTATTCCAGCGTTCATCAACATGCTGATGGGTGTTACAATCAGCATAATTGCGACATTGTAAGTAGGCTAATTGGTGGTGGCAAGATAAGACTAGAGCATGTACAATATAACGTAGTGAGCATGCATAGCGAATGTACATGTACTCAATGTACGATGAATTCTACACGTATTTTGTATAAACACTAAACGGAAAGATTTTACTTCAGTATACATCCTACCAAAATCGGTCAGGAAAAGCAAATTCTGGAAAAGAATCATCCGTCTGTTTTCAGAATTGTATAAACACTTGGCACAACCTTTGGGGAATTTGAGAACTTAGTTGGGAAATGTTTGTGCAATATAGGGGAAGAAAGTTTGTGTTATTTGTGCTACATGCAGATGTTTTTCAAGTTGGCACATGTTGATTTCTGCCTCATTTTTACAGATTTTGCTGACATAAATCTTGAAATAACAGGCTGAGCCACATATATTTAAATATCACTGGGGCAGGTCCAGCATTATTGGGGGGGGGGGGGGGGGGGGGGGGGTAAGCTCTCTGTGCTCATGGGAGAGGGCATGCAGGGGGAAGACATGCTATTTCTGCATAAACTACCGGTACCTATTTGATGTACTCAAAGGAAGCAGGTTTAATATTATGCAGACAAAAGCGGTGCATACCTGTTATTGTTAACACCCCCCCCCCCCCCCCGAGTTTTCACCCCTTTTCAGCTAAAACTAGACCCACCCCTGGATTAATCCCTTCACCCTGCCATAGATCCAGATTAACCAAGTTTCCACAATACATTTTATATGCATTGTACCTGAAATCCAGGTAAGAAGATTATTTTATATATTTTTTTTTCTTCAAATAACTAAACGAGGAACCCCAATTCTGAACTCTTTACTATTCGTGTTCGCTGCGGGGAAAAAAATTAAGCAGACTCTACAGGTTGCCATCAAAGGGAAGTAGTACTCTCTTCTGACCAAATTAAAACTTGACTCAAATTCTAAAAAAAGTTCATTGTGTGTTAAATATTTTTTTCCTCGGACAGAATGGTTTTTATATGAATGAAAAATGTGAAAGTAAATAACTTAAGAGGGAAAAATTATTTAACTTTCACAAAGCCTATACAAAGGTTCTCTGATTTCTGTATCTGTATCGTTTTCCTCCAGCAAAACGGCTACAACCGCATCCCGCTAGAGTTGGCGCGGCGCGGGGGTAGAGGAGCTATGGGACATTGGTATTGCACAGGAAATCAATGACGGCATCTTTGAATTGATCCAGACTTTTAGCATTAATGACAAGGGGATGCAGGTTATTCCAGTGTGGGATTGTGGATGGATAAAAGCTGGTGCTGTAGATCTTACTTTTGGCGTGAAGTCGGTGGTATGAGAATTGATGAGACTTTCTGTGTGTTCTTGTTTGTAAGATGAGACTATGCCCAGCATCGATATCAACCAACCCATGAACAATTATGTAGAGCATGATGAGGCGTATCGCTAATCTTCGGGACTCAAGGAGTGGCCATTTAAGCTCATGTAACATGGAAGTAACACTGGTGTTTCTAGTGAAGTTGTTACAACACATCCTAGCAGCCGATCTTTGAATACACTCGAGTTGTTTCCGTTCTTCTTCAGTGTATGGGGCCCAAGCGCAAACACCATATTCCAATTTGGGGCGAACTAAGGACTGGTACAGGCGGCACTTCACTTCTCGGCTGCAAGGCTTGAAATTTCGACGGATGACACCAAGTGTTTGCTTTGCAGCGGTGGTGATTTTGTTGATGCGGGGAGACCAAGTACACTTGCTACTAAGAATAATGCCCAAATATGGATGACTTGTGGTTTTTTGAAGAGGAGTGTTATTAATACTATAGCTGAATGTAATGGGAATCTTTTTAGTGGTCATGTGCATGACAAAACATTTGTTGGAATTAAACTTCATCTGCCATTTATACTCCCATGTGCACAGAGCATCGAGGTCTTTCTGGAGTAATGCAGCATCTGCGGGTGATCTCATTTCCCGATAGAGCAGGCCATCATCAGCGAAAAATCTTATTTTGGATGAAACCTGAGATGAAATGTCATTCACGTACAGGAGGAAGAGCAGTGGTCCTAATTAAGACCTAGTACCTTGAGGTACCCCCGATACAACATCAGCAAGGTCAGAAGCCTCTCCCTCAAGGATGACTTTTTGAGTACGTGATGTCAGGAAGCTTGAAATCCATTTGTGTATGTTCCCTATGATGCCATAATGTCTCAGCTTGACAAGAAGCCTTTGGTGTGGAACACGATCAAAGGCCTTGGAAAAGTCGAGTAGAATCGCATCAACTTGTTTCCCTTTTTCAACAGATTTCGCTATGTCATCAATTGTGGTTAGCAACTGAGTATCACAACTTCTCTTTTTTCTGAAACCATGTTGACAATCGGTGAGTATATGATGATGTTCTAGATGATTAATGATGTGACGGTGAATAACATGTTCCAGTATTTTGGATACTACTGAGGTCAGAGATATTGGGCGATAATTACTTGGATCAGAACGACTTCCCTTCTTGAAAACAGGAGAGACGTTAGCAGTTGTCCAATCCAATGGAAGTTCACCAGTACTAATAGACTGATTGAAAAGAGCTGATAGCAGTGGGGCAAGCTCAATACTGCACTCCTTGAGTATGCGGTTTGGTATGTTGTCTGGCCCTGATGCTTTTGATGGATTGACATCATGAAGAAGTTTTACAATGCCTGATGAATTGATCTCTAGTGGTTCGATATCAGGGTAGATTTGATGCAGGTTTGGGATATTCGTAATGGTTTCCTCTGTAAATACCGACTTGAAGAAAGAGTTTAAAATATTTGCTTTGGCCTTGTGATCAGACACTGTACGACTTCCATCTTTAAGGGGGTGAACAGCCACGTTGTCTGTTCGTTTAGCTTTCACGTATTTCCAGAATTGTTTCGGGTTATGTTGTAAATCATCCTCAAGCATACTACTTATGTACTGCTGATGTGCTTTGTTGAGGTTTTTCTTGTAGATTTTGCGAGCCTTCTTGAAGAGATGGATGTCGCTGGTACTCTGTGTTTTGCGTTGTCGGTTGTACAATCTCTGAAGTTTTTTTATTTTCACGACGAAGAGCAGAGGAAAACCAAGGCAAGTTGAATCTTGATGAAGTTAGTTTAGATGGGATATATTTATCAGTTAGTGAGTTGATAGTAGATTTCAGCCAGATCCAATTGTCATCCACTGAATGAAAGTGCAAGTCCTGGAGGAATGTTTCACCAAAGATGTTCAGCTCTGTGCGAAGATTAGCGAAGTTTCCTTTTCTGTAAATGTAAATTTTACGACGTACAGGCTTGGGTGTATTGCAGCCGGTATTCACTTGAACTTTAACAATATTGTGATCCCCTAAGCCAGGTAAGATAGATACAGATTCGACTGTTGTGGGGTTGGATACATTGAATAAGTCCAGGATGTTGTTGTCTCGTGTGGGTTCAGTAACTAGCTGATTAAGACTAAATGAGTTGCAGATGTCGATGAATTTCCTACACTGAGCAGAGATGCCACTTCCCATCTTCACCGACTGATCATGCCAGTTGATATCCCTGAGATTAAAATCACCTCCTAACCAGATTTCACAGCTTCCCTTAGTCATTTGATGAAGTTTGGTCAGAGATGTATTTAGCATGTCGATTGGACCGTGTGAAGAGTCTGGGTTGTAAAAAGCTCCAACATAGGCTTTCTTTTTAGCGCTACATTCTACCTTAACCCAAATACATTCAGAGTCCGTTTCCAAGTCCTCCATTAGGTGGGCAGACAGATTTTTAATGGCTATTAATACTCCACCGTAACCATCAGGACGATCCTTTCTGAAGACTGCAAAATCAGGGGGGAACAGCTCCGAGTCAAGAATTGAGATTTTTTGATGAACCTTGAATTTTTGGGAGCTGCAACTTTGAGATGCCCCAGTGATCTCCAGAAGTTCCTCAAAAACAGGGTTGAATGCTGCATCAATGTTGATCCTATCATCTTTCCCACCTTCGAATATTCCCAACAAGTTGAGTGATTTACAGAGTGACTGTCCTTGACATTCATCATTAAGGTGAAATTTTGTATTTTTCCACTTTGAAATATGCAGTCATAATGTATCACTGAAGCTTTTCACCATCATGTTTGTTGCAACCGATTCTGTGATGTGTTTTATCATATTTTCTAACATCCATAACTCGGCTGAAGTGAGCAGTGCCCCCCCCCCCCCAAAAAAAAAACTTCCCTGGAAAGAACCAAACTCATACTTGCAATGAACTTCTGTTGAAGATCTCATTGCTCGTCGTTTTCCCAACAACTTTTGCCTTGCTTCTTTTTCTAGGGTTTTAAAGAAAAACCCCACAAAGTCTCTAGCATGAGGCCAGGCAACCGGCAATCCACTTATTGTTTCCCTTGAGAACTGAGTGCAAACTTTCAAACCTGCTGCTTTGGGATGCTGTTGCATGCTCTTGTTTTTTTTCTCTTTATATTCCAAGCGCGCTGCGCAGCAACATCATACAAAGCTGCTGGGGTTGGTTGAGGGACGTGTTCCTGCCGCTAACGGAGTAGTCCTACCCGAGCTTGACTGCGCTGGAAATTGAAGGAAACTGCCAGATATGATTTTATTTTCTACCTTTTCAATCATCTGGCTCCTTTTACAACGACTTTATTTCATACAAGCAGAACTTCTAAAACAAGTTCATTGTGAGTTAAATATTTGTGTACAGATCACCTTCAGTCACGTTCATCTTGAAGCAAAAGCCAAGGTTTGATATCGTTCTTATATACACTAGATGCAAAAAAATCTACAACTTACTCCTGTTATGCAAATACAACAGTGTTTTCTAACTTCACGAGGCATTCTTAATCTAGCAATATACGTAGCTTTTCACTAAAAACTGTGATATCCTTCGAGCTCAATAGTACGATATCGCTACGTGTGAGCAGCTATGCAACAAGGCGAGACGCTTCCTCCGAATCGCCAGAGTTGTAATAAACATGTTTATTTGTAAACAAGGCACCATGCTATTTACTGTCCCTGGGGATCCGACAGAGTGCGCCCTTTGAAATCGCTCATCGGCGGACCGCGGCATTGCGCCATTTATATGAACGAAATGGCGTCATCAACGGGGAATCCCCGTGTGAGCAATGCAAAAGCGATTGCACATACAAATTATGCCTATCCGGAATTTTATGACACGCCACGTTTGTCGGGTTTATAATGCCCTGGGCCTATGTTGTGCCGTGTCAAATGTCTAAAGATTACACCTAAAATGTATTGCTTGTTTAATCACGTTGTCAATCATTATCACCAATAAACACCGTTCTTTACCAAACAAAAAGTTTCAACTTAAAATAGAACTTGTATTCATATCAGCTCAAACAAATATACTCTCAATTTAGGAATGCGGTTTTCACTAGGACAAGTCTACAGTTGGCTTATAATAAACGACCCCCGCCTGAATGCTTGTTAGATGCACACAAACAAAGTTAATACATGATGCGGAAAGTGACCAGCAATGAAATAAACAAGTGAAATGCGATTGGAGCTTTCTGAAAACTGCTCCTGGAAATTGTGTACACGAAAAAGAAAAATGCGACTGTCCATTCCCATGTTGCATATCATTATCAATTACAACTATACTTTCCGGTCAAGTCAAACGAATCTCAAATAGCCCGACCTCCCGACCAGGAAATTGAAACTGAAGAAATATACGTACCAAGCCCAAATTTACTCAATGAATCTTCAAACCCTCAATCAGTTTGTTGCATGCACTCAGCGATGGACAGTTCTGGCTGGATAACTATATAATGACTGGTGCACACGACGTTAGTGTATATAAAATTAACTTCACAACATACACTGGTTCCCAGTCCCTAGACCATTGCAGCGTGTAGCGTGTAATTCAGTAGACTGGTTCCCGGTCCCTACATTGTCCTTCGGATTTCAAAAGTAGGGACCGGTAGCGGGTAATTCATTTCGGAGGAATTCCTCCGGTTTCATGCAAATGTTGCAGGTCAGGGATCATACCCACAATGCAACTGGGGTATCGCACTGAACTTAGTACGGCCAATATGTATGTACGTACGTATACGTGCATGATGATGCGTCAGTGTATATTACGAATATTTGTTTAGATTTTCGCTCAGGTCTAAAATTGAAGGTATATTTTCGCAACTATCAACAAGGAGAGAGGCACTGCTTTTATTTGAAACCTATGCTGTTGAAATGCTTGAAATGTTGCCTTCGCGGAGGAGACACGATGATCGATCATGATCATGACGATGTCGATTTTGCCTACAAAAATATGAAGACTGTTGTGATTGTGAAGTGTGATGCTGGACATACGAGAAACACTGAGTGAGACTAGACTAAGTTCTGGAGAGTCTCATCGTGTAGTGGCCATGTATACTGAGAGCAGCAACAACCATTTGCACTAGAGCAGATTCAAAGGGTAAGACGGAAATATTTTACTTTATAATACCCCACTAAAATCGGTCAAGAACAGCAAAATCTTGGAAAATAACCAACCCTCCTTGAACTGTCTAAACATGTGGCACAACCTGTTATTTCAAGATTTATGTCAGCAAAATCTGTACAAAATTAGGAAGAAATCAACATGTATGTGGACACTTTGAGTGACTTTACATGGTGCCAAGAACTTCTAACAAAAAAACACAAACTTTCTTCTCCTATATTGCAATAAAATGTTCCAACAAAATTCTCAAAATTAAAGGTTGTGCCAAGTGTTTATACAATTATGAACACAAACGGGTGGCTATTTTCCAAGATTTGCTGTTCCTTACCGATTTTGGTTGGGGGTTTAATTAAAGTACAATCTTTCCGATGTGACACATTTCTTTCATATTAAAACTAGTCTGAATCATGTTAATTTTTTATTTATACAATAGAGAGTTCTATCTGAACTGATTGTCCAACTAGTGCTTACTCATGTTCCAGGCATCCAGTGCCAGTATTTGTGCAAAAATCTTTTAACACTACCGATTCACTTGTTTGTCAAAGTAGATGTGTTTGCACTTGCTCAGAAATAGATTTGCGTGATCAGGTAATCCTGTAGGAAAGACTTTACCTCCATTTTGATAGTGGTGCAGTTTACAGATATAGCACTGCGCCATCAGGCATTATACAACACCTGAATAAATCCCAGCCATCCGATTGGTGGATCGTCGATCACGTGCATTGAATTATTCGACCCATCACACGACGCGAACTCGCACCGCCCAAAACGTTCTATCAAACGGTGCGCGCGCATTGATGAACCAAAAGAACTTCCCTAATTTCACGGTCACTACTGGCGGCCGAGTATCCCGAACTGCCGCGGTTTGTTCTCCTAAGAGACGACGAAATATTGAAACTCGTAGGCGATGCCGACGCTGCTAACACAAAGAGACAAATGAAATATGCAATCAAATGATTAGAGGAATTTGCATGACACGTAGGAACAACAATTAAAGCTTTAACTGATTCGGAACTGGACCACTTTTTGTCGCGGTTTTATGCGGGACTGAGAAGGTAAACGGCACGTTACACCAAGAAATCCATGCATGCAATCTGTCGGATTTATTCAGGCGTTGTATAAAACAAATAATGAATGTTTCACATTCGTGCAATGGTAAGAATAATTTCATTCGGTGACAGATGGAATGTCCCATTCCACTCGGCTTCGCCTCGTGGAATGGAACATTCAATCTGTCACCTCATGAAATTATTCTTACCATCGCACTCATAAACATTCATTATTTGTATAATAATGCATATCCACTGATATGGCACCCAACATATGCTATGTAGGGCCTACATGTGTATGCAAACAGCAGTACTGCTATTAATTTGCGTAAATTTTCTTTTTCTTTTCATGCAGATACGGTGCATGTGCCATTCAAGTCAGTGACAAAAGGTGCCTAACTATTGCAGATGAGCAACAGGACACCAGAGTGAAAGTGTTACGGATGGAAGATTTTTTGACATTATTGGGCATCTTGAACATTTATTGGAGAAACATGTGTGTGATGTTTTCGTCACAAAGCCCTATCAGAACAGTGAGACTCATGTTGTGATTGATGAAGCCCACAGTGTCCTTCATTAGGGGCAGACTTTAGACAAGATTTTTAGAAAGTTAAACTGCAGTCACTGTTTCCAGGATCATTTTTTCTTGCTGTCACTGCAACTGCCAAGTCTACAAAGAAGGAAGGAAATTTGTTCATTGATTGGAATGAAGTCCACCAGTTTCATAACATCCAGCATTGACAGGACAAATCTTAATGCACCTATTAATTGCTTCCCCCCTCCCCCCCCCCCCCGGGCTGCCACAGGTCTTATGTGGGGTTTGGTCACATTTTTAAAGCCCCAGGGTAGGGATTTTGGTCACTCATTTTGCCATTGTGTCCCCATTATCAGAAGTTAAAAACCAAGAGGTGGGGGTGCCCCACCCATGTATGTCAGGGATTGTCATTAAAATGTTGCTCCAGGGGTGGGGATTTTGTCACTTCATCTTGGGTGGGGCAGCCCCAGGGGGGGTGGGGAAGTAAATTGGTAGGCGCATAAGTTCAGAATCAAAAAGAGACCTCCAAAGCTTCATGCCGAATACCCTTTCATACTTGTGTTTAAATGCATAAATTTGTGGAGTCAATTGGGGCTTGTTTCAAAATATATATTTAATCATTGCCCCGCCCCCCACCCCCCCCCCCCCCCCCCCACCCGTCTCCTGTTGCAAACAAGGAGGCCAACATAATATTGTAGCCACAATGAATGCAAAATGGGAAGTCTCAATCATGGGCTGGAAACTCTTTAAAATGTTAAAATATGTTAGCAAAAGCTTGAATTATATTTTAGATTTTAGAGTATTATACAATCGATTTCAGCTCAGAATTTTGCATGGAACCCCCCCCCCCCCCCCCTCCTCTTGAATGGCTTCGTATATAGCTTGCCTTTGCCATCTACTGCTCCACAGTCGATCAGTACTGATGCGAGTGCCCCCTCCCCCAAAAAAAAAAAAAAAAAAAGTATATATATATTTTCTGACTGTACCAATAAATAAAAAATAAACAAATTCCTAATCAGTAATTTCATACAGTTGTCCCAACATGAAAGAATCTGAAAGAAACTAACTAGGACACATGTTCAAGGTTCGCATGATGCACGATATGGGGCAGAGGAAACCGCCCCCCCCCCACCCATTTTGTGTTGGTCATTGTGTTCCTTGAATCTCAGGAATTCTCTTCAGATGTCTAGGGGGATGTGTTAGGTAACAATATAGTCTGTAAAGGGGGGGGGGGGGGGTTACCCCTCTGCCCCATATTGTGCTGGATCCGGTATAAAGGTTCGAGCTATTATTTATTAAAAACGAATGTCACTTTTTCATTTTTTTTTCTTCAGTTTTTTCTTTTGCTTTGTAATAAACAATTATTAAAAGTGTCTAAACTTTCATGCTCTACTCAATTTGTATAATTTTGTTTTGTATTTTGTTTTTCTGATGAGAAATCATATTGTTAGGCGCGACAAGCGAAGGGTAGTTTAAGAAGCAAAGGGTAGATTAATCTGACCTCCAGGAAGAGGGTTGGGGTTTGTGTGCATTTCCCGGGATCTTTTTGTTGGCCTACATGTAAAAAAAATTGTTTAATTTTTGTGGCTGCTGGCGCACACGTACGTACGTACGTCTCCCTAAATTCGCGTGCCTTTTTATGCTTAGAGTTAGGCTTTTGTCTAAATTTCCCAACTTGCGCTTACAAAAAGTTACATATTACTCCTTCCAACACATGTATTTTCCCATATTTCAAGAATGTCATCGTGTCTGCTGCCCATCAGGTCGGTGAATCATTGGCTTCGCTGCATTATTCGTAATTTTCCGATACTGTACAAACTACATGTACATATTGTGCTCATGCTCGAGATGTCCATTCTGCACGAAAATGTAAACATCATCTCTAAAAATAGAAATGATTACTGCGCACGCGCAGAAGTGGTCCAATCAGAAGCTTTATATGAGTGCTAGCTGCCGGTCCCCATATTATATACATATGCGGACCGGGAACCAGTCTAGTAATTCAGTCGCTATACGAAATGGTAAGCAATATCCAGAACCAACAAAATGACATCGTCGCGCGCAAAGCGCCTTGTGCCTATTCAATAAGGCCTAGTGCATTTTCAGTAATACATGACGATGTCATTTTGGTGGTTCTGGATAAGTGCTTACCATATGAAATACGGGCTCATATTGGAAGTACTGCACATGCCTAATTGAAGATATTAGTAAGGGACCATTAGATTTGATACGCGTACGGGATACGTATATGCGGCTCGAAAAAATGGCCTATATATTTACCATTTTGCGTTGTTATTTCATCTGGTACACTATCGGCAATTTACATCTCATATAAAAATGTTGAAATGTATAATGTAAAACTGATGAAATTATCACACAAAATTGTCATTTAATAAGCGATTTATTCCGAGCCGCATACGTATCCCGTATACGCGTATCATATCTAATGGTCCCTATAATAGGAGATGAGAGTGGCCGGTCACGTGAAAGGGTTCAACAAATAGAAGGGAAAAGGAGTCCGATTTTCACAGGAGTCTGATTTTCATATGACACCAGTATCGGGTAATGCTGATTTTGTACATTTTCCGGAAGTATGCAAATTACTATCATCCGCCACACGTCCCTAATAGGGTATTGATATGCCCATGATGCATTGCGATATTCGGCAACCGCTGTAAAGACTAATGCTTGCGTCACACTGTCCCGAAATTGACACCAGATGGACACACGATAAAGGAAATGTTCAAATTCGGCTCTGATCGTAAAAACATCGGGCCATTCATGAGGGCGTCTTAAGCCATCGTATGACCGCCGGTGGAGTTTCTCAGGCTCCGGCAGCAACTTCGTGAGCGGTGGCAAAATCTTTGGCATGCCAAAAAATTGCCGAAGGACCTTGCGAAGGTTCATTTTCGTGTTGAATTCGTGTGTCCATTTTGCCCTTGGTAAGGCCATCGTGAGGGCATCTTGTCAAATCGTGTCATCTTCGTCTTTACTTCGTGTGATCATCGGTGCCATCGGGCATTTTTCGCCTCACGAAGACAATACGAAGGAAACAAGAAGCTGCCGCCCGATTGTCTTAGGAAGGCAATACGACGTCGTGTAGCCATCGTGTGGCCTTCGTGTGTCCTTCGTGTGTACTGCGGGTAAACTACTTAATACAAATTCACATCTTCGTGTTGCCTTCGTGTGTGGTTCGGGTGCCATCGTGTGACCTTCTGTAGGCATCGTACTTGCTTCGGCTGTTGATTGGCTGTTGACCAAGTTCGGGGCCATCTTCGTGCGAAATTCAAAATTCCATATTCGTATGGCCATCTGGTGTCAATTTCGGGACAGTGTGACGCCTGCATTACAAAAACACACATGCATTGAACAAAAAATACAAAAAATACTTGTCCTGTTTCACACAAATTACATGTAAAATAGAAAATAAACATTAAATCGAAATTCTTGAAAGATTAAATTATCAATTAAAATTACAAAATTGTCAAACAACAATGTGTATTAAACTTGAAAATCACGATTTACAAAAAGAACGACTTAACCAGGACAAAACATATAAAACTTCAAATTTAGAAAACGTAAAGAAAAGGGAAACAAACATTTCAAACACCAAGACAAAGATTTATAGAAATTGTTTTATGGGAAAAATCCGAATTAATTAAATCGAGTTTTATGTTGTTTTTTTTCTGACCATAGTAGATAACCTAACCCTAATTCTCACCCTAATCCTAACCCAAACCCTTATTCTGATTCTCATGCGCAATATCGAGTCGGATTTTCATGTAGTCTCTTGAGGGCCTGTTTGTTTCACACGAATCCGGATCGCGATCAGTGATCCTGCCGCTGGTTCGCGCCATCCATTAGGCGGAATCTGGTGTGTGAACCAACTTAAAGATCACTGATCGCGAGCCGGTATTCGTGTGAAACAAACAGGCCCTGATATTCACCGTATGTCTGCTGCCACCAGCTTTTGAAAAGTCTCCCATTATTGTTCCCGGGGCTGTACTGTTCCTTGCAATTTTTAGCCGCGTCGCATCGCAGACGGGGCTCTGTAAGCGCTTAGCGTTGCTGCCCTTCTTCTTCTTGTGCCAAATTCGTTTATGCGACACGGCTCAACAGAAGAAGGCCCTACATTTACTATATGCTCTGCTGATTCTGTAGGTGGACGACGCGGCTCCTGCGCCCCCTGCACGAATTCGTGCTTGTTCTACTGTAAATTCTCAGTATATCAATTAAATTATGTCTTCCTCGTGTGTGTTTAATCATTGGTTCACGGCTTTGGGATGAACTGAGATTTCGTTTGCAGTACTGCGGTGTTATGTAAACTTTCGATCACAAATGCACTTACATTAGTAAATAGGCCTACCAGAGTTTACAGCGCCCGAGTTTCAGAACTAATGCTGATTAGAAACTGTTTTAGGTCAAAAGCTGATGCCACATCGTGTGTTATACCAGATAACTGATTTCAGTTTGAGGTAATGTTTGTTGGAATGGACCCTTTTCGTGTGACGTCACCAGCCACATTGGACCGTTTATAATTTAGTGCAGTTATGAAAACGGAGTGCTTATTCCATTAAGGCAGTCTCGGCTGCTTCATGACACTCCAAGGCAGTCCAGATATGGTAGCATTGTGTACATTTAGCCCTATCTCGTCACGTGGGTTTTTCACCCATGGCAGCTGTGGATAGAGACTGAACATACGGAGTCGATGCGGTGAATCATTGTGTCAATCAGCTAATTTCCAGCAGCAAGAGTACCGAGTTTTTGATCGTTATAGGGAGCCGTATGGGTTCTGCAGTTTCTTGACGATTCACCCAAGGAACCTCCCCCCAGCATCGTATAATGTGTCAAGTATAGACCTGAGTCGAGTTACACACTCACCCCGGTTCTTTTCAGAACCACACTTCTTCCTAGAAGAGATTTATTTCACATGGTGTTACCCGCAATCCCAGTCTCTTATATATCACACCCACCATGCAAAGCTTCAAATCCTATCCAGCATAAAGTTGTTTACTGTGACATTGAGATCCTCGTTTTCAAACGCGGAAGTGCGCATACAGATCGGCGCTAAACTCGTCGTTGTGGGATTCCTCTATGAAGTTGGGTTCCGGGACTAGTCTTGTTTCTAAACGTTGTTACGTCTAGCGGGATGCCGCGCTTCGTGCGGCACCCGCTAGATGGGTGGACCGCGCGGCGGGGCACTTCTAACATTGTCTTATGGTACAAAATTTGAGGGAATGGAATTCTGCCTTTTTATAACAGGTTTTTATTTTGTTAACCGAAAATCCGTCTTAAATTTGAATTGGGCTGACTGTTTCTGCACCGTTGTATTGGGCACCAGTTAGGTTGGAGGTTGAAGGTTGATCTATTAATTTGTTTAATAAAAAAATAATTGTTCGGATATTTAGAATGGTACAAAACTTCGTGACACGGCATTCCGGCCGCCACTCTAAGAAAGAGTGTTGAGGGGAAATGTTGAGGGGAAAGCAAAACCCACGTACCCCCCCCCCCCCCCCCCCCTTCTCTTTCACAACTTCCCCATACTAATTGTCCCCCTCTTGTTGTTAAATAAATGATTTGTAAAGCTGTGAGAATTCTTATCATCAAAAGTGAGACATCAAAATAGCTTTTTGAGGGAGAATTCGGATATAACTTCTAACTTGTCCACAGGGTGTACACATGATGCCATGCAGGTTTTTTTCTCTCTAATTGTTTAAAGTAGCATGAAAATGCTCACCCTTGTTTGACCTTGTTATAGACAAACGCAATAGAAATTTTCAAATTCTTTTTTTTTAAGATATCAGATCAGTGACTGATTCTCTACATTTAAAGCATCATTTATTAACCAGAAAGAGAAATTGACTGCCCTTATAGGGTGCACTACACTAATTCATGTCCGAATTTACGCGCCAGCTCATCAACATAAAATGTATACCCACAACTTTTTTTGAAAAAGGAGAGTTTGTGCCTCTAAAAATTGTGGGATTGTGTAAACAAAGCCCAGCATCAACTCCCTGGTTTCTGGGCTTCCATCTGTATACAGACTTGATAAAATTACTGTTGAAAAATGGGTCCTATTTGCCCGAGAAAGTGGAGGGATGCCATGTTAAAAATGGCTGTTGATCGGCTTGGGAAATAGGACTTTTTTAGAGGTGGGTTTGTTTTGTGTCAATAATTAAAAATGTAATTGGTTAACCCCCCAAAAATAGAAAAGAAAATGAAAGATAAAAGATCAGACAATAAGTGACATTTGTTTTTGTAGACCGCAGTGAAGCTGGGGTACAGGTTATTTGGCCCTGAACTTTGTTGATTTTACACTGTTGTCAATAGGAGCTTGAATTAGTGTGGTGCACCCATAGAGATCAGTGGGCACAGCTTATGCGCAAAAAACACTGCATCCATGCTTGAGCGTTCTATGATTGGTTTCGCTCTATATGTATTACTTTCGTTCTATATGTATTGGTTTCGTTTTATATATATTTGTTTCGTTCTATATGTACGAGTTTCGTTCTATATATGGGTTTCGTTCTATATATACGAGTTTGGTTATAGATATGGTTTGGTTCTATAATAGGCCTATATGAGTTTGGTTCTATATATATGAGTTTGGTATTATATATATGAGTTTGCTAATAAAGTCATTAACGGCGCCTCATAATAATTGCGCTGTCTAATTGTTACACCTCAAAGAGTTTTCTAATGCAGTCCGGAGCGCGCCGCGCAGGCGGGCATACCAGGAGTTATTTAGTGTGTGCATGAACAGAGGGAAGGGAGATGATCCCTGAATTCAGGAGACACATCGACAAATGGTTGATTTCCAAAAAAACGGGGATGATGAGAAAATATGACCACAAAAACACAAAAACGCAAAGACAGAGAGATCAGTACGTAGCCTATTTGTACGGTAATCGTGTAGTTTAGGACACCTCGGTGTAGTAGTTCTGTTCATGAATGAGCAGTTACACGTGTTGCTAGTTCATTCCTATGAACACTGTCGAATAGTTAATAACAGCCCGACAAAAATCCAAAATGTTACATTAAGTAGTTTTTAGCATGCAACCGGCATTAAACACCAAGAAGAATATTAAACTTGGATACTGTTGTCAAATGAAATGAAAATAAACATTTCTGGAATCTCCTAGCCAAGTGAAAGAACAAAATTAATAATGATAAATGTTAGAGCGTTTGTACAATACATGTACTGCCGTCCGCCCACACTACAAATTACTAACCCTCTCACTCTCAGCCAATCAGCTGTATGCATTAATTGAAATAAAGTGAATCTAGCCAGTGATCTATCTCATTGCAATGGTTAGTGTAAATAGAGTCCCAAACACTGTAATCAATGCTCTAGAACGTGTATATGCAAACTAAAGTTGTCCTATAAAGTCAGCTTGAAGAACAGGTCCTCGAACGAAGAACATAGGTTCTAGTCGCCACCACTCTCGCACTCTGTCAGCTTCAAGTTGCAGTTATACTTCGGCTTAGAATCATCAGTGTAAGCCTCGACAGCTTTCCCAGCCGCGTAGCCCCCTGAGGCTAGGATCGCTTGCCCCCTGCAGACCGATCCCAGCGGCTCCGATGGACTGGCAGGTGGCGATCACCCCTCCGGCAGCCATGGCAGCCACACCGCCGCCGTTGGCAATGGCCCGCGACAGACATCGCGCTGGCTGCGATGGAACCGGCCGCTATCCCCTCCAGCTCCGAACCCGGCTAACGGGACAGAGACCATAAACCCGCCCAAGACCATTGCTGCTCCTATCAATGGAAGGACCATGGTGAGATGTAGAGTGTCTTGAACGCTCGTCGAGAATACTAAAATGAAAGAAAGAACGACCAATCATCTAGTAGATTCTCAGCACAGTGCCCCACTAAGAGTTTGTCAGAGCGGGTGGGGGGGTGGGGGGGGGGGGGGGGGGGGGGGGGGGGGGCGGGGCGGGGCGGTCCGGTCCATATACACATTCTCATCGTTGGTGGCGCCATTTACCTCTGTTTTGTTCTCACATATAGGCAAAATAAGACCTGTATTTGCAAGGCGTAGGCCCCTACAAGCAAAAGCAAAAAACAACAACCCCCCCCCCCCCCGGATCCGCGCCTGGGGGGGGGGGGGGGGGGTGCAAAACAGCGCTGGTGCCGGCCGGCTGCTTCCGAACCGACACCCCCAACCGCACACACACACACACACACCCAGTCATGTAAACGGGTGCAATCGTGGACCTCCCATTGTTCCTCTTTGTTTATACTCTAACTTTTTCGGAAGGCCTCCCATTGGTTTTGTACACGATTTTCAATCTTGGACGTTAGGTCAAAACGTGGACCCCTTTGTCTACGCTCGAATTCTTTTGTCCTAGGTCCACGATTGCCGGCATATACAAACTCACACACACACAGTTATGTGTAAATACCGGCAATCGCGGACCTCCTATATTGTCTCTTTTGTTTGTACTTTAGAAAGGCCTCCCAAATGTTTTGTACACGATTTTCAATCATGGACGTTCGGTCAATCGTGGACCCTTTGTCTACGACCTAACTCTTTGTCCCTAGTCCACGATTGCCGGTATTTACACACGCTAACATACTCATATGTACTCATACGGGGTATCTCTATTGTAGACTTTACTTTCCTTCTTTTATTCTCCTTTGTCTCCATTGAAATCTCAAAAACCCATAGCGTTAACTCTGTGGGGTAGGTCAATTTCTAAAGACCCAATTGCAGGGTGGCATTGTCCCCATTTTGTTATCCTACCCGCCGCAAGGTGACTAATATAAGAACACACACCACCGCCACGTCCCCCCCCCCCCCCAAAAAAAATAGCAACTGAACCCAAGCAATCCAACCCCTTCCCCATAATAATTTTCATTAGGGCCTACACCTGTGCCAAAAAATCTAAGAAAAAACACATATAGTTCGAACAATAATAGTTCATGGAGGAAGAAATGTCTTCCTCCATAGGTAGACCAAGAGCGAGAAATGTTTTTGCCCGACGTCTCCTGCACGCGAATAATACGTGGGTCATGATCCGTGCAATGCAATTGCGCCATATATATGGACGAAATGGCGTCATCAACGGGGATCCCGTGTGAGCAATGCAACAGCGATTGCACATAATTAGGCATATCCGGAATTTTATGGCACGCCACGTTTGTCGGGTCTATAATGCCCTGGGCCTATGTTTGTGCCGAGTGAAATGTCTAAAGATTACACCTAAAATGTATTGCTTGTTTAATCTCGTTGTCAATCATTATCACCAATAAACACCGTTCTTTACCAAACAAAAAGTTTCAACTTAAAATAGAACTTGTATTCATATATAGGTCAACAAAATATACTCTCAATTTAGGAATGCGGTTTTCATTAGGACAAGTCTACACTTGGCTTATAATAAACGACCCCCGCCTGAATGCTTGTTAGATGCACACAAACAAAGTTAAGAGATGGGGGAAAGTGACCCCAGCAATGAAATATACAAGTGAAATGCGATTGGAGCTTTCTGAAAACTGCTCCTGGAAATTGTGTACACACGAAGAAAAGAATGCGACTGTCCATTCCCATGTTGCATATTAATTACAACTATACTTTCCGGTCAAGTCAAACGAATCTCAAATAGCCCGACCTCCCGACAGGAAATTGAAACTGAAGAAATGTACGTACCAAGCCCAAATTTACTCACTGAATCTTCAAACCCTCAATCAGTTTGTTGCATACACTCGGCGATGGACAGTCCTGGCTGGATAACTATATAATGACTGGTGCACACGACGTTAGTGTATATAAAATTAACCTTACAACATACACTGGTTCCCAGTCCCCAGACCATTGCAGCGTGTAGTGTGAAATTCAGTCGCTACACGAAATGGTAAGCACTTATCCAGAACCAACAAAATGACATCGTCGCGCGCATCGCGCCTTGTGCCGCCTATTCAATAAGGCCTAGTAGAGTGCATTTTAAGTAATACATGACGATGTCATTTTGGTTTGTACTGGATAAGTGCATACCATATGAAATACGGGCTCATATTGGAAGTACTGCACATGCCTAATTGAAGATATTAGTAAGGGACCATTAGATTTGATATGCGTACGGGATACGTATGCGGCTCAAAAAAAATTGCCTATTTTTATTTACCATTTTGCGTTGTTATTTCATCTGGTACACAATCGGCAATTTACATCTCATATAAAAATGTTGAAATGTATAATGTAAAACGTATGAAATTATCACACAAAATGGTCATTTAATAAGCGAATTATTCCGAGCCGCATACGTATCCCGTACGCGTATCATATCCAATGGTCCCCTATAATAGGAGATGAGAGTGGCCGGTCACGTGAAAGGGTTTAACAAATAAAAGAGAAAAGGAGTCCGATTTTCACAGGAGTCCGATGTTCACAGGAGTCTGATTTTCATATGACACAGTATCGGGTAACGCTGATTTTGTACATTTTCCGGAAGTATGCAAATTACTATCATCCGCCACACGTCCCTAATAGGGTATTGATATGCCATGATGCATTGCTATATTCGGCAACCGCTGTAAAGACTTACAAAAACACACATGCATTGAACACAAAATACAAAAAAAAACTTGTCCTGCTTCACACAAATTACATTGATAAAAACATTAAATCAAATTCTTGAAAGATTAAATTATCAATTAAAATTACAAAAGTGTCAAACACAATGTGTATTAAGCTTGAAAACACGATTCACAAAAAGAACGACTTAATGGCCGGTCACACTGGCCACGATAACGATAACGAAAACGAAAACGATGTGAATAAACGCTCTCTATTGGTGGGTGAAACGCGCGCGTATTACCGCGCGTTCCATCCACAATAGAGAGCGTTTATTCACATCGTTTTCGTTTTCGTTATCGTTTATCGTGGCCAGTGTGACCGGCCCTTTAACCAGGACAAACGTAAAGAAAAGAGAAACAAACATTTCAAACACTAAGACAAAGATTTATAGAAATTGTTTTATGGGAAAAATCCGAATTAATTAAATCGAGTTTTATGGTTGTTTTTCCTGACCATAGTAAATAACCTAACCCTAATTCTCATCCTAATCCTAACCCAACCCCTTATTCTGATTCTCATTGTTTTGGGGCCTACTGATCATGCGCAATATCGAGTCGGATTTGTATGTAGTCTCATGAGGGCCTGTTTGTTTCACACGAATCCGGATCGCGATCAGTGATCCTGCCGCTGGTTCGCGCCACCATTAGGCGGAATCTGGTGTGTGAACCAACTTAAAGATCACTGATCGCGATCCGGTATTCGTGTGAAACAAACAGGCCCTGATATTCACCGTATGTCTGCTGCCACCAGCTTCTGAAAAGTCTCCCATTATTGTTCCCGGGGCTGTACTGTTCCTTGCAATGTTTAGCCGCGTCGCATCGCAGACGGGGCTCTGTAAGCGCTTAGCGTTGCTGCTCTTCTTCTTCTTGTGCCAAATTCGTTTATGCGACACGGCTCAACAGAAGAAGGCGCTACAACATTTACTATGCTCTGCTGATTCTGTAGGTGGACGACGCGGCTCCTGCGCCCCCTGCGCCCCCTGCGCACGAATTCGTGCTTGTTCTACTGTAAATTCTCAGTATATCAAGTAATGTCTTCCTCGTGTGTGTTTAATCATTGGTTCACGGCTTTGGGATGAACTGAGATTTCGTTTGCAGTACTGTGGTGTATGTAAACTTTCGACCGCAAATGCACTTACATAAGTATATAGGCCTACCAGAGTTTACAGCGCCCGAGTTTCAGAACTAATACTGATTAGAAACTGTTTTAGGTCAAAAGCTGATGCCACATCGTGTGTTATACCAGATAACTGATTTCAGTTTGAGGTAATGTTTGTTGGAATGGACCCTTTTCGTGTGACGTCACCAGCCACATTGGACCGTTTATAATTTAGTGCAGTTATGACAACGGAGTGCTTATTCCATTAAGGCAGTCTCGGCTGCTTCATGACATCCCAAGGCAGTCCAGATATGGTAGCATTGTGTACATCTAGCCATATCTCGTCACGTGGGTTTTTCACCCATGGCAGCTATGGATAGAGACTGAACATACAGAGTCGATGCGGTGAATCGTTGTGTCAATCAGCCAATTTCCAGCAGCAAGAGTACCGAGGTTTTTTTATCGTTATAGGGAGCCGACGTATGGGTTCTGCAGTTTCTTGACGATTCACCCAAGGAACCTCCCCCCGCCAGCATCGTATAGGCCTAATGTGTCAAGTATAGACCCGATCGAGTCGAGTTACACACTCCCCGGGCTTGTTTTTAAAACATTTTGAAGGCAAAGTCCAATAAACGTTGCCTTGGCTGTATATAAAATGTGAAGGAAAGCATTTAGGGTAGGGCCTACCTGGACAAATGAGGGTCACCAAGCAGATGTCGAGGGCACCAAGGCATGGGGAGAGCATCTGGGCAAATTGGCCTTTTAGAGGTATGGCGGACACAATAGGAGGGCGCTATTTGATTTGGGTAAAACCTTTGTATTTATACCCAAATCAAATAGCGCCCTCATATTGTGTCCGCCATACCTCTAAAAGGCTAATGAGGGGCATCAAGGAATGGGGAGGACACCAAGGCATTTGAGGACCCCCCCCCCCCCCCCCCCCAAAAAAAAAAAACACAACACCTTGTCTGTACAATCCAAGCTTTAAAAAAAATAGGGCAAAAAACAAAAAGAAATCGCATCGCAGCATCAATTCTGGAACTTTGGTCTGACCAGAGACTGACTAAAATAGTGTTGCATTGTACTTTTTGTCTCGAGCCTCCCATTTTATATTTAGGGCCCCGCCCTTCAAAAGGATCTCATTTCCATTAAAACTGCTATCGAGTGGTTTTGTGTTTCGAGGTGGCTCTGGATTCATAGTCTAAAATGTCCTATCATGAAACCAGACAACTTTCGCTGAAATTCTATACTGAAGGCTAGCGGAAACCAGCGCCGATGACGAGAGGCGTTTTGATTTTGGAAATCTTCAGTAATTGTTTGGGTAAAAGTGCTACAGTTCTATTTAAAAAGTGCAGCATCAGAATCAATTGATTCAGTGATTTAGTATCAGGGAGACACCACCCCAACTGTCCAAGTGGCATTTAAAAAAATAACTGGGGCATAAACTCGATGAATAATTAATTAATACCATTGTATATTATGTTTTATTCCACTTCATTCTGAACAAAAATCTAAAGAAAATAATTTAGTTTAAGATTGCCCGAGATAAAGAAACCGAGAGGAAGGCATGAATAAACACCAATCATTAATGAGAACTAAACTATTTTTGTGCACGATAATCCTTGTTTCTTGTGTTTTAGGAGTAAGCAAATTGTCTTATACCCAGTCTTAGATCACACAAAAAGACATTCACGCATAGGTCTATAGCAGTACAGAAATCAGTCCTCCAAAATATTCAGAAAATCTCTTACAGAAATTTTGGTTACGAATGGATTCCGAATGAGCTGTTTAGAACTAAACTTAAAACCCTGGACACGAAAATTTTGAAAAATTTGATAGTTTTGGTGCACGATATAGAGTACCGAAGTGATGATGTCAATGCAATGCCAGAATACTTTTTTTTATTTTGTGTCAATGTAAACACATTGACACAAAATATCAAAAGTATTCTGGCATGACTGGCTGTTAACAAAGGAACAGTCAAAATCTACATTTGTTTGGAGCCAGTTCTCATGGCAACTGACGTCAGACTTCGGTACTCTATGTGCCACCGTTGTGCCTGTGATGTCATGCTTTGACTCAATCATGTATAATAGAATATGCCATTTGCTTACGATGTCTTCTTCGTTTTGAAAAAGGGATCTTTCCAGACCCAACTTTATTCAAAACAGAAATTTCATGGTGCCTCCGCCAAGCTCTTCCTCATGAAAATTTGCATCTACATCAAAACCAAAATTTGCAACGACTCCCTAGATTTGCTACAAAAAAAACCCGTTAAAATTCCCACTAACATGAAGAGTTTGGAAACAACACTATTCTACATGTTTTCATACCATGAAATCCTATATCATGAAAACAAAATTCCCCGATTTTTCCCGCAATTTTTTTCTGATGAATTTTCAAAACTCCAGGATAATTATTTCAAACTATATCCAGTTTGACACGTCTTCAATGTTGTTGAAAGAGAGATAAAGAGGGATTTCCACACTAAAAAGCCACCATATAGCCAATCATCCAGTGGATACGCTGTTTAACAGACTGACCACTTTCTCTTTTGGGCCAATCAAATTCCCTGACTTCTCCCCGATTTGAGACATTTTTCTCAAATTCCCTGACTTTTCCCCCCGACTGGAAAAAGCGAAGCTCATTTTCCAGGTTTTCCCTGATTTCCAGGATGCGGTGGAAACTCTGCAACCCTAACAGTCCTGAATCCTCGAATTTCAATACGATTTCCCATACCACCTAGAGAGTTAGGGTTAATGACAGGATCATCCAAAAACTATGGCAGAAACAAGGCTCACCTGCGAACTGTAAAATTTAAATTCAGATTTTAAAGAGGAACTAAAACGGCAAATTTTTTTCTTCGACTTTTGGGACTTTTCAGACAGTTTAAATACTCTTTTAACTGATGGAGATTAGTTTGCAGACGAGAGAAATTTTTTTATTAAAAAAAAAAGGGTTGTTATTCTGAACCATTTATCCTGTTTCGCGAAAGCTCATTATGTATGTTAAATGTATGTACGTGACCCCGTGACGTACACGTGTAGAGTCGGTTGATGCTACAGCCAAACACTATGCATGTACGTACGTGGAGTTGATGCTGCTGAAGAGTTTTTGTCGACCTAACTCCTCCGTTTTCCCGTCTATTTTGTCTAATTTTGATATTATTTCAGTATGAGCATGGATCTGAGATAATCATTATGCCTCAATCGTTTGTAGTTGGGGGTTGCACGAGGAACAGCGACAAAAACCCTGACCCAACCTTACTGGATTCCCAGTGCTGAATGGAGCTCAAAGGCGACAGTGGGTCCGCTTTGTAGACGATACGGTACGCAGTTGACCTCGGCCTTTTCTGAATCGAGTCAAAGTGGCTCAGAAAGAAAAGGCTCAAAAACATTTTTTTTGATTTTTCAGAATCATGAAACTTGTTACATTAGTTTTGGGGAGGCATAAACTATCAGATAAGTCAAAAATGTCCAAAAAAAATTGGCGTTTTAGTTCCTCTTTAAGGCGGTATGGCCTATCACCACAAAGATGTATTTACTTCAGCAGGGAGTGGAACTTGTTTTACTAAGAGGCACTAGAAAACACAAAACCCACTAAAAAATACCTTGTCAAATGGAAAGAAAACGTGCCAAATTTTGTCAGCTCCAAGGTGACAATAAATGAAAGTGCAAAAAAAGTTAACTTCCAATATTTTACCTTACGTTCTCAGTACTGGTGCGTTCTCGGCCTGGCCAGTTAGTATACATGTATGTAACTTTGTTTTACAATTCAGTGAAAAGGCAAAGTCTGCACTACTGCCACTTATAGCTAACGACAGTGCACGACTTTATGTCTTTCAAAACAAACAGTAACTCAGCTTCAGGTTCTTGTTCGTACAGACCATGATCCTAATGGCACATGTAGTCATGTGTACTAAAGGTCATCTCAAAGTCAATCACAAGTCAAGTCCCAAGTCTTTTCTCAAGTCAAGTCACAAGCTTTTTAACCCCTTGCCACCGGTTGACACATATACGTGCGGATTGAAAATCAGGCCGGTTGACACGTCCACATGCCAATCTCTACACTTTCAATCCTTTATTGGGGTATTGTATACGTTATGCTTGGCTGCACAAGCCTCTTGTTTCCGTTTCGCTTGGCTGCACAAGCCGACCTGGCGCCCCGTCGTCGTCGTCGCCGTCGCAACCCCCCCCCCCCCCCCCCCCCCCCCCCCCCCTTGCGATTGACTAGATTACAACTCTGGTACTCAATAACAAGGTTGACAAAAACTACCAACGAGAAATCTGCAGTATCGGCAAAATTCTAGTGATGTCACCGTTTCCATTTCTTGCGACACTGTTCAACCATATTCATGGATTTTTTTAAACTTGGGATTGCAAGAATCAATATTTAGTGTGACCAAATGTGCCTTAACCCTAACCCTCCAGGGTATTTTGGCTAGAAACCCCGCCAGACGCATCCGATTGCATACTTTGTCACATTGACTTGTGTGCAGAGTGCAGCAAAGTGAAGCTGTCACCACAGATGCACTGTGCTGCGTCTGGCAGGGTTAGGGTTAATCAGTGGCGTAGCCAAGGGGGGGGGGGGGGGGGGGGGGGGGGGGCAACTGCCCCCATGTGGGAACTCTTGCCCCTCCTCTGGAAAATTGGGATATGCGTTACTATATGCGTTACTATAGCAAATTCCCCCCCTTGAAAATAGCCATCCCCCCGTTTTCCCCCCTCTAGGAAGAGCCTGGCTACGCCACTGCTTGTTGGCTCAGGGCTAAAACGGTCTTTAGAAGTTAGAGCGGTTGAAAGATTTCTGGCAAATGCACCAAACCCCGACTTTCTGATGAGGTTGAGGAAAATATTCCTTATCCACATACATTGTAAACCTTTTCAAATCATACACAAATACACAGATTATGTAAAATCTTTTTGACTTATTTAGATTCTTAAAAAATTCTATTTTTTTTGTCAATGTGGACCTTCAAACCCAAACTGTATAATCACAGCTGATCTGTACATCCCCCTCTCCCTTCGAGTACACATCCACATCTAAGGTGCAGGCTCTGCAGGATCTGTGCCTGTGTGAGGTTAACCTGGGATAGCCCGGCTTCGGGACTTAAAGGGTCAAGTACGAATTCTTGGTAAAGACCTCTTGGCACCGAGTGAACGTTTTAATGAGAGAAGCCACGTCCCACCGTTCCTATTCCTTCTTGGCCCGCTGCATCTTGACAAACTCCTCAGTCCGTTTCCAGTACCACAGGACCTGGAAGGCGATGAGGGCATTGGCAACAGTCGCCAAGATGTACGTCCAGGTCATCATGGCGTCGCCCGTCTCTTGTATTGTCGTAAAGATCCTGGCCGCGCTCCCCAAGGTCAGCAGGAAGACGGTGACCGCCGACAGCTGACCGGTGTGACCATTGCTGTAGTTGGTCTGTGCCTGGATCAGCTGAGTAGAACAAACTACAAAAACTTACTTTAGACATTTTTTGGGGGGTCAATTCATGAAAGAAATCGGAATGACAAGTTCACAGAATAGGCAACCAGAAGGGGATGCATGAGGTTCATATCTCTGCCACCCCTTTTGGTTGCATAGGAGGCAGGAGGCAGCAGAGTGGTGAGGCAGAGGAACCAGATAAGATGTTTGTGGCCTCACCATTGTGGACATTAACCCTTCCTCTTTTTGCCTGCTTGTCTGGCCTTCACAAGAACTCCTATGCCCTCTCTAACAGGCATAAACCCTCCTATGATTATAACTATCACGGCATATCAAAAACTCTACCCACCAACTCTCAGTTTGTGTGTTTCAACTTGTCACTTGGTAGGTTGTTTTGATATATAGGGTAGCTGGCTCCATTTTGGATTCCTTCCACCAGTAAATCCTCTCATCTAATTAATTTTGCAAAAACCTAAGGCGTGTGGCCGAATTACAAACGGTATGTGAATCGTTTGACGGTATGCAAATTAGGTCTTTAGACCGTTGAACGGTTTGTAAACTATGTTTGGGCCTCGTTTTCAGACCCCAAACGGTTTGCTTTTTTGTACCAGATTCAAGTGCCCAACAAAAGAGGCTGATTGCCGTTGGGGTTTTACCAAACAAAATAATGAGCGTCCTGCCTGCTGGACTTCAATTGCTGTGCCGCCGCTAATCCTCCAGGGTTATTAGCAGTGGCACAGCCATTTAAGCAACCACTGTTATCCCAAAGGAGGCTAATCCGATAAGTACTCCATTGTGCAGTGTTGTGCAGCCTACCAACCTCTGGACCATAATTGCTCAAGTGTATACAGTTTGGGCTGGGCATTAATACCGTTTGGGCCCATATGTTTGGGCCCATACTGTTTGGGAACTCTCAAGTAATTTGCATACCGTTTCTAAATCGCACTGACGCCTAACAAACGGGCACCTCAACATACAAAAATAAATGCTGCAACACACTGCGTATGACTTGCATTAAAATAATCTATTAATTTGGTTGATTGGACGGCTAACTGAGCTACTACTGTAAATCCAACTAAATGTATCAGACAGTGATGTAGTCAAGACCATCACAAGACCCCTCAAGACCATCACAAGACCCCACAAGACCAACACAAGACCCCACAAGAGTAGACCAACACAAGACCTTCAGTCTTAATTCAAGTCTCAAGCTATTCAAATGAACTGTAATAAAAGCATTCCTTTGTCATGGTTTATGCCTGTTATTTGTGCCTGTTACAAGCTGGTCTTGTGAATGGTCTGGTATTCTTTGTCCAACTTGATGTATTTCCTTTGTCTGCCAACCTGGAGCAAACACCACCCAAGCCCAAATCTGTGACAGTGTTTCAACTCCAAATCTCAGGAGGCAGTGTAGATATAGTTCGCCTGCCAAACCATCATGGAGTACTAAATTTCATATTCTACCTTACTAAGGACCACAATTGGCATGTTGGTTAGTTGCATTGCCGACAGTATATTCATGGGCGTAGCCCCAGACAGAAGAGCCCACATGATTGTGAGGTAGCCGACGACATACAGGATGGCTTGTAGCATCTGCTCCTTGTAAAAGAAACATAGGGTGGCTATAGTGACCGTCTGGACAGCCATGAACAGAGCCTCACCCCATGCTCTGGAATAAAAAAATACATGTATCTGTGGGAGTGTGTGGTCTCGTGGTTAGGATTTGTGATTCATGATCAGAGGGTTGAGGGGTTCGAATCCAGCTACTGGCCGTGTTGTGTCCTTGGGCAAGCCACTTCATCCCCACTTGCCTCTCTCTCTACCCAAAAGTATAAATGGGTACCGGTAATTAGCTTGAGAGTAACCTGCGATGGACTAGCATCCCGTCCAGGGGAAATAGAAATATTCTCAGTTGTTTCATGCTACTGAAACTGGAGATAAACTTTGCTTACCTGCTATACATGTACGTACAATCTTGCTGTGGAGTGTAGCATGTCAATTAGGTGTCAATGACATACAAACCAATATACCAGCAAATTAAGCTTATATATTCAAAGCCTGTAGTACTGAGAGGTAAAATGACTTTACTTACGAGAATGGGAAGGAGTTTGCAACTGCATATGCCCATGTAAACGAGATGGCTGTAAGTTCAAAGGTCACAGCTGCCACATTGATGCCTGCACCGCTCTTGGACATGATAATCTTCATAATCTGAGGTAGTTTTACTGAATGAGAGATGCACGATTAGGGGCAAAACAAAAATTGAGCCATTTCAATTGGGGTCAAAAGATGGTTACTGTTCCAGACAATTTGTCAGATTGTTTCTGAAAATATATGTTAAATCATGAAATATCTGTATGCAAATTACTGCCTTTTAAATAGCAACAATTTTGTCAACTTTCAATTTGTTTGCGTTAAGAAAAGTCAACAAAACCTAAAAGTGTTTAAATTCCATACAAATATCACTGGATAGCCAGAAAAGTCAAGTACACAATTTCATGTATGACTGGTGCCTGTCATGTTAACCGTATTAACCCTGCCAGACGCAGCACAGTGCATATAGTGGTGACAGCTCCACTTTGCTGCACTCTCCACACAAGTCAATGTGACAAAAGCCCTGTTCGCATTGGACTAATTATTGTCAAAAGTTACCGTACGTGATTGTTAACATTCCACTGTGGTTATTCTTCCGTGCGTCCGCACTTGGATTACACGGCTCGCTGAAAGTCCTTGGCCAAATAGACTATTATGCAGTGAATGTCCTCTGTGGTTTTGTAGAACGCGCTAAATTTACACGCATTTCATTGTGTGTGCCAACGTAGAGGCGCGGCATGCATTGATCTGCAGACGGCACGTGATAAAAATGTAGGTTTTACTTCACCGTGGCTGTCCGCACTGGACTTTTCAGCGACGTAAAACCTACCAAGTAATTCTTCCGCTACGCGCTTGGGCCTGTAAAACTTACTGCTGCAGAGGGTAAAACCAACAACGGACGATCGACACTTGACAATTTGGCAAGTTTACCGGCTGTCCGTATTGGACTTAATTTGGTTAAGTTGACAACAGTCTCCGTAGGTTTTACTAAAACAAGTCCAATGCGGACACGGCTTAAGTATGCAATCTGATGCGTCTGGCAGGGTTCTAGCCAAAAGGAGGGTTAGGGTTAATTAATAGTGTTTTAAAAGACAACAAACAATAACCATGTACATAATAGCCATACTATAGCAAGCTGGAGTTCAAATTCTGTTTGTGTTATGACTAGTTGGTAAATTTATGAACGCTATTATGTCCCTAGGCATGCTAGGTCCATCTGCTGTGTCAAAGATGAAGCAAAAAAATAAAAATGTGTTACCCTTACATGCGAAAAAAAAATCGAGATTAGGGCTGTTCATTTTAGAATAATTTAGTTTTTGATTATTTTAAAACTGCTCCATTATTTGCTAAATTAAATTTATTACAATGTAATGACTTATACCAGCTAAATTTGGGAAAATTCATGTATACATTTACGCATAATGCACTCCCTCCCTGTTTTAATTGTTGTTTTACGTTAACATCTGATGTTCATGTATATAATACTCGAAGTAGTGCTAGGGGAAATTAGTTCATCCATTTCAATAGAACGTCAATGTCTAAAGATAATGTTGTTCATCGAGGCATCTCATACTGGAATAGTTTAGAGAATTCTCTCAAAACATCACCATCTCAGTCCTTTTTTTTTTTTTTTAAAAGCTCGATTCCTCGAGTCTTACTTGTAATTTGAGTCTTATTAGTGAACTAATCATTTTGCCTTGTCTCACACTAGTCTGTCTCTACGTACGTTGTGTTTTGTTGTCCTTTGTCCGGTTCCCTGGTTGTATGTTTGTCTGTCCATAGGTTAGGGCACAAAAGCGTTTTACGCTTAACCTCATACCTAAATGTTGTCACTTAATGTGTTGCTTCTTTATTATTTAACTTACTGTGTACATATAGTCTCTATCAAATATATTATTAAATTCCTTGGTAATTTCTATATGAGTGTAAATATTGTAATGAATGACAACATTGAAATAAATGTTACAACAACAATACAAAAATTAATGTTTGATGCTCGCCGATCAAGTTTTTCACGCCTTAGCTGCAACTGCATCAGTCATTGTCAGTGCTGGTAAAAAGTTGCACGCAAAGCACGCCGGTGTTGGGGTGTGCATTTACGGGTAGTACTAGAACCGGGTACCCGATTGAAAAAAATATAGGTACCCGGGTACCCTGGGTACCCGTTAAAAAAACCCAACCCAAAACTTCCAATCCCAGAAGTTGATTCTGAGATTCAAAAGTCTGATTTCAGACAAAAGTCTGAAAAATCTCATGATCACTACTCCGCCATTACATGTTCCGGCACGTGCACACACGGGCATATATCACAAAAGACAGAAGCTTAATTTTGTACAGTTGTAATTATTGTGGAATGAGGCACGCTATTATGTCTCGTCGATGCTCTTTATCCATACCCAGACTACAAAAACCACAACCGGTAAATTCCCTCTATTGTCAACTTCTGTGAACGTCATAAACATGAAATCTGTGCTGGTTTCCCATGTAGTCGGGTTTTAATTTTGAAAATTCCTGACACCTAACATTCGAAACCTTTCCTTTTTCCTTTTCTTGTAAGTTACTGTGTGATAATGTAAAGTTGTACCAGTACTCGATTCCATAATCTGGAACCGATTCCTGACATGAACGGTCGGGTTTTCGGGTACCCGGTTCCGATGCACACCCCTACGCCGGTGTTTTACGTGCGGCAATAGATATTCTTTTCACATTTCTTTTGCATGCGCCTGATCATTACGGGTTTGTATAATGTTATGACAACAAGAAACCAAACTCCAGCCTGCGTTTTTGCAGTAATTTTCTTACGGGTTTTACCGGATGGGAACAATAAACCTATGTCCATAAAAAGTAACTGTCGACAAAAATACAACATTTGACACTGCTAAGCACGGTACATTTTCTAAAAAATAGCCATTATACAAATAGAGTCGTATCTGTACATGCATATATATATTTTTTTTCTCGGAAATTCGAACTGGCAACAAAAAGTATTTGAATATCGGGTTGACTATCAAAAATTTGAACATTCAGTATATTTGGGTAAGCCCTAATTGGGATGGAGGGTCGGTCGTTTTTTTTTTTTTTTAACCATCCATGAAAACAATACTACATGTCATGTAACTCAGAAGGCAAAAATAAAGCTTATTTAAAAGTGAGATGGCAAAATGAACGATTGTGCTGTCGTAGCTGTATTTAAAGACAATGATTTTAATAAAACTTGTTCATTTTGTGCGGGAAAAGGTGAGATTTTGAACATTTCTTCAATTAAAAAAAAAAAAATAAAATAAAAAAAAAAAATGCTACCGTACTTTTGTGACTTTTAGGGTCGGTCGCGGAGGGCAACAACTACCTTTTTTTTGCCCGAGCATCATCATGCAGTTTGTGCCATTAGACACTAGACATGGCTAGACCCTGCACACGTTCAATGTGTACTATGTATGTACATGTTGATGTACTATGTATGTACATGTTGATGCACATCAAATGTACCCCATACCCCCGTTTGCCCCACCCCTGGACACTGGGATTGGTACTTTCTTTGTGCCCTAAGGCTTCCTCCTTTGTACAGGAGAATGGTGGCCCAAGGCTGGGGATTTGGTCATTTCTTAACCCTTACCCCCATGGCATTTTTACAAGGAAGTATCCTCAACCTGTCAAAATCCAACACTGTACAGTATACATATGGCACATTCTTTGGACTCAGACAAATTGGGGCATATAGCTCTATGTAAAGTAACATGAGTAATGGTGCCAAGGCGCTACAGTCCTGAACCCATCAAAATTCAACACAACCTGCTGTTGGAGTTTGTAAGGCTTGGGGTAGTTAGGGTTAAGTGACGATCCCCACATCCAGGTGAGGGGGACGCAGACACTTAACCCTAACTCTCCAGGGCATTTTTGCTGGAACCCTGCCTTAGGGTAGTTAGGGTTAAGTGACGATCCCCACATCCAGGTGAGGGGGACGCAGACACTTAACCCTAACTCTCCAGGGCATTTTTGCTGGAACCCTGCCAGATGCATCAGATTGCATACTTTGTCACATTGACTTGTGTGTAGATTGCAGCAAAGTGGAGCCGTCAACACATACAATGTATGTGCTGCGTCTAGCAGGGTTAGGGTTAAGTGCCTAAAGCCATGTTCCCATTGGACTTTTCCTCGTGGCAAGTTACCGCGACTCACTGTCAACATTCCTTTGCGTAATCTTACAGCTGTTCTCATTTGGACTTCTGTTAAGTTTGCTGTATGCAGCTGGCGAATTTCCATTTATCTATTCAGTAATCAGTGTCCCCGTTACACTACCATGCCCTCTGTCCGCCACTCGGCTTGTTAAGGCCTTTTCACACAACGAAAAATCTCGGTGTTGGACCCGGGTCCGACCCGTGTTAACTAGACTGACCTTTTCACACTGCAACATTTCAACACGGCACTGACCCGTGTGGAGCGCTCAACCCGGGTTGAAACTCAACCCTGCTCGGGAGGTGGGTCGAGAGCTCTCGACCCGTGTAGAGAAGTTCGACCCGTGTTACAAGTCGTAGTATGAACGCCTCCGGGTTGAGTTCGACCCGTGTAACCGCGGATCGGAGTGCGCGCGCGTGCACAGTACCACACACTGTAGTTGATAATTCAGCAACAAACAAACAAATAACCTCTGACCTGCGGCATTGCGCATGCACGCGCACCATACATCTTGTAACACGCGTTCATTTCAATTGTGTATGCTACGTGTACTTTCACGAGATTCTTTTTACTCCGATATGTCCAAGAAAATGGACCCCAAATCAGACAAAAGACCGACATGAAGTGAGGAGGAGGTAAATGCTATGTTGGCTATTTGGGCTGACAGCTCCATCCAAAGCCAGCTCGACGGAACGACCAGAATGCAGTATGGGGGATTTTCCGATTCGACCCGTGTTCAACGGCCAGCCGTGTGTGTAGTGTGAAACGACTGCACAATATACGGGTCGAAACACACACACGTGTAGCAAAAATGCTGGCGCTACGTTGAGTAGTGTGAAAAGGCAGCGTAATTGACCCGTGTTGAAATTTTAAGAAGTCTACACGGGTCGGATCCGTGTAGATTTCAACACGGGTCGAATGTATATAGTGTGAAAAGGCCTTTAGTTTTAAATCACGGTCACGGTAAGTTGACAGGGACGTTAGTTTACCACGTATCCCCATTGTCATTCTACATTAAAGTCGTGGAAGACTAACTAAAAACAAAGCCCAACTCAACTTTACCCATGATTGAGCCAAGGATGATGCCGAATCCCAGGCCTTTGCTCAAGGCTATCTTCAGGCATGGCGCTGTGGGAGAATAACAATGGAAAAAGGATCAAAACACATGATAAAATGCTTCATTGGAAAGTTTTTCAAAATTGATCAGGAACAGCAGAGCCTTGGGAAAATAAATAACCCTCCTTGATAATAACTGTCTAAACATATGGCATAACCTGTTACTTCAAGATTTATGTCAGCCAAATCTGTAAAACAAAAAAGGCAGAAATCAACATGTTTTTGAAGACTTTGAGTGACCATACACCGTGCCAACAACTAACACAGAAAACACAAACTTTCTTTCCCTACACTACACGGAAATTTTCCAACTAAATTCTCAAAATTAAAGGTTGTGCCAAGTGTTTTGATTAATTCTGAACACAAATGGATGGTTATGTTTCAAGATTTTGCTATTCCTGACCAGTTTTGGTGAGGGGTACAAAAATGTATTAAAATAAAATCTTTCCTGTATGCACATCTGTAGTCTGTATAAAGTTTAGAAGTGGGTAATTCCTATAGTTTTTATTTATTACCGGTAGATATCTGCAGCCACTCGAATACAAAGCATGATCATATGGTTACAAGTTAGCATATGGTCAGGATACAAAACACGCCACAAGTCGGTGAACTGATCAGTCATAAAGTCAACCATTGGCTCAATTCCGGTTATGTTAATCTTCATTAACCCTAACAATCCCCATCATCCAGCCAAACTCCAACACCAGGTTTCGTTGGAATTTGACGGGTTAGGTACTGTGTACTTTTGATGTAGTGTTGGATTTTGTTGGATTTTGACGAGATGGGTACTGTAGCTGCACAGTAACAGTGTTGGGTTTTGACTGATTGGGAAAGGTTGGTTCGAGTAATGGCTACATACTAGCTCTGATGTTGGGATAGAACAATGGGGTACGGAGGTAGAACAAACAATGGAATCAACAGCTTGTATGGTGTCTAACATAATACTTCCAAGAAACACATACATTTAATAATGTATGTTGCATAATTAGGGCTTGAATATTTTGCACATAAATACAGTTATTGGATTTTGACGGGATGGGTACTGTATGTCCCCATTGTTCATGCTGTGCATTTGGTAAAGTGTACCCACTTAATCAAAACCCAACAGCTAAGGGGGTGTTGGAGTTTGACGGGTTGGGTATTGTTAACCAGCAACAATCAAACATGGTGTTGGAATTTGACGGGTTGAGGAAGGTTTCTAGTAAAAATGCTTAGAGAGTTAGGGTTAAGTTGTAATAAAGAAAAAATTAAAAATATAAAATTTGCAGGACATTTAGTCACATTTTGTTCTATGGAAGAATTGTAAACTGTGCTGATAAAATTAAATCAACTCTCAGAGTCAAAATAGGCACTTCGATGACGTCATGAAAATCGTCCAATCCCCCCCCCCCCCCCAACACACACACAAAGTGCATCAACAAAAAGTGTAGCGAGGAAATTTATTAAATCATCACTCCGAAACAAAACTGAAATCTGACGACAGACCTGATGAATATCTCATGTCACTATCAACGAAAAATGGATCCAAAACAAATGAATAGTTTTTTTAGTTATGACATAAAAATTCGACACGGTCTCCCGCCGCTGTGTGGGCAAAATCTGCTCGATCGGCCATGGACGGCCTTTGTTGCACTTCGCTCAGTAACAATTGGAAGGCGCTTCGGTTTTTCATGTCCAATCCTGGCACTGTTTAATACCATATCGGCCCCTGTTCGGATTTTTCCGAATGACCGAGATTCATTCTTTGTTCTGCTGCGTCCTGCTTGAAAATCGGCCCAGCGGTTGGAAAGTGACGCTCCAAAGAAAATTTCACGCTTACATTTCACCTTGAAAATGGGCATCGTTTGAGATCCGTCTTGGTAGTAAATATATATATTGTTATTGTAAATAACTAAATTTGGAGGATATTGGTTATGAAATGGCGTCAGGAAATACTTTTGTTGAACGACTTTTTGACCGATAATCTGCAAACTGATCGCGTGCGTGGTTCAGACTGGTGCTGTGTAACTTAATACAAGCAGGTAATGTTGGGCACGCTTGGGTACCAGACTAATATCGATATTTTCGCACAAACTGGAACCTGCTTTACTTTTTATTTACAGAATTTTGCCGCATACATCATCATAAATATCATCACAAACTGGAACCTGCTTTACTTTTTATTTACGGAATTTTGCCGCATACATCATAATAAATTCATAATTGCCTTTCACGGCCGATTGTCATGGCCTAAAGAGGTCATGAATTTATTTACTGTTCATAAAAGATGAGGGTTTGCCTCTGAAAATGACAACGTAAAATCATCAATGCTATGAATCTATTTTTATGAAAATTGCACTCTTAAATATTTTTATGCGCTTTTGGTAAGGTGGATATTTATAATAAAACAACATTTCAATCAATAACAAATTATTGGCCCTAAATTTGGAGTAGATTTAAATCTGCATGGTAACGTTTTTGTAATTAAAATTTAAACTTGTTTAAAGTTTAAACTTATTTATTTCCCCTCGCAAAATGGATCTTCTGAAGGATTAGGCCTAGCCGTTTTAAAAATACAGATGACTTTTGTTTTGTTTTTGTAATCGGGCTCACACCCGCAGCGGAAGCTATGTGAATTATTATTTTTTTATTTTTTTTTATTTATTAATGTTAATTTCAAAGCATTAACCAAACAATTGTAGTTTTCGTAGGTGTTGAAAATAGGTTTTGTAAAAATGTATTTCCCCACAATGAGTGTCTTCAGCACAGTATCTCTGGTGAAACTGAAATTATTTCGAAATGGTAATAAACAATTATATGCAAAATCTAATTAATTATGCAAATTGTGTATTTAAATCTCAAAAAGTTATGTTCAGAAACTGCCTACAATGTCATTTACCGATTCTATGATGCCAGAATGATGAGTCAAATTGCCCAGGGCTATTTCAAATATTTTTACAGATTCTGAATGCTGGAGCCATGCCCTTTTAAACTAGCTATAATTTACAGCCCAAGACCATGAGCAAAAAAAACCATGGAAAATGCCAAGTCAAAAGCATTGAAAAAATGTCTTGGAAAAGATTGCCTTAACCCTAACCCTCCTCAATCCTCCAAAATCCTCATGGTGGTTTTGGAGGATTTTGGAGGATTGAGGAGGAATGGTGATTGAAGCACAGAGGATTTTGGAGGATTGAGGAGTAATGGTGATTGAAGCACAGGAGGATTTTGGAGGATTGAGGAGGAATGGTGATTGAATGGTGATTGAAGCAAAGGATTTTGGAGGATTGAGGATGAATGGTGATTGAAGCACAGGAGGATTTTGGAGGATGGTTCCTAGCAATAAGGGCCTAGGGGGGGGGGGGGGGTTAGGGTTAAAGAAAGAACTTGGTTAAGTACAAAACGTTAGGCCAGCTAATTTTGTTGATTTTATTTTTCAAAACGAATTCATATAAAATATCTAAATAGTGTTACAAAACTTAAATGTAGATTGAGGACTTGCACTGGATACATAAGTTAGCAATGTCAGAGGGTTCGCGATAATGACATTTCCTATTCTGACAATGTGTAAAATTATCAAAATTGAAAAAGCTACTAAACACTTACCTTTCACTTTTTCGCTCCCAAACTTTCCAAACTTACATTAAATATTATCAAAATTATGTTTCTGTAAGATTTTTTTACATTTCGGACGTTATACGGTGACTTTTGATGAGTTTTTCAAAGCAATGATTTTCCGTGTCACACCTCGCGATTGCCATTTTTGTTAAAATTACCCCGAGATTTGGGGTTGAGTGTCGTGAAAAAATTATGTATGTGATATGTCCACTGAATTTGACCTCTGAACTCGGTTTAAAAAAGTCAGATGTCACTTTAAGGAGCTATTGTTGGTGTGGAGGCCTTTTAAATGATCCAAATCGATGGACTATAGCCACAGAAAAGTTTTTTTGTAACTATATAAAAAAATACTTTTTCTTGGGTTTGAAGCATTTCTCAGAAGGTAAGACCCCAGGGGATCCTTTATACACTCATAAATGGATTTATTAACTTATTTTCTGTTTAAAAAGTGAAATTTGTTTGCTAAAATCTGTTTCTCATAGATGCTCCATGATGAAAATAAAATTACTTAGCACCAAAAAGTCTTGCTTAGTAAAACAGATTACCTGCCAAAACTTCACATGATTTTCATGCTAAGCAAGCAAGAGCAAAGTACCAATCACAATCAATATACATCACATAAAATTTCGGCTGTTAATCCTATTTTTACCAGGGAAGATTTGTTTATGCTAAGCAAATTTGTGTGCTTAACAGCTCCATGAAATTTGACCTTGGTCAGTTGGTGATGGCATGTGGCATATCTCAAAATAGAACTTCTGATTGGAGGCATTTATTGGCTTTTCCGACAGAGTCAGTCGGAAAAGGCCTTGTTTTTGTTCTGATTTTTTTTTGGCTTTTCCGACAGATTCAGTCGGAAAAGGCCTTGTTTTTGTTCCGATTTTTTTTCTTCTTCCTTCTTTTAGTTCTGACCAAAAGCCCATAGACTTTGTACACGAATTTTGTCCGCGGCACTTTAGGTCTTAAAAAACCTCAGATCTTAACAAAACTTACCTCAAACATAGACCCTAGGCTGAAATTGTATGTCGAAGAGTGACGTAATGATGACGTCATCACGTGTCACGTGACGTCATCTTAAAGGTGCGTTTTTCAAGGGCCCATATCTAGAGAAGGGTAGGTCCGATTGCCTTTAAACCTGGTATGTTGGTAGTGTAGCTCGTGTTATAGATGAAAATTAAGGTGACGTCATGATGACGTCATCATACGATTTTATAGTAATTGTTAAGTTTTTGAACTTCAAAGTTTCTTAAAGCCATATCTCACCAACAGAACATGCTAAATTCAAAATTCTTTTTGTAATAGCTTTGTTAGCTCCTATATTCTTTCGCATAAATGGGAAAATGTGTGATGTCATCATGACGTCATCAAAAATGTGCTTTTTTGAAACACATATAAGGGTAGGTCCGATCGTCATAAAAATTAGTGGGCAGGTAGATAGTGCTACTAGCATGTAAAATCCAAGGTGACGTCATGATGACGTCATCGGCTGATTTTCTATGAATTTTTAGTTCTATCCAAAATCCCATAGACTTTGTACTCGAATTTTGTAAGTGGCACTTTGGTCACTAAACAACATCAGATCTTAATCAGACTTAACACAAACATAGACCCTAAGCTGAAATTGTATGCCGAAAATCGACGGGGTGATGACGTCATCACGTGTCACGTGATGTCATCTTAAATGTGCATTTTTCAATGGCCCGTATCTAGAGAACCGTAGGTCCGATTACGCTCAAACGTAGTATGTTGGTAGGCAAGCATTTGTTGTTGTTGAAAATTGAGGTGACGTCACGATGACATCATCATACGAAATTATAGTAATTTTGAAGTTTTTGAACCTTAAAATTTTCTTTAAGCCATAATTCATCAACAGAACATGCTAATATCGAAATTCTTTTTGTAATAGGTTTGTTAGGTCCTACATATGTAACAAAAAATGCAAAATATGTGCACCATCATAATGACGTCATCAAAGGCATAATTTCTCGTAAGACATGTAAATTGGTAGGTCCAATTGTCATGAAGCCTGGTGGGTAGGCAGACTTGTCACAAGCAAGCAAAAATCGCAGTGACATCATAAAAAAATAATGCGGAAAAGCCCTATGTTCTGTTCAGCGAAGAGACATAGAGTCCTAGTTTCAAGTTTGTTTTCATCATTGTATTGCTCTCATCAAGCACTTCAGTTGGATATATAATGTGACTAAATTTGAGACAAGAAATGAAAATTAAATTAGGCAGATTCGCGTGAACTGGCGTTGGCGGCGCTATTTGCAATACCCAATCTTCTGTCAGCACTGTGACCGGCTTAAAATTTGTTTTTATTTATTTTTTGATCATTTATTGGCAAATAATTGGTGTTTGTTAATTGTTACTATTTTAAATGACTCCTAAAATTATATTTATATTGATAACAAATTGATATGAAATATATGAGGCTCACATTTTCAATTAAAAAATGAAGCAATTAGCAATATGGTCACAACTTTTAACTGAAATTGTCCTCCAAAATGACCCAAAATTGTAATCAACAAAAATCCATAACTTTGCACAGGGTTAACCTTTCATGACCATTGACCCCTCATTTTATTTCTAATTTTTTACTCTTTCCAGTGATATAATATTTAAAAGAATTGAAGCAACTTAAAATTTTCCTGAATCTGCCTAATTAAATGAATGTAAATAAAGTTTCAAGAAATTGCTCCTTGCATCGACAGAACTTGACAGAACAGAACTAGAAGTTTAGAACTTAGTCTAGTCTCTAGAACTTAGGTCCAGGCTTTGCATGTCTTAAGAAGCCTTAACAACCAAACGGAAACTTCGATTTCAGTTGTGTTTTCACTGTTGTTTTTCTCTGATCGAGAGCTTTAATTTGATGTTGGACTTTGTCCTACGATGGAGGTATTAACATAAAAGTTGACTGTGCGACAACTATATTTACTGGGCTACGGCGGCATCGGGACGGTGGACTGGATGAAAAATTAAACAATGCAAAATTAACTTATTAGCGCTGGTACTTCTGACCTTTCACAGTTTCAGCAAGCTGACCTTGACCAAGTACAAGTCCTTACCATCCAAAAAATTGAATTTTTCAAAGAACTCCACGTAGCATTCCTCCGGCAGAAGTAGCATAACCAGCCACGGAAACAACCCATCATCGTGCTCGCTCGCCGCCGCCATTGCTAAATGTAATGCTACAAATTTACAATGCCAGTGTGTGATGTGTGCATTGGATCTGGATCGAGAGGGCGCTCGAAAATAAATGTTGGGGAGGGTAGACTGGTTCCCGGTCCCGCCAGTCTGACTTCGATTTAGGGGTAGTCTTGGTTCAAGACGTTGTTACGTACGTATATACGCGATAACCGCCGCCGCCGCGAGAGGGCGTTATCACGACAAACTATTAAGCCGCGAACCGCCAGTGCAGTTGTTACTGGCGGTTCGTGTCTATCGCGTATGTACGTAACAACGTCTTGAACCAAGACTAATTTAGGGGCAGAACTTGTCTTATCTCAGGCCGGTGTAGACGATAATTCTGCCCCCCTCAAATCTGTCCTCCCCCCCCCCCCCCCCGGACAGAATTACCCAGGTAAAAGTGTCTCGCTTGGCCCGTTAATTATGTCACCTTCAGGTTATTTTGTCCCTTATTTTTGCCACGCTTAAGGCCCGTTCAATATATTGTTTTGATGAATTCACTTCACAGTGTATACATTTTGTACTTTTCTGCCCTTTATGAAGTTTATCAAAATGAAAATAACTTTATTGTCTCTTTGAAAATCAATCGAGTTATTTTTCAATTGCGGAGAAATGGCAGCACTCTAAATTCTGCAGACTTCTTGCACGCGTAATAATACAACCTAGAAATTACCTAGGGTAAACGGTGATTTTCGGACGTGTTGACTGCGGAATGCCTGCCGCACGCGCCAATTAGGCTCGCGATCGCGAGTTTTTAACTGCACGACTCCACTCCACTACCTCAAGCCATTGTATAAACAAGGTCACTATGGATACCGTGTCCAGGATAGCCCTCATAAGCTAAGAAGCAAGGGGCATTTCTCAAACCCCTGGCTTGGGCTCGGGCTTCGGCTTCGCGTAATTTTATGTTATCAGATTTGGCAAGATCTTGGACATCGTTGTTGCTATTGTACATCGAAATCTTACATTTTAGTCTAGAGCCTGAGCCTGTTTATTTACTTATTTACGTATTCAAGGCTTCAGATTGGCAATGGGGCTGGGGAATAGTTGGAGACGAAGCCCAAGCCCAAGCCCAAGCCAGGGTTTGAGAAACCCCCAAGGTGTCCGTCTAGACGCTGTGCATGTGCGAAATGTGCCAAATACCAGGCGAACACATGTATTATTTTACCATTGGGCAGGGGGACAGAAAAACCTGGAGGGGAGGGGGGGGGGGCACAGATTTATCTAGATAATTCTAGTGTTGTTGTACTCGTATATACTCGGTACTCTTACTCGAGTACTACTCGAGTACCGTACTCGTACTCGTACTTGTACTCGAATGTCAAAGTACTCGTACTCCAACTGACGGTACTCGTACTCGGGCAGTTAAGTACTTGAACTCGACGTGTCAAAATTGTACTCGATCATCAAGGTACTCGTATTCGATTAGCAATACTCGATACAAAAAAAAAAAGGTATGGCTTGCCTTACCACGGCCTCACTGATTATTTCATGCTTTCAAATCGACTTCCTCTGCGCACCGTCCGGACAAATTCGCTTGTACCCCCCCCCCCCCCCCTCCCCCCCCCCCCCCCCCCCCCCCCCTCCAACTTATCATGACCTTCGCTAGTCTTGGTTCCAAGACGTCCTTAGCGCGGTGCGATGTACAGCGCGCACGGCAGCGCCCTCTAGCTAGCTACACACAAACACACGCCAAGGCCAAATCGCTGAACGACGCGTCTTGGGCATTTCGCAAGGTAGACTGGTTCCCGGTCCCTACATTGTCCTTCGGATTTCAAAAGTAATATACATATGCGGACCGGGAACCAGTCTATTCGCAAGGGAGCGCGCGCGACCTGCTTATGCATAATTTAACAGGCGGGTCAAACGAATAATCGCGCTTGCGCACTGGAGGAAACTCATGTTTAAGTAATAACTTACTAGTCAGTTAACGTTCTGAGCAGAGTGATTCTGAACTGGCAAACATATGGTGGCCCTAAAGGGACATAATCGGTCGTGAATTTATTCACGACTGGTCGTGAATATTTTTGCGACATCGTGAATATTTTCGCGACGTCGCGAATTTATTCACGACAAGTCTTGAATATTTTCGCGACATCGCGAATGTATTCACAACTTAGTCGTGAATATTTTCGCGCCGTCGTGAATATTTTTGCGACTAGTCGTGAATGTTTCACGACTGGTCGTTAATATTTTTGCGACTAGTCGTGAATTTTTCGCAACTAGTCGTGAATTTTTCACGACTGGTCGCGAATTTTGTCGCAAATATTTGTTCAGTAGCTTGGAGGGTATTTAACCGAACGCGCGATAGAGGGCGTTATTACATACAATTCGCGCGTGATATGGTCAGTCCATCGTACACGTCGTACGTCGTGTCAACAACTTAAATGGAGATGATGGAGGAGAATTCAGATTGCAAATCAAAAGTGAGTTTTTTATTGTAAGATCAGACTCTATGATCATGCTATACAGCACTACCTAATGCAATGAAGAGGGACGTAGGCCTACGTCTATTACAACGTTAGCATGGTGAACAGTTACTCCCAAGAATGTGAAGAAGTAATATAATGGGGCTGTCTCCTATGAGCCCCATAAGAAAGAAGTCAGATTTTCCCATTACTACCACAGCACGAATAAGAACGAAATTTTCAATGATTTTCATGCAACGTGCGCACAAAAACCGCTGCAACTTCACCAATGTTTTATGGTGGTTGTTTTAGAAAAAACAAGGAAGAATGAGGATCGGCTTTGTTGATGATGACTTTACAAATCCTTCCCCCCCCCCCCCCCCCCCTCCCCCAGATAAGTTCGGACTCGCTGCGGCTACTTCTTGGAATGATCCATCAAAGAATCCACTTATTATTCTTCTAACGTAGCCAGCACATACCAGGACTGTCATCTTGCAGAAATAGTGGCTAAAACTGACTCCCTCGAAGCGTATTCCACTTTTTTAGAAAAGAAAGAAATTACGCTTGGGTGGGTCAGTCACACACCCACACGGCTGGCATACCCACCAACCTATTCGTAAATATATACAAAAACAATTTCTGCAAGACCAGTCACTTACGTAAAAACCGATAATGAGACCTTGCTCAACAGAATCTTTCTTCCTCCAACCTTTCCCACAAATAAACAAGAATGGAAAGAGAGATTTTGTTGATGCCTTTAACAACCCCCATTCTTCCTACCCCCTAAACGAACTTTGATTCACTGCGGCTATTTCCTGAGATGATCAAACAAATAAGATAAACTGATCATTCCTTGAATTTTGCCTGCACACACCGGTTCTTTCTTTCTTGCTATTTTCAAAATTTAAAAAGCACTTCATCTTGTAAAGAACAAGAAGTTCAACCAAACTGAACAATCGGTTAACCAAGGCCCTGAAACAAAAAGTTCCATCACATTGACTCAAAATCGTAACACATAGTCTGCATGTATGATTACGCCCCCTCCCAATAAACACAATTTTATTGCTATCCCATAATGCACACTTAGAACCCTTCAAGTTACTAGAATATTTTACGAAAAGAATTCACGACTGGTCGCGAAAATATTCAAGACTAGTCGTGAATATTTTCACGACGTCGCTAAAAATATTCAAGACCGGTCGTGAATAAATTGATGACTAGTCGCAAATATATTCACGACCGTCTCGAAAATATTCACGACTAGTCGTGAATAAATTCACGACGTCCCAAAAGAAATTCGCGACCAGTCGTGAATAAATTCGCGACGTCGCAAAAATATTCACGACGTCGCGAAAATATTCACGACTAGTCGTGAATATTTTCGCGACGTCGCAAAAATATTCACGACCGATTATGTCCCTTCAGGGCCACCATACAAACAGGATTGAGAAATCTTCGGATTGTTCTAAAAATGTGATAGGAATATCAGACGTTATCTCTGCGTTATATCAGTCCCAGATGTTCAGCACGATGTAACTGATCAACGGCCAGAGCTTTCAATGGCACGACGACAATAATCAGCGCTTTCTCCTGTTTGCATTCGGTTACTTTCATGGAGGTAGGAAACACCTCCATGCTTCGTTCAAGAAATCTAAGACCAATGGAGCAGCTTGAAAAATTACACTCTTGCCAAATCCCGTTGGTAAATTAACAAATAAATCTTGGCCACGTACAAATTGATGAATGGCACTGATCTGATGACTTTTTAACTTTCCAAAAGTCCAGTTATTTTGCTGTAAAATCGATCGCTTGGTCCACGCGGTCAGACAATTTTTCCAACAAACAACAAATGGCTACTGCGCTGCACGTTCATACACCCGACGTGAGTGTTGGCTATTTACATGCATGGAGGAAGGCATGGAAATGCCACACAGTTCTGCTCGCGATTTCCCAAGACGGTCTTAGCGATTTGGCCTTGGCGTTTGTAGCGAGAGGGCGCTGTCGGCCGGCCGTGCGCGCTATACGTCGCACCTCTAAGAACGTCTTGGAACCAAAACTAGACCTTCGTATGCAGCTTTCGCGCGCGCTGCACGATAACAATTTTGTATTTTATTTTTTATTTATTATTCGGCATTCAGCCGGAATAGCCTACGAAAGTCTTTCGACTTATTTCCAGTGGGGTCCCTGATAGAAGATGAGGAAGGAAGTTATAGACGTGGGAGGAAACCCCCAGAGAATAATTCTGGAGAAAACCCACGGAATCAGGCACGGACTGAAAACCCAATCCACATGTTGGCCCCAGCTGGGATTCGAACTGGGGTCACAGTGGTGGAAGGTGATGAAAGCACCACTACACCAACCTGATTCCCTTGGTAACCTGAAACAGCCAATCGAGTTGGTGTGCTGCATGCTACGTCACAGGTCATGCAAAATCTGAGAGCTCAAAGAGATCAGCCCCTGCCAGCGTCCTGTTTGCAAGGCGAGCCTGGGGGGGGGGGGGGGGGGGGGGGGGGGGGGGGGGCACGAGCGAACCGTGAACCCGTAATTGGGCCAATCATATGTGAAACGCCGAGGTGTTCTAAAAATGGTCGTTCGATGGTTTCGTGCGAAGTTTCGGCGCGAACTCCACAGGAGGTGGTCTTCAGATCTTGCCTCGTTTTCCATAGAATTATTATCTTGCAATTTCCGCAATTTCTACCTCACGGTACCCTCCAAAATCCCAAGTTCCGGGCAATATCGCGGTTGGAATTCCCCCTACTCGTACTCAAAAATACAAGTACTCGGACTCGGAGACCTGTACTTGTACTCGGTTGGCAAAGTACTCGGACTTGAATGGTAGGCCTACTCGGCAATCTAAGTATACTCGGCATGTACTCGGTACTCGAAAAAAAAGTACTCGACTACAACACTGGATAATTCTGTCCCCCCCCCCCCCCCCCCCCCCCCCCACTCCCCGACTTTTACCACTGGGGGGACGGGGACAGAATTACCTTTTACACAAGCAGTATTTATTATTCGTCAAACAATCCACAAGGGAAACTGTGACTAGATAAATTTTGAATACATTTTCAAAGTGAACAAAGAAACTGGAAGGAGCGGGATTTATTACTTACATTTCTTTACCTAGGGTGTGCCCAAACAGTTAAAAACCGGTTTTTCAAAGAACTTCACATAACATTCCGGGGGGGGGGGGGGCTTATTTCCTAAACATACACAGCCACACCCAAACATACACAAACTTAGAAAATAATAGATTAATAAACAAACACAATTATTACATTTTCAAAGTGAACTATGCAAAAAGAACTGGCAGAAGCGGGATTCGAACCTGCGACCTCTAGAATACCGTACTGCCACGCTATCAACATTGTGTGTTTCTACCACAATGAAGCTCCCAGGTTGTATCGTAAAAATGGGGCGTGATCCCTGGCTTTTCGGCATTCGTTTATGACTTAATTCTGACTAGTACCCCCCCCCCCCCCCCCCCCCCCCCCACCCCCGAACAAAGATACTGACAATTTGAGAGACCGCCAACATCGGGCAAGATACTGTAGCTCAGTTGGTAGAGCGCCGGTATAGTATTCAGGAGGTCGCAGGTTCGAATCCTGCTCCTGCCAGTTTTCTTTGTTCGCTTTGAAAATTTATTCAAATTTCCTAATCAGTTTCCCATGTGGTTTGTTTGACAAATAAATATTAACAAACAATAGCATAATTTGTTTCTTAAAACCCTGACAAGAATTTATTGAACTGTCATCTTATCGGTGCGACTGGTGGGGAAAACAGTTTATAAACGAATTCTGATTCATCATTAAAATTGATGACGACGCAAAGACAAGTACTTCCCTTCCGATTCTTGAGGGGCTACTCTTTCCGAGTCAAAATTGAGAACAAGAAACGAGCGCCGAACTTCTGTCTGACAATCTCTAATGAAGGCTGCCCAACAATAACATAGCAGTGCGCCCCCATCGGCGACTTTTGACAATTTTTTTGCCATTAAACTCATTATAAAGAGCAATGGCGTCTGTTAATTCCCATCCAGATTTCGCCGTTGTTTGCTCATTTTTAGAGCGATACGGCGAACATCTCCAGCTGCCGGAGGTCTCCATTGTAGACTTGGAGACCGCCATCGGCTATGCTCACTGCGGTAAGAGACATTTTAGCATAGGTTTTGCCAGAAATAGTGGCTTTTATCGAGATGTTTTTGTGACTTGCTCAACATTTAACACCGTGCACGGCCATGGCATCATGTCTTTTTGTGGGCATAAATATTCGGTCATATCAATGCACGGTCAATGCGGCGTGTCGGCCTATGGCATACCCGATCATGTATCTAAAGTGGAGAATGGTGGGAATTGGGGGATGGGGTGTATATTTGAATTGAAATGATTCATTAAATGATGACCCCTATTTTGGGGATCCAGAAAAATACAACTGTTTGTTTACTTTATCATGTTTATACTTTTTAGGCCTACCATTATTACTAGCCCAGTATATGGACTCCCTTCGCATTGCGAGGGAGTCCAGAATATGAAGCTACTAGAAGTAGCCGGAAAAAATTTGAAACAAAATTACAATATTTTTACCTCACTGTAGACACTAATTTCATGCCCATTATACGCTTTGTGTCTTTATCTATCTGTCCGTGAGGTTCATGAATTCCTTATGCTTCGCTGACCGACGTTTTTCAGGAAAATAAACTCAAGTCAAAAGCAACGTTAAACTTGTAGACTCTTTTCATCAGTTTCAGACCGAGTATACGTACATTATACGTATGTGTGCGTATAATTACACGTGCGCGCAAGCACTGGGCCGCGCGCGCGTGCACGCACAATGCGCATGCCCGATTTGCCTAGTAACTGTCCCCCTTACGCGCAGGCGCAATAACTTGCGTGACATTCGTGTTCATACTGAGGATCCTGCTTTCAATTGACGATACGCCATATTCCTTAAAAAAAAACATCGATTACGTCGTCCATAATAACCTCCCAAATTCGTTCTTATTATCGCCTATAGCCCAAAACAGATTTGGAAGTTTAAAAGTATCTGTAGACATTATGGGCGTGTTTGTTTAACGCAGATCCGGAGCGCGATCCGGAGCATCAAAAGCTGCTCCGGATCACATTTTTAGTGATCCTGCTCGCGAGGTGGGTTCGCAAGATCCAAGATGGCGACGTGCGAGACGGACAGAGTCTAGAGATAAGTGACGGTATTTTTTCGTAGATTTGAAGCATTTAACAAACTATTGTGACAGTATTTACTTATAATTCTTTTACAGTGTATTTTTGTTATTAAAGCTATGTACGATTTATTTACTTTTCTGGAAATACTAGATAGTTTATCATAAAAATAGCCATACAGAATCTGAAGCAGACGACATTGTCGTGTAATACAAATTCTCCCAGCATGCAACATATAGCGAGAGGGATTCGCGATCCTGTTTGTTTTCGTTCGGCTCTGGATCACCTCCCGATCGGTGTGAAACAAACAGGCCCTAAACTTTTCAAGACCGTACCACGTGCAGCCAGCCCAAACGGTAGTGCGCCTGCGAGTAGTTGCCAGGCAAATCACGCGTGCGCATTGCGCCTGCGCTGCACGCAGCAGCATCGCAGAATTTCGGAGGTCGCGTGCGCGTATGTGTGCAAAAAACGCACACACGTGTGCCCTGTGTACGTCATGTAAGTCGGTATGAAACTGATGAAAAGAGTCTACAAGTTTAACGTTGCTTTTGAGTTTATTTTCCTGGAAAACGTCGGCCAGCGTAGCATATGGAATTCCTGAACCTAACGGACAGATACATAAGGACACAAAAAGTATGTGTGGGCATGAAATTCGCTTCTACAACGAGGTAAAACGTGAACAAAATCCTGTTAAAGTTTTGATTTTAATTACTGCGAAATTTCATATCCTGGACGTCAGTTGTAGTGCAATGAAGACATCGTCCAACCTGGGCTAGGCCTACCATGGAGAAATACAAGAAAACACAGTACCGTACTCAGTAGGCAGCTTCATGAAAAATTTAAGTTGCTTCGATTCTTTTAAAAAATATGTCACTGGGAAAGTGTAAGCAAAATTGGAAATAGAATGAGGAGGGGTCAATGATTATGATAGGTTAACCCTATGCAAAGTGATGGATTTGTGTTGATTTAAATTTGTGGTAATTTTGGAGGACAATATTTCAGTTAAAAAGTTGTGACCATATTGCTAAATTGCTAATTTTCTAAATTAAATATTTGAGCCTCATTTATTTCTTATCAATTTGTTACCAATATAAAAATAATTTATTGTAGTAACAAAATAACAATTAACAAACACCAAGTATTTGCCAATAAATGATCAAAAACTACATGTAGGCCTAAATAACAAATTATACATGTAAGAAAATTGGGCATAAAAAATAGTGCCGCCATTGCCGGTTTGCGTGAATCTGCTTATTTACAGTGGGGTTGGACAGCACCACTTGCGTTTAATAATTTATTCAATACTATGAATGATGCCTAGGCTGTAACGTATCCAGCGTTAGGGTAATTTTTGTTCTGCCTTTCAGTCACCACACAAAAATGGTCCTTTTCAATCCTGCCTAAAATACTGCCTAATTGTCACAAAAATATGCCAAAATGAAGACAAAGGCTTAAATTGCCTGTTCCATTGGTGCTGTTTGATTCGAGACATTTTGTGCATGTAATTTGGTGTGATGTAATTTGGTGTGAGAAAGTTTTATTTATCAGACAAAGTTTTTCGTCATGGGTGCGGCTATTAAGTTTTTTGAGACGCGGCATTGACTTCTCATTTTGCCTCGTATTGCACAAGTGTGGCTATAGATTGTTTTGGCTATAGATTGTTTGAGATAAGAGTCGGAAATAGAAAAGTCCTTTTCACACTACGAAAAATCTCTGTGTTGTACCCGGGTCCGACACGTGTTGACTTTTCACACTACAACATTTTCAACACGGTACTGATGACCCGTATAGAGCGCTCAACCCGGGTTGAAACTAACCCTGCTCGGGGAGGTGGGTTGAGAGCTCTCGACCTGTGTATAGAAGTTCGACCCGTGTTGAAAACACCTCTGGGTTGAGTTCGACCCGTGTAACCGTGTTGATTAGTGTGAAAAGGTAGCGTAATTGAACCGTGTTGAAATTTAAAAAAAGTCTACATGGGTTTGACCCGTGTAGATTTCGACATGGGTCGAACGTACATAGTTTGAAAACGCCTTAACCCTAACCCTGCCAGACGCAGCACAGTGCATCTGTGGTGACAGCTTGACTTTGCTGCACTCTGCACACAAGTTAATGTGAAGTATGCAATCTGATGCGTCTGGCAGGGTTTCTAGTCAAAATACCCTGGAGGGTTAGGGTTAGTGCTGGGCGATACAACGATAAAATCGCGATGATGCAATATTCGCCGCCCAAAAATCAAAAACAGCTACATGTTTTTTATAATCGAAAAATCGAGATATCGCCGATATCGTTTTTAAAATCGGCGATTTTTTTTCGGAACCCCTATTTTCCCTTTAAAAAAAAATTGTGATACTTTATTTTTACCAGCAAATTCGCTAAAATTTATTTCCTTGTAAGCGAGGTTCAAGTCGAAGTGACATCATCCTTTCAAACTTTTTATTTATAGTGATAATTGACCACTTGGTGGCTCGGTGATTCGTACTGTGGGGGACGTTTTAAGAAAATCACCAAATGACATTGAACAAGCGATCCGATGGTGTAATTTCTAGAAAATGATCATTTTCACTGTAATTAGACCAAACTATGCCGATTGTATTGCAAAGAAGTTTCAAAACTTAAACCACTGGTGTTACCCTCTGTGTTACCCCCAGAGTGTAATTTTCATAAAGTTAACCCTAAAAACTTCTCAAAATGTGGTTTTGTGTAGACTGAGCCATATTTAAATCTATGCAAATTAGTGGGTGTATCAATTTCAACCATTCGTTGAGAAATGCTTCTCTGCACTTGGTGCTGCTCGCACGTGGTTCTTGCCTCCTGCTGATAAGCTCTACATAAATCAGCTGGTTCACGCGGATTGCCTGTTGGTATTTACACAATTCGCTGGTACCCATCGATAGTCGAGTGGGCGGGTATGAACGCAACCTTGCCGTGAAAATCACCAGAAAAATTGGAGCAAGCAGAACAAATATGACACAAAGGGGACACATAGCTGATTAAATATGTGACCCGCTCCAGAAAAAGGTGATATAAGTCGCGCTATGCATTTACGTGTAATGGCCCTTTCAACATTGAGAGGGTGACATTTTTTTTCGAAATCAATTTTTTGTTTTTTGTCTTTAAATGACATCTTAAATATCTAAAGTTTCAGGTTTGGTGCACAACAATGTTGATTTCAGTGAATAAAGTGAAAAAATAACCTTTTTAGAGTGCATTGTTCCATTGCATTTTATTAGAACTAGCTATTTCAAAGCCTGTTTTCTCTGTTGTGCAATTTGATCTCTATAGAACTAATTAATATGCAAAAACATGATATCCCCAGAACGGAAAGGGCTTTAGAGCTCTATCATGTACCAAATGAAAGCTTACATTGTGGGCTTTCCAAACATACATACAACTCATTTTTCCTATTTTGCGACATAATATACCTTTTTCCAGAGCGGGTCACATATATCCATCGATTGCAAGGAGAATAAGGATTGATTATTGTATCCTTTGCTTGTAATATAGCTCACCTGTTCCGACAAGCTACAATGTCATATGCTTAACAAAATCAGTATACTTATTACAATGTCAGTATTCATTCGCCCTGAAAGAAAAGTACATCTGAAATAAAATATCCTACACCCCTAGCCCTGAAATCTTATGAAGTGATTGACAGCTCAACTTTTGCGAGGTGTACAATTATTTATACATTGTAATACCATGTAACAAAATGTATACAATGGGTTCAGCTCCAGAGTTTCTTTGTGTAGGGTGCCCATGGACTGCAAAGCCTGCGAAAATAAAACAAAAAATATGTCATGCCAACCACAGGTGGCATCTGGAGAGTATCCAGCATCTGGAGAGTATCCAGCGGGGGCGCTGGGTGATGGAGAGATCGAAATATTGCACAAATCCAGCCATGTGGTGCTCGACTACCAGCATTTCAAAGTCATCCTGAATGTTTCATTAAAAATATTAAAAATCGGAACAAGGGAAATTCTCTGGTCACATCGAACATACCGATTAATAACGTACAGTGGCCTACTTTTATTTTCTCATCTGACGAAATCTTTAGGTTAAAAACTCTAAAAGTTTTAGCGAACATTTTTTTTGGTTCGGGATCATTCTTTTAAAATGCTAATTAAATAAAAACAAATTAAAATAGAGGGAAAAACAATTTTTTTCGGTTTAAAGTCTAAGTTTATAATAATGGACAAGCTGTCTGTAAATCTGCGATAAGATGCAAAATCTATTAAAATGTTCTAAATATCTAAAGTATACAATCAGCGTACTCCGCATTTTATTGTAATAAGTAATTTCATTCACATGCAAATTAGCCAGCCCAGCTCTGGCCATTTGAAGCACGATATGTGGGCAAGGGAAACCCTTCTCCCCCCTTGTGTCAGTAATTGTGTTCCCGGAATCTCAGGAATTCTTTTAAGAAATCTAGGGGGATATGTTAGGTAACAATAGTCTGGAGTGTATAGGGTAATGGCTCTGGCTGGTGGCGGTAACAAAGAAAAGGCTTTGATCCAGATATCCGCAGACTAAGCTTAGACTACGCTGTTTCTCAATATTGATGGCTGGCCTAAGAACGGCCTCAAACAATGACTGGCGACAAACACGTCCGGCGATTATGCAGTTACAAAATGTATGAACAAACTTTTGCGACATTTTAATCATGCTGAAATTTGTTGACGATTCTATCGCCATATCGGCGATATCGCGAGGGAAAAAAAATCGACGACGAGAAAAATGAATATCGTCAGCCCTAGTTAGGGTTAAGAAGTGGCTTTCTGATGAAATCTAACTTGGCGATTTTGGTTTACTTAAAAGATAGGAAAAATAACTTTGTAGCCTAGTGGGTAGTGCCTTTAACATAAATGTACATTTTAGATCAAGAGGAATCATCTCATGTTATCTCTCCTATCATTTCTTTTTCCTGAGAAAGGTTTTTATAGTAAACCTCAAACATTTCTCCTTTCTCAGTTCCACCATTGCTGAAGGATATCATTATCAAGCTCATGAGGAAGACGCGAAAATCTTTCTCATTGGAGAAATGGCAGCGCTATCTTGCCAAGGTGCAGTATATCCTCTTGAATATGTGTTGTAAACATTTTGGCGTGTACGGGGAGGTGAGTTAGCCTCACCAACTGGAAGTTATCCCACCTGGGTCCAAAGGTCTGAAAATTGGCATAATTTCTCCGGAATCTGTTGAAAATTTGTTTCCTCTATTGAGATATACATGTATGGGTCCAGGAAAACCGTACAGGCGGTAGGGTTGGTAATTCAAAATGTCGCCAACCCTGCCACCTCTGATCGTAACCCTTCACTTAGAGTGGCTTTTTAGCCTTGTATTGGGTGATTTGAATCATTTCTCATTAACCCTCCCTCTCTCGGTGCCAAAATGGAGCCGATGACCCTATCTATCAAAACCTATTCAGTGACAGGTTGAGACACACAAGCTGTGGGGGAGGAGAGGATTTGGTTTTTCGACATACATGTAGGAGGGTTAATTTATGGGGTTTGACAAAAAAAATGGACATAAACATTGTACTTGTGCACAGAGTATGTGCACAGTATACCAAGCATGCCATGTGGATGTACGACCATATGTGACCCGCTCCGGAAAAAGGTATATTATGTCGCAAAATATGAAAAATTTGTTCTATTTATGTTTGGAAAGCCCACAATGTCAATGAATGTAGGCTTTCATTTGGTACATGATAGAGCTCCAAAGCCCTTTCCGTTCTGGAGATATCGCATTTTTGCATATTAATTAGTTCTATGGAGTTCAAATTGCACAACAGAAAAAACAGGCCTTGAAATAGCTAGTTCTAATACAATGCAATGGAACAATGCACTCTAAACAGGTTATTTTTTCACTTTATTTACTGAAATCAACATTGTTGTGCACCAAACCTGAAACTTTAGATAGTTAAGATGTCATTAAAGACAAAAAACAAAAAATGAATTTTGACGAAAAATTTCACCCTCTCAACATTGAAAGGGCCATTACACGTAAATGCATAGTGCGACTTATATCACCTTTTTCTGGAGCGGGTCACATATGTACATTGACAGTTGACGGCCATAGCCGTTGTTTGAAAAAAGACCACCTAACTGGTTGACTTCTATAGGCGCATTCCTGCGTGTACTCAAACCATTCTTGAATGGGAGTGTAATGAATACATGTAGACGTAGCCTTTCGAATGAAGCTTTCATTCATACGAATAGGACCACTCTATTCAGTGTGGTGCCTATTGTTTGCGTTCATGCTTAGCTGTACTGCCCGATCCTGGCATACCCAGCCCCACATCAATAACAGCCGGAAGCAAGAGGGTTTAAACCATACATTCCTTTCTCTGCTGACAAGGTTTAAATGTGAATTCTTTGGTCTGCTAGATGTGTCGGGAGCGCTTCTCTGAGGTTGCAGCATGGGAGGTGGAAAGGTTTGGTTTTGCAGCCAGTAAGCCACAAATCAAGATCGCAGTTCTCCGAGTAAGTACGCACATTTGCTTGCGCCTTGCACCAGATCTATTAGTTTCTACAAGTAAACGTGGTAAATGAGTGCTAACTGGCTGGATTGACCTGAAATATACAAAAATCCACCAAATTAGCTGGCCCTAACGTTTCAAACTTAAGTAAGTTCTTCTGTTGCCTTTGAGAAAGAACTTACTTGAAGAGGAAAGAAAACCAAGTTGCATTTTTCCGCTTTATTGGCTTTTCTGATAGCTTGTATATTCTTCTGACCGAATACAAATTGGTAAAGAACGATTACAATTTATTTCATTGAAAAAAAAGAGACTAAAATTGCCCCTTGGAGTGAGCGTTTGGTCTCAATTCCTGCAACGGTCATTAAGGATGCAAATGTATGCATATGACCTTATGACGCGTGTGCGCTTACTTGGCCTCAGTGGACCAGCAGCGCGGCCACGACGTCTGCAGCGTGTTGGCACTATATCATCCACGTGTGTGTTATGACATTTTCGTCGTCAACTGGTCGTACTTTCTTGGCAATTTTAGCTTACTTTTGGAGTTATTCAGAGCTTGAATGTATTACAGTTGATAAGTATTATGCAGCTGAAAATCTTCAGAATCTACGCTATACTCCTCCCACGAGCCATCAGATTCTGCCATTATTCCAGAGCGAAAAGTTTGTCCACGGCGACCCAGTGTCATAACAGTACGTGTACTGTACGTATCGCGACGTCACTGTGATGTTTTCATTTCATTGAAAATGAATTAAACTGTTGCAAACTGCTGACTGACTGAATGGACCTGAAATATACGAATCAAAAAATTAGCTGGCCTGACGTTTCGAACTTAAGCAAGTTCTTTCTCAAAGGCAAATGAAAACTTCTCTAAAATTGCCAAATCCATGCATAAACTCTTCAAACCTACTTTGTTAGGTTTGGGGAGGCATAAGCTCTCAGAAAATCCACTAAAGTGGAAAAATGCAAATTGGTTTTCTTTCCTCTTTAAGTTCAAAACATTTTGTTGATTAGTTATTACAAGTGTGCCAGTCTCCTGCAGATCTATTTCTGGATTAAAACAAATGCCCCTCTCAAAAAATCAAGGAAAAGAATAGTTTCTCAATCTTGATTCATCCTGCTTAATTTTACAAGACCAAAAATAAGACTGTATTTGATCAGCTCCCCCCCCCCCCACCCCAACGTACATGTAGCTTCTCTGAATAAAAACGCTTGCATGTAATCTTGGAGAAGCTAGACACTCAAGTTTGTTGTATTGTAAAACAGATTTAATATAGAAGAATAACCTCTACAGAAAATTGCAGTGTAGTTAAAATGGATATTATGTATACTTGTTAACTATATATTATAATAAGAATAATAATAATAACTAGAGGTTTTTCGTCAATATGACGAAAAAAGCTGCTCCTCAAGGGTGTTTATGATGTGCATCGTATAAATCTATATATACTAGCACACATACAAGTAAATATGGCTCAGGTGAAAGTGTGGCCACATCCCGATATTTAACCTAATCGGAGCTGTATGTCTGTAGATTTAGGCCTTAGAAAAATCCGAGTTTAATGTGACGTCATATGACACGTGATGACGTCATCATTTCGTCAGTTCAATTTCCATCTATCACACATGATGGTCTGAGCACATACCGAGATTCAGCTTAATCGGACCTGTAGTTCTAAAGATGTAGGCCTTAGAAAAATGCACCTTAAATGTGACGTCGTATGGCACGGGATGACGTCATCATTACGTCAGTTCAATTTTCATCTATCACACATGATGGTCTAGGCGCATCCCGAAATTCAATCCAATCGGTATAGTTCGCTAGATGTGGGCTTTAGAAAATTGCACCTTTAATGTGACGTTATATGGCACGTACTGATTTTTCTGTGTAACACATGATGGTCTGGGCACATCCCGAGATTTAACCCAATCGGACCTGTAGTTCTAAAGATTTAGGCCTTAGAAAATTGCACCTTTAATGTGACGTCATATGGCACGCGCTGATGTCATTACGTAAGTTTAATTTTCCTGTGTAACACATGATGGTCTGGGCAGATCCCGAGATTTAACCCAATCGGACCTGTAGTTCTAAAGATTTAGGCCTTGGAAAAATGCACCTTTAATGTGACGTCATATATCACGTGATGACGTCATAATTTTGTCAGTTTAGTTTGCATCTATCACACATCATGGTCTTAGCACATACCGAAATTCAGCCCAATCGGACCTGTAATTCTGTAGATGTAGGCCTTAAAAAATGCACCATTAATCACATTGGAATTGTCTGAAATCATAGTCACGAGATGGCGCTATACACATTTCCAGCTCAGACACTTTAGCAGAATATCTAAATTCCACCTCATTCTTGGAAATTCTGCAACCGCTAAGGTTGTCTGCTGCCCTCAACACATTGGTACAATGTAGATATGCCCTAACGTGCGGGATGAATTAGACTACTTCCCGCACCATACGTTATATCCTAATCCTGTATTAGAAGTCTGAAGGACAACGGAAGGACCGATAACGAGTCTAAATCAGTCCACACATAAATTCACAACGCGCTACAAAATACCCACGGTTATCACCTTCTCAGAATTCTTATGTTATCTTATTGCTTTTCGCTAAATTTTGAAATGGGCCTTATTTCACACTGGAATGAGCCACGATCATTTCCGCTTGCAGTAAGGTCGACCGAAATACAATGTATGACTTGTCTTATGCTTGCTGTCATGGGAGGTTGCTAAACACGCAAAATTGTGCTTTAAGTTAATGGCCTCCAGATGACGTCATGATGACGTCACGAACATTTTACTCAAGCAGAAACATTTTTGCCGCCCAACTAATACTTTGCAATAGATATAAACTTCACATCTCTAATGGTTTTTCAGATATTGAGCCTGCAAGCGTGGAGAATTAAATATTCATGAGGCCACAATTTGAAAACTACTGACGTCATCATGACGTCATTGCTTTAGGACCATCTACGCTATATGGTCTTTGTTGTGACAACTCGAGGGGACAACACAAGCTTTAACAGTATGAAATTAGGTGGGAAAGGGAGTTGTGTACAAAACCTATGGCAAAAAGGGCAGAAGAAAAATAGGAAAAAAAAAAGAAAAAAAAAAAAATCTTAACGAAAACAATAGCTGCTCCGCAGCGCTGCGCGGCGGAGCAGCTAATAATAATAATAAGAAAAACTTATAGAGCGCTGGTATCTAGGAAAATCTATTCACTGCACTTATGTTAATGCCCAGTAACACTACCTTGGGTCTGTCACTTTCCAGTGCAGTCTTGTTGACTTGACGTGCTGACTCGGACTCGAGTCAGACTCGATTTGCGATTTTTTTGACTTGAGACTTGACTTGACTTGAAAAAAAAAAAAGACTTGGGACTTGACTTGACTTGACTTGAAAGAACATGACTTGAGACTCGACTTGACTTGAATAAATTTGACTTGCTGACATTAACACTTAAACAAATCAGTTGAAAAAAATGCCAAGCCTACAGCGCATAGCGAGCTGGGTGTCCAGACCATGTACGTATGCGGGGCTGCAGCACTGGACGATTGCATGGAGAATCGTCAAGACGGCATGCAAGGTTGATTCTGTACAGTGCATACGTGCCAGCCAAAAGTCATTTGTCATTGGAATTTGAATTTACTATGTGCAACAATTGACTTGAGACTTGGCACTTGACTTGAAAAAAATTGACTCGGGACTTGACTTGACTTGGAAAAAATTGACTTGGGACTTGACTTGACTTGTGAACATTTGACTTGTGACTTGACTTGACTTGAGAAAAAAATGACTTGGTTACAACACTGCTCGAGTGTGTGTATTTCCCCACTAACTTAGGTCATCTGTGGTCAATTGTTCCTGTTTTGCTCAGTTTCTTTGCGAGCTCCAGTTTGACGAGAATTTCAAATTCAAGGCGATCGTGAATGAGGAAGAGCCGGAGAGGATGAGAGCTGAGCCCATGGGCCGGGACAAGATGGGACTCGTCTACTGGTTCCAGAAGGTATGCCGTGGCCGTATTCACACTAGTCAATTAAATTGAAATTCGGGAACTTTTCCTAGCTTTTATAGCAGGAGGGGGGGGGGGTGTCATTTTGGTACCAAAATAAGGTAGGATTTCCATGGTTACCATGGCAACCAATATAGAAACTGGTAACCATGAGTTTGTGCTATTTATGGGAAAAATACAAAGGAACACATTTGTGATTACGGAGGTCACAAACATGGTTTTTGCACCATGCACAAATATTCCAAATAAATCACTTCGATGTTTGGAAGCTGATGTGACGGGCACTGAGCGTTCACCGTTCCATTCAGCGCACAGTTGTATAAACCGCGACATGAGCTAAGCTTGGAATCTTCAAACTTATGATTCCGAGGTCAGGTCATGTCATCGTTCCTGTGTACGACCGCGGCATGGTCACGGGAGGTATTAGTTCCACGCGTGCGCGCTGTACGCACGAATATTCACACCAGCATTTTGATGTCATAGGTGAACAGAGCTAAGTGCGCCTTCCCGGTCCTGAGAGAGCCAAAAATACCCAGTCCTAAAAGGGTTAAAATATCCGAGCTGGTAAAAACTGAATCCAAGCTGGTAAAAAAATGAATCCACTGCTTATCCTCGTTTGCTGCAATGGACATTTTGTACAACCCTTTAATATGGAACTTTGCTCGGTGATGTAGTGAATAATGCACTGTTATGAAGTATGATACAATTTTAATGGTATCGGTAATATGTGACCCGCTCCGGAAAAATGTATATTATGTCGCAAAATATGAAAAATAAGTTATATTTATGTTTGGAAAGCCCACAATGTAGGCTTTCATTTGGTACATGATAGAGCTCCAAAGCCCTTTCCGTTCTGGAGATATCGCGTTTTTGCATAATAATAAGTTCTATGGAGTTCAAATTGCACAACAGAGAAAACAGGCTTTGAAATAGCTAGTTCTAATACAATGCAATGGAACAATGCACTCTAAAAAGGTTATTTTTTCACTTTATTCACTGAAATCAACATTGTTGTGCACCAAACCTGAAACTTTAGATGTTTAAGATGTCATTAAAGTCAAAAAACAAAAAATGAATTTTGACGAACAATTTTACCCTCTCAACGTTGATTGAAAGGGCCATTACACGTAAATGCATTAGCGCGACTTATATCACCTTTTTCTGGAGCGGGTCACATATGACTGTCATGAAAACAAAACAAAAACTAGACATGCTATGTGTTTGTCATGTTATGACAAACACAGGGCTGTTTCGGGGTTGTTTTGTTATTTTGGATGTGTAATATGAATATAATAGTTAAAGGTGTTTGTTAGTTAAAGACGGAGGGGTTAGGATGTTGTTATTGGGAGGAACGTGAAATTTCAAAAATTGAAAAAATCATAGAAAATTAGCCGATGACGTCATCATGACATCACTTCGGCTTGTGCATGCTGGTGGCAGTATCTACCTACCCACCAATTTTCATGACGATCGGACCTATCCTTATATGTGTTTGAAAAAAGCACATTTTTGATGATGTCATCATGACGTCACACATTTTCTCACTTTGAGACATACCAAAGCTATAACAAAAAGAATTTGGAAAATATCTTGTTTTGTTCGCTAGATATATTGCAAAGAATGTTACGATTTTAAAATTTCAAAAATTCATAAAAAATCACGTGATGACGTCATCATGACGTAAATGTTCGGCATACATTCTGAGCAGTTAGTCTAAGTGTCTGCCAAGTTTAAAGCCAATCGGCAGCATAAAAGTAGCCAAAGTGCCGGTAAGAAAGAAAACGTGTACAAATGCTATGGGCATTTGGCTGAAAAAGAAAAAATCTTAACGAAAACGAGGGCTGTTTTGGAAAAGTTTCCAAAACAGCCAACAAGCACAGTGAATGAAACTGACGAATGCCAACATTTCTGGTACACCAAATTCATTTCAAGTTCATGTTCCCATTCAGTTTCAATTCTTGGAAAAAACAACAAACAGATCAGTTTCCACATGGTCCTCTTGTTGACAGGACGAAGACACAAACATCAGGATTTACCGAGAGGAGCAAGACGATCCAGACAGTTCCACGTGGGAAGTGATCTCATGGTGAGTCTTAACCCCTTGCGTACGGATGATGCCAAATGGCGCAAAAAGAAGACAGTGCCACCAGGCCGGATGACGCTTATAGCCGCTATTTGTGCAGTTTCAATCCATTGTTGGATTGTTGTGTATGCTACGCTTAACTGCACAAGCACATTGTGTCCGTTTCGCTTGGCTGCAAAAGCCGACGCTACACCCCAGCGCCTCAAGGGGTTAACTAGGCTGATAGGGTAATTCCACAGCAATAGGGACAAAACTAAAACAAATTCAAACATGTTGATATGCTTTTTTTTAATGTTTGGATCGCAATGTGCATATATTGTGGATACTAAATTAGCTCTCAATATTTTGTAAAATAATATTTTTGAGACATAGCAGGACTTCTTGTGTAATTTCTCCAACGTTAGAGACGCCAACTTGTACCGATTTGATACAAGTCCTACCTAGATTGCTAATTAATTTGAATTAATGTTAATTTAAATGTTCACCTCTGAACACTTTTCAAGTGAGTTCAACCAGCTTAGAAGACAATCGGCGTTAACAGTAACGTTTTGGGTTTTTTTTTTGGAAACGTTAGTGACGACCTGATAGTCTCTCTCTTGGTAGGCCTCACCACCATTTTATGTCGTGGCAGTTTTGGCTTGGAATGGTCAATAGGCGTTGAAGCTGTGAGGGATGAAAGTGACACGACAGTGCAGGCCTCGAAATAGTACTAGCCCGGCGTACAAATTCTAGTGAAAAACGCTCCGGGCTACCTAAACTTGGTTCCTTGGTTGCCCGGTGGGCTAGTGAAAAATTCAGTAACCTTACTAACCTACCTGTTAAAATTTAGATCATTGTGAATGTGTTTTTATTTGTGTTTTTCCATTGTGATACTCGCGCGATATACTCAAGCGATAAGCGACCGCGCGCACTAGCGCCACGAACAGGGTAGACTGGTGGGTTGTAGCACAGTAGAGAGCTCACGGCGAGGTACCGCACATGTGCACACTATTCTCGTTCACATCGTTTATCAATTTTTATAACCTTAACTGGCTACAGCTACCTGTACTGTGCGTTGTGGGAGTCACTTATATAGCGTTTGATACAAAGTCTACACAAAGCCGCGTGTATTAACAGCGCCCTCTGTAAACTCAAAAGTTTTTCGCATTGCCACCGCGCACCAAGCAACGTTATTTCATCATCCGTATCCAAGCAAAATGTGACGATTTCTACCAAATGTCAGTAACCCAAACGAGTGTAAAGATGGGTCAAAGAGAGCGTATGATCAATCGTATGACAAAAATAGAAGGCAACGAGTTTACAGGCGAGAGTGGGAACGGCAATTTCAGTGGCTGAAATACAGTGAAAAGGAAAAAGTGATGTTCTGCAAGATTTGTGGCGAATCGGGTACCGAACCGGGATCGGGAAGGAAACTGAAACTTTTAACTTGACAGTACATGCCTCTTAAGTCATTTACCATCAGCCTTTTATTTTCCGAAATATCAACTTCTTCATTGGTGAGCTAAACATATATTTTGGGGTTTTCTTATTTTTTATATACGGGCTAGTAAAACTCTAAACGGGCTAGTAAAATCTTTAGTTAACTAGCCCAGTGGGCTAGCCAGGAAAAAAAGTTAGCGCAAGGCCTGCAGTGTAAAAATGTAACATTATGACAGGGGAATTGCCCTGTACATAATACAAGCTGTATTCCAGGACCGAGGGGGCTACAGGGAGTGGCTGGCAATCCACGGATATTTTCAGTGCAGTCAGGGTTGACTTGTTAGGTCAGCACCCGATTTCATAAAGCTCTGCGACGCGTCGTAACCGGAGTTGTGATGCGTAACCATTTCACAAAACTTGAACGCATCGCAAATTCCTTGGCAACGGTGTGAAACACGTCGTATGTTAAGACGTGTCTTTGGGGCGTCGTAACTATATAGAAACCACATTAATAAAGGAAAGATGGTGCTTATGATCCTAGCAGACCGTGAAGCGAGACGGGCATTGAGGCAAGAGAGAGTTTTCCTTTAGATCATCTAAGTGAGAAGGAGGTCTATCAGAGATACCGCTTCACGCGAGAGGGTATTTCCCGAATCGAAGAAGAGCCCCAATTTCTTCCAATCGGCCATCTTCATTCGACCTTTGCGCGTACTTTCAGCGGTGATGTAGTAATTTCCGACGGCTGTTATCAGACGCAAGATTTTGATGCAGTAAACAGTCACACTGGTATAAAAAGCTGAGCTCGTGCAAAAAGTTTATAATAGCTAAACTCAATATTCAACGCATCGCCTTTGCGACGTGTTTTGTGAAATGGATCGTAGGACGCATCGCAGCTGCTAAGACGCGTCGCAACTTGGCCCCAGGGCGGAAGGAGGCTGTGTGTTTTGTGCTGGCACTGACATACTTTGTCCTTAGATTATGTGAGCAAGATTTGATTACCACACAGGACATCAGGTAGCTTGGGTTTTCAATTCCTACCTGGTCTTCTCAGAATATTTTTGAAAAGTTTCCTTTGAAAATTTATGAATTGTTTTTTGTTCCATTGTTTATTTAAGGTAGTGTACAACATTAAATGTGACCCACTCGGATGTCGCGCATTACACTTTCACGTACCGGGTGGTTGAACCCCTAACCCCTTGGGTAACTTTACTAGAAAGTATCCCGAATCCGCCAAAATCCACCTATTTTGTCATGCAACGAAAGGTTAGTTTTGGTGACTGCTCAATATGGAGGTATCCTGAATCCATCAAAATCCTGCAGTACCGCCAGGCTTACAATCCTCAATCCATCAAAATCCCCCAGGTTTCAATATGGAGGTATCCTGAATCCATCAAAATCCTGCAGTAACGCTAGGCTTACAATCCTCAATCCATCAAAACCCCCCAGGTTTCAATATGGAGGTATCCTGAATCCATCAAAATCCTGCAGTAACGCCAGGCTTACAATCCTCAATCCATCAAAATCCCCCAGTTTTCAATATGGAGGTATCCTGAATCTGCCAAAATCCTCCAAAACAGGGGAAGGATTTTGATGGATTTATGAACGTTAGGGTTATTGTCTCAGACTTTTTAATATAACTATAAGAAATCATACAAAATCATATAGAAATCGTAAAAAACAATGCATCACACTACAGAGTTGTGCCATGTATCAAATAAAAGCTTATTTTTATGCTCTTTCAGACCAACTGTAAAGCTTAAAAATGTATTTTTAACACATCAGACTCATTTTTGTAGACTCATTTTTGCTTTTGCTGTAATTTTCAGAAATGTTTAGTATTTATCAGAGCAATTTATAGAGCCAGGGAATTATCAGGTCGGGGAAGTAGACTAATTCCAATGATTGTCGACCGACAATAATTAGAAAACGATATAAATTTCCACTTTTCTTGAAAACAACAGCACCCCAGGTTCCAGGATTTCACAGGATGCTTGAGACTGCTATTTCCTTAGTCTAGTACGGTATTTCATAATCATTCAATAGTTTTGTTTTTTATGTTTTGCAAACGGTGTATACTACCTTGAAATTGCCGGTGGCAGCGAACATTGTCCCTCTGAAGTCATCCTGAAGTCTAACTCCTTTTGAATCCTTTCTCCGTGATCACATGCATCCTAAGCAAAGCTTATTGTGGGACCGCAATGGAAATAAGTTTTTTAAAACTTTGTTTGCGTTATCCCTGCTTTTTCCACTGCTATGTTTAATTTTTAATTTACAGCCCAGATAATTCATTAATCTATATCATTTCTATATGGAAATTGCGAATAAATCAAATCAAATCAAATCAAATCATCTGTCCAATGATGGGCCATTTTGACCTACAATATTGTACAAGATGACAATGCACTGCATCTGAGTAATCCCAATTACATGCGTGTAAAGATGTACGTCGTCATTGTTTTCACGTCGTCATTGTTTCAACAACAAAAAGTGATGTGACAGTTCTAAACCGATGAAAATCTACCATCTAAGACATGATAGATCAATGATGGATGTCACACCCTGACTGGTTCTGTTTGCAGTGATCGTGGTCAGATGGAGAACCTCATCAGAGCCCTGAAGAGCGGCACCAACGTCGTGGTCGGCCAAGGCAAGGAGGAGGAGGACACAGAGTCCAGCAGCTCGGACACGAGCTCGTCCAAGACAGACGGCAAGAGTAGCAATGGACGGACAGCTGACAAACAAGGTAAAGTGTTGAATTATGTGATGAGAGTCTTGTCTGTTAGAACTAAAATCAAGGAAAACGTTTATAAATTTTGCCCAGAAATTCTTACAGCAGCCAACTCAAACAGCCCTCATCCATGTACTCCTGGGTTGGGTATGAAGCACCTTGCCCAAGGATACATCCTTGGGCTATATTAACCGTAACCCCTAGACCCTTTTTGCTAGGAACCATCCTCAATCCTCCAAAATCCTCCGATTGCCGTGCCCCAAAAAATGCATTCACCCTCAGTCCTCCAAAATCCTCCTTTTTCGCAAGCACCATTCATCCTTAATCCTCTAAAATCCTCCTCGCTTTAGACACATTCATCCTCAATCATCCAAAATCCTCCTCGCTTGAAACCCCATTCATCCTCAATCCTCCAAAATCCTCCTGTGCTTTAAACACCATTCATCCTCAATCCTCTTTTTCTTGAAATACCATTCAATCCTCCAAGATCCTCCAAAACTACAAGGAGGATTTTGGAAGATTTAGGTGGGTTAGGGTTAATAGTTAGATATTGTCTGAACAATTTTTGTTTCTTTGGAACACGCCTCTCAGGAACAGCGTTCATTCCCATTAGGAATGCACCTTGTACTGAGCTTGTGCCCGCCTGGAAAAGGCTATTTCCGAGTAATCGTGCACAACCACAGGCCAACGTTTCCAGGATAACCTGGCTTTTCCAGGCTGTTCCCACTTGGAGCAGGTGGTGTTCCTGATTAGAACAGGGGGTGTTCCTGATTAGAACAGGTGGTGTTCCTGATTAGAACAGGGGGTGTTCCCGATTAGAACAGGGGGTGTTCCGGATTGGAACAGGTGGTGTTCCTGATTAGAACAGGGGGTGTTCCTGATTAGAACAGGGGGTGTTCCTGATTAGAACAGGGGGTGTTCCTGATTAGAACAGGGGGTGTTCCTGATTAGAACAGGGGGTGTTCCTGATTAGAACAGGGGGTGTTCCTGATTCGAACAGGGGGTGTTCCTGATTAGAACAGGGGGTGTTCCTGATTAGAACAGGGGGTGTTCCTGATTAGAACAGGGGGTGTTCCTGATTAGAACAGGGGGTGTTCCTGATTAGAACAGGGGGTGTTCCTGATTAGAACAGGGGGTGTTCCTGATTCGAACAGGGGGTGTTCCTGATTAGAACAGGGGGTGTTCCTGATTAGAACAGGGGGTGTTCCTGATTAGAACAGGGGGTGTTCCTGATTAGAACAGGGGGTGTTCCTGATTAGAACAGGGGGTGTTCCTGATTAGAACAGGGGGTGTTCCTGATTAGAACAGGGGGTGTTCCTGATTCGAACAGGGGGTGTTCCTGATTAGAACAGGGGGTGTTCCTGATTAGAACAGGGGGTGTTCCTGATTAGAACAGGGGGTGTTCCTGATTAGAACAGGGGGTGTTCCTGATGAGAACAGGGGGTGTTCCTGATGAGAACAGGGGGTGTTCCTGATGAGAACAGGGGGTGTTCCTGATTAGGAACAGGGGGTGTTCCTGATTAGGAACAGGGGGTGTTCCTGATTAGGAACAGGGGGTGTTCCTGATTAGGAACAGGGGGTGTTCCTGATTAGGAACAGGGGGTGTTCCTGACTAGGAACAGGGGGTGTTCCTGATTCGAACAGGGGGTGTTCCTGATTCGAACAGGGGGTGTTCCTGATTAGAACAGGGGGTGTTCCTGATTAGAACAGGGGGTGTTCCTGATTAGAACAGGGGGTGTTCCTGATTAGAACAGGGGGTGTTCCTGATGAGAACAGGGGGTGTTCCTGATGAGAACAGGGGGTGTTCCTGATGAGAACAGGGGGTGTTCCTGATTAGGAACAGGGGGTGTTCCTGATTAGGAACAGCGGGTGTTCCTGATTAGGAACAGGGGGTGTTCCTGATTAGGAACAGGGGGTGTTCCTGATGGAACATTCTGAGTTGTCTGACTCATGAGAAGCTCTCTTATGCAACAGCACTTGACACTCCGGAGTTAAATGTAGTGTACAACATTTACAAACATCAAAAAATAAAACTACTGAATATTACGAAATACCATACTAGACCGTAAGTAAATAGCAGTTTCAAGCATCCTGTGAAATCATGACACTGAGTGTGCTGTCGTTTTGAAGAGAAGTGGAAAATTGATATCATTTTCCAACAATTATCGAACGACAATCATTGGAAATAGTCTAGCTCCCCTACCTGATAATTCCCGGACGTCTATAACTTTATTGCTCTGTTTTGTCTAAAGTATGATCAGGGAACCAGATTACTAGAACATAATTTTGTTCTCTCTGTTTTCCCAGCATCTATGCACTAAAAACTTTAAACGGGTCAGTGTTACAGTATTTTCTAGCACGCTATAAAGTACCAGGGTTGTAGTTGAGTCCCGGCAAGTCCTTTCACAAGTCCTTTCACAGGTCCTTTTGCAAGTCCTTTCACAAGTCCTGTCACAAGTCCTTTCATAAAGCCGGTCACAAGTAACTGGATGAACAATGACAAAGGAATGCCTTTGTCAAAGCTCATTTGAATAGCTTGTGATTGGGATTAGGACTGGAGGGCTTGTGATGGACTTGCAGGGACTTGTGATGGACTCGACTACATCTCTGTAATGTACCCCTCCCCGCAAATAAATTCATTTCTGAAAATTACAGCAAAAGCATACCTTCAACTACAATTAAGCAGCTGTCCTTAATTCTCTTTATCTGTCTTAATTGAAATCCAGATTCCATTGCAGTACAGAGCAAGGAGTTATCCGACAAGGATAGCCAAGAGGAAATTGACAAGCCTGGAGAAAAGGAAGAAATCCTAGCAGAGCATCCCCCAGAGGTTAAAGATGAGAAGAGAACAGCAGATGAGGATGAGACCAAACAAGTGGATTCCAGTAAAGTCAACAAAGAAGACATCAAGGAGAAAGTTGATATCAAAACTAAAATCGTGTCAAAACAATCAGAAAAGGATGCTAAGGATGAATCAACCAAGGCACCATCAGATGATGTCGAACCCAAGATAGACGATGAGACTGCGGCACAGTGCAAGAAAGAAAAAGATGAGGCCTTGAAGGAGCAAGGGACACAAGACTCAGTCAAGGACGAAAAAGAATGTTCAAAGGAGGTTGCAGGGTCTTTGCCAAAGGTGGAATGCAAAGAAGAGGAGACAACGGGAGAAAAATCCGATGATATGAAGATGGAAAAGGTTGAAACCAAAAAGGAGGAATCTGGAGATGATGGCATCAAAGAGGAGGGGAAGGGTGAAGAGGAGCCAAGGCGCAGTGATGCAGGCAAGAGCATGCACCAGGAGAAAGACCGTGCTCTCAAGGATGCTACGGAGGGCACACCGGACAATGCAGAGGCCCAAGCAAACCTTACCAGGGATGGTAAAAACAAAACAATCAACTCGGAGACCAAGGAGCAAGATGCACAAGACCAGGAGGCAGGAGAGAAGGAAAACGATGAAGCGCAACTGGAAGAGGGAGAAAATGAGGCACAAACGACCAAGCCGGTTGCAAAACCCAAGAAGGTCACCAGGAAGCGCAAGAAGAAAAGTGCCAAGAGCCGGTTCACGCCAAGGCGGAATGCTTCCCGTAAGGCTGCAGTCAAGATCGAGGAGGAAATGAAGGAGGAAGAAGAAGAAGAAGAAGAGGAGAAGAAGGAGGAGGAGCAAGGACCGGTGGGAGAGGATGATAGTCCCTGCTGCAAGTGTGGACAATACAACCATCCTGAATGGGTAAGGCTGGCGGAGTGGCCGATATTAACCCCAACCCCAACCCCAAGCAGTCTTGGAGTTGAGTCCGAGGCAGTATCAGCATAAAAGTAGAATTAAAGTCCACCTAAATCCAAAACTGCCAAAGGTCTGGACTTGACCCGAGCCCTGATTCCAACCAAAACTAGATCCTGGACTCCAGCATACTTTTATTGTCATAATTGTCTGAGAAACGCATTCGGTCCCAGCAAAGTGCAGACTCGCCGAGTCCAGGTATAATTCCATGACCATTATTATGTTAAAATATACTTTGGAATCTAGAATCAGGTGTACCTTGATGCAGGGCTCTAGCCAAGTCCTGACTTCGACTGATTCAACTCGGTTTTTGAGTTTTGAACTCCGAGTAGACTTCAGTCCACTTTTTCACTGTTTTGGCATCAAAATTTGATTGGGACTCAACTACATGGCATTCTTAATGGCAAGGCCATGTGAAAAACACTGAAGGAGATTAGGGTTAAAGAATGTGCCATTTAGGCTTCTGCACAGTGTTGGATTTCACTGGAGTCAGGAATTTTCTAAAAACAGACTGCCCGGGCAGTTTTATGGCTTAAACTGCTATACTTGATGCTTGACAGATAAAGACGGAGTGGGAAATTTCAGCACTTTAACCTACATGCAGAGGCACATATCTTGACTGCACCCTTAACCCCTTGCGTACAGATGACGCCTGTGGGCACAAAGAAAAACAGTGTCACCAGGCCGGATGATGTCACTGGCCGCTGTTTGTGCAGTTTAAATCCATTGTTGGATTATTGTTTATGATACGCTTGACTGTACAACACATTGTGGCGGTTCGATTTGGCTGCCAGAACCGCCGCGACACCCCGACGTCTCCCGTAAAATACCGTGCCCAAGGGGTACCACTATTGTCCACTTTACTTTCCTTCTACTTGTGTTATTCTCCTTTGTTCCCAATGAAATCTCAAACTCCATCGCGTTTTCCTTGCAGGGTCCCCAGATTTCGAATGACTTCCTTACAGGGTCCCATTGTTCCCCTTTGTGTGTGGTACCCCATAAGGCAGTAACTTGTATGTATTTTTGATGATCTCGGAATTCCAGATACTTCTCTGTGACAAATGTGACTCGGGTTACCACACAGCTTGTCTCCGCCCACCTCTTATGATCATCCCGGAAGGCAACTGGTACTGTCCCAACTGCGAACATGTAAGTCTGTTTACAGAGTTCTTTGATTCCAATAGTCCATATTGACCCGAGTCCGAATGACACTTCTTGCGACTTAATTAGTATGTTTGGTTATGAGTAATTTGCTTGAGTGATTTCAAGAGAAAAACAGACATGAATTCAAATGCAGAATACACATTTTTTAAAATGGAGGAAAATTTGTCAAAAAAAATTATATTTGTTTCATTTTGAGTAGGTTATTTGTGACTCAAGACTTGACCTTCTTGACTCTTGACTCAGACTCGGACCTTCACAACTGTTAACCCTAACCCTCCAGGGCATGTTTGCTAGAACCCCCTGCCAGACGCATCAGATTGCATACTTTGTCACATTGACTTGTGTGCAGAGTCCAGCGAAGTGGAGCTGTCGGCACAGATGCACTGTGCTGCGTCTGGCAGGATTAGGGTTAACACAGACTCGAACTTGACCTGTGTGACTCGGGACTTGGACTCAATAAAGAATACAGGCTCCTTCATACTTCACGGGAATGCGAGCGCAAAATGAATTTGACGTCCTGAAACATGCGCAGCAAAGATTCCCGGAGGTTGAAATTCGCAGCGAGAACATTTCCATTTGGCATTGACGTCATAAATTCGCTTCGCATTCTCATTCATATGAATTATGAACTTGCCTTTAAGAAAGAAAACCAAAAAGAAAAAAACCCAGAAACTTGTCCATTATTTGCCCGTCCTTGCAGGATAAACTCATTGATAGACTAGCGGAGACCCTGACGGAACTGGACGCCAGACTGAAGAAGAAAGAGAGAAAACGGAAGCGCAAGGATGGCCAGGGCCTGTGGGCGCTGACCGATATATGCATGAAGAACATTCTACCAGGGGTGGGTGTCGGAACTTTTTTTTTTTTTTTTTTTTTATTTTTTTTTATTGACATAAACAAAATGACCAGCAGCAAAAGCTGAAAGGGTCATTATACACAATATATTACACATAAAACATTCAATTAGGCCTACAGGAATTAATAAAACTTGATACGAATACAATAAATAGTATAAAACGACAGTATAATAAAAAACCTACATAATTATTAACCCTTGTTCATTCAGTAATAAAAAAGGAGGAAAAACAAATTAAATTAAATAAATAATGACTCAAACTTAAACATTAAAATAGGACACAACAAGGGAAAGAGAGTTGGGAAGACAGATCATTAATTAAGAATCTTAGCAAGTTGTGGAATGGTTGATTTATGCAGGAATTAGGGGCGTACATTTACGGGTAGTACAGGAATCGGGTACCCGATTGAAAAGAGGGTACTCGATTTCATCATCTGGAACCGGTTACACAGGTACCGGGTTCGGATGCACAGTCGTAGCAGGAGGGATACAAAGGGAGTTCATATAGTATGACTTGAGAGGATCAATGATTGCTTCAGTGAATTAGCTGAATTAAGTGATTTTTATGTGCACAAATGTAATGTCGTGTTTCCAAGTTGGCCTGATGGCTAGGGGTGTGCCCGACTGTTCATGTCAGGAACTGGTTCCAGATTATGGAATCGAGTACCCGTACAACTTTACATTATCGCATAGTAACTTCCCAGAAAATGAAAAAGGAAAGGTTTCGAATGTTATTTGTCAGGAATTTTCAAAATTGAAACCCGACTACATGGGTAACCAGCACATATTTCATGTTTATGACCGTGACGCTCACGAAAATTGACAATAAAGGGAATTTACCGGTTGTGGTTTTTGTAGTCTAGGTATGGATAAAGAGCCTCGACCAGACAGAAATAGCATGCCTCATTCCACAATAAATACAACTGTATAAAGCTTCTGTCTTTTGTGATATGCCGGCGCATGCACGTACCGGAACATGTAATGGCGGAGGAGTGATCATGTTTACTGGACAGGCATGAGATTTTTCAGACTTTTGTCTGAAATAAGACTTTTGAATCTCAGAGAAAGACATTATTGCAACTTCCGGGATTGGAAGTTTTGGGTTGGGTTTCTTTAACGGGTACCCGGGTACCCGTAGTTTTTCCAATCGGGTACCCAGTTCTTTTACTACCCGTAAATGCACACCCCTACTGATGGCCATGTCTACCCCTTTCATCACATGCCGATGGCGCATGCCTTGAATGGCTGATCTCAACCACTGCTAGATTGTCGCGCAAGGCCCACTTCTCAAAGAATACTGGCCTAAATCTCGGTAACATCAAGAGAAGAACTTTAAAAAAATGTGTTCTTCAAATGTCCCCAAAGTAAATAATTGCAGCTTGTGAGATTTAACAGATTGTGCCAGAACGCATTGACAGCATAAGTTGGGCATCAGGCCAACTGAGATAAGTCAGTAGGAGTCAGTAGGTACTAATTGAAAGTTGAACCAACCTCTATAATGCAACCATATTAATTGTGATCAAATGCATTACTTAACTTTAAAGCCCATTGATTTTTTTATTGCCTTTTTTGATACACTATTTGTAGTCCACGCAAAAACTTGCTCATTGCTCATAACAGGGTTTTAGGGTTGAAGTTAATCCTTCAACCTCGAATCAATAATTGGATGTCAGTGTCGTGTTTAACTTAACTGCTTGAACTTGCCACAAACCTTTGCAGGAGATGGTCAAAGTTAAAAAGCCACGGCATGGCGTGGCGCTGCGGCATACAGGCCCCCGGCAGAAACCGAGAAGCTCCCACGATGCCTCGCGCTCCAGGCCGCACCACCAGCAGCTGCAGCGGCGGCAACGGCAGTGGCGGCACAGCAGCCGCTCTCAGCACCGCGACTGGTCCCGCGAGAGGGACCGACACTGGAAAGTCCGCAGCTTCATCAATGACGACGAGGATGAGGGCGAGGAGTATGAGATGGTCCAGCGGCGCTCGCGCCGCGCAAGGAAGGACATCAGCTACAAGTTTGAGGACTTTGACACAGCAATCAACTCGGCCATACAAGACGAGGTGGTGGAACACAAGAAAGGTATGGCATCATCCACGCAACAGTTCTCTGCCCCTGGTGCCAACCACAGTGTTGAGTATCCAAGCCAAGTAGTCGTAATTTTTTTGGGTTTCTGCTTATTTGCCGAAAAAGCCAAGATACGTGTCGGTATCTCACCAAAGAAAGCGTGAAGATTTTTTGTTAAGAAAGCAGAAGGTTTTGAGAAGGTTTTGAGAGGTTCTGTGTTTTGGTTGTTTTTTTTTGTAGGTTTTTGTTTTGGGTTTGTTTACTTGTTTGTTTTTATACCAGTAGCTAATTTTGCATCCAAAAGCGCAAGATCGCAGTGAAGACAAGGTTGTTATGTTTAAAGATCAGTATCCTTCCTCAAGGTCCATACTTCGAAATTGTGGGTCTCTGAACACGATTTCAGAACATGGAAGTATGATTTGGATGCGCATCAAGCCATGACTGGTTCTGTAGTGCATGCCCGTATTAAAAATTACAAGCCCTGAATCAACGTCACTGGTGTCAAGATATTTCAAAAGCTAAATTCACGTCTGTTTGGGAGTCTACCTATAGTTTAAAATGCAGGTTCGAGCCCCTGTTTTGTCAATTTTCTGTGTCTGTTGTAAAATAAAATGAAGTATTGTAAGGCTTGTCCATATTCCGCCCCCTTATCCCCATCACAGCCACCAAAGAGTACCAGGCTAGCCATCCCATCAACCGTGGCAAGGACATCTCCACCATTGAAGGGATAAGGGAGAGTAGCGAGGAGGAGACGACCAAGGAGGAGAAGACCAGACGGAAGAACAAGAGGCGGCTGGGAGACCTGGATGCAACCAGCGAAGAGGAGGAAGAAGGTGGCGACGATTTCAATGTAGAGAGGTGGGTACCAGTGATGCCTCTGCTTGTAAGGCATTGCTCAAGAACTTCAAAGATATATACCCATCTTGAAAACCTGACCCAACAGAATCTGAAAGAGGAGTCAGGTTGGCTTATGGTACTTCTCTCGCCTTCCACTGCTGTGACCCGGGTTCAAATCCAACCAGAGCCGTCATGTAGAGAAGGTTTCTTTTTAGTCGCTGTGCGTATTCTATATGTATTCCTCTCACCTCTTAACACTGAACATTTCTTCGTCGTCTTCCTGCAGGTTTCTGTAAGGCTTTCGAGCTACAGTGCAGTATGCACTTTTGAGGAATCCTTGGTTTCATCACAAGAAATAATGTTAAAAAATGAAATGAATTCGATTTAATGTGTACTTTTCCCAATCGTGTTTGACTTTTTGCATTTTATGTTCATCATGTTTTGAGAAGCTTGCATTGTGGGCGCCATACTAAAATTCAAGGGCGCATATACAGTCGAAACCCTGATAATAAGACCACTATTAATACAACATACTGCTTATAACAAGGACAAAATATAGGTCCCGTGTTTATCTTCGTTTTCCATTACTGATAATACAAGGTACCTGTTATAACAAGGTAAATTGTAAAGTCCCAAGGACCTTGTTATAAACTGACCCACTTCCCCCATGAACATCCTGTGTACAAGCCTAAAAACAATATTGGTAATTACCCCAAGGGGTAATCTCTAGGCACAAATGCAACAGAATGCAGGGTGGATTCTGTTGCACTGTTTAGTAAACTACATGTACATGTAATAACACAGTAGCCTAGTTGCTGGGGGGATTTTTGTTTATATTTCATTATCTATATTGTAAATATCCCATCAAGTATAAAAGTAAATCATATTTTGTGTTCTTACCCTTGGACAAATAAATTGGAATTACCCAACCTTCAAGTACACTGTATGTAAATATACAATAAACAGTCTATACCCACACAGTGCACTGCAGAGATTTATGACCCCTTTTCCTCAACCCAGCAACTACATGTAATTGGGAACACATGCTTGAAAGAACAATTACCAACACAGCATATACCAGCAACTTGAAAAAATATAAACTAACTTCACTTCCAAGTGCAACAAAATGCACCTGTATATTTTTTCAAAACCCTGCCAAATACAACAAAATGCAGTGGTATACCAAAAGCCTACCCTGCTAAATGCAACAGAATGCATCAGATTAGGAGACTTGTGTTGACTGCTAAATGCAACAACTTGCAACAACTTTTTACCACTGTTGCATTCTGTTGCATTTAGCAGGGTTAGGGTTAAGATAAATGTGTTGTTTTAAACTACGTTGTCTCTGGCATATATTTTACATGGAACATCTCAGTAATGCTGCAAGTGACCAAGACTACGAGGAAGAAGAAGGAGATGAGGAAGTGGAAGACGACAGCTACGTCAGCGAGGAGAGTTTGTCGGACGGACCACGTCGAAAACGATCCAAGTGGAACAGCCTGCCGAAACGCCGCAGCGAGCGAAGCCGGAAACGGGTGCGGTACCGAGACATCTCGGACGACGAGGAGTTTGAATCGGGTGGGTCCACAGAGAACGAAATATTATGAGCTTCTTGGTTACTAGGGCAATAACAATTAATTGCACAACTATCAATTGACTTCCCGCAAAAAAATTTCGTCAATGATTTTCACAAAAACGGCAAATTTTCAAGAGATGGTTGTGTACATTATATTTTACTTTTGAATGATCTTTTCAACCAAAGCAATTTTGGGACAAATGTTTTTTTGTAGCTCAGTTGGACACCTCCAAAGCAATATGTCCCTTTAAAGATGATGTTGATTACTAAGAGAAGTCTGCGACATTTTTTATTTTTATGTAGATTGCCTATTGTAAAATCAAACAAATTATTTATGACTTTTGAGAGCTATTTTTATCAAGTCCCCTCTAGCGCAGATCAGCCCACTGTTGCCATTTGTCTAAAAGTTGTCGCTGCGGGCAGCAAACAAATCGACGTCATAGGACGAATTCCCCTTTTGTGCATAGTGCTAGACACAAAAGAGGAGTTCGTCCTATGACGTCAAATTTTTTGGTATTTCATGGCAGAAATAATTTGCTGTTTGATTTTACAATACGCAATCTACATAAAAATGAAAAATGACAGACTTCTCTCACCACTGAACTTCCTCTTTAAAGGATGCCTTATGTTTTTGGTGTCATCTGCAGAAAGCGAACAGTACAGTGAATACAGTGAGGAGAGTTACACAAAGCCAAGGAGGAGGAAACAAGCAGGTCGTCGACAAGACTCGTCCGATGACGGCGAGTCGGATGCCAACTCATACCAGTCGGACCAATCAGAGAGCACGAAACAAAGGCCGACAAGTAAGCGACAGGTAGAGTCCGGATCGGAGTCATCCGAGAACACAGGCTATGTGCGCAAACGGAAATTCCGGCTGGAGAGTGACGACGAGGAGGAGGAGGAGCAAGTTGCCGAGAAGGAGGAGCAAGTTGCCGAGAAGGATGCGGTTGCTAAGAGAGACGCTTCCAGTTCGGAGGAGGAGCAGGACAGTGGGCCCATTGTGCGCAAAAAGACAGCGCCAGTGGCACGGATCAAGAGGAGAAAGCACTCGGAGGACAGTGAATACAGTCCCAGCGAGGAGGGAGCAATGGGATCAAAGTATTCATCAAAACGTGTGGATTATCGGAAAATGGCTGCTGAAAGCAATTCCGATGAAGAGGAGGATTCTGCGGAAGATGATGATGATGATGAAGAAGAAGATAATGTCAAGGATGATGGGGATGATGCAGATGATGCAGATGATGAAAGTGAGGACAAGGGGGAAGCTCCCCAGACAGAACAAAAAAAAACAGCCCTCCTGGAAACGGAAAAAGACTCCAACAAGGAGAATGAAAAGGCCGATAAGCCAGCCTCCCTGCGGGACGCAAAAGCCAAGGAGACCAACAAGAAAGCTGAGAATTTCCCCACCAAGTCGGCTGCCTCCCCTCCAGTGAGCAACGGCACCACCGCGGTTAACGGCGGCGGGACGATTGTGAATGGCAATGGCTCGTCGGGAAACGGGGAGGGGATCACTACGGGTGAGGAGGAAGATGATCTGCTGGGAGTGACGGACCTGGTGGAGTACGTAACTCAAGATGTATGAGGGTCTCTTTTTGTTTTTGTTTTCGTCAACGTGAGTTGATTTTTATCCGTAGCTTAAGGTTAGGCCAGTATGTGAGGTGCTTTCTTTATGTTGCATACCCTTAGTACATGTTCATGCATTAATGATCTCGAATGTCTTCTCAAATACTTGCCAACGACCTCGGGAGGTCGCAGGTTCGAATCCTGCTCCTGCCAGATTGATTTGCTCACTATGAAAATATCCCTCGTTGTTGTGTGATGATTTTTATTCTGAGCAGAGGTTACTGTTACTCTGCTTTACTCCTCCAGTCTGTGCCACGGTAGAACAGATCTTGCAAATCGATTCCATTCGCAAATGTGCTGCATGTAATTTTATGAATTGTAAAAAAAGAAATGTGAAAAAAAAACTGCACATTATCAATGATTGGCCTCGTGGAAAATGAAGTATACAGCTTATGTATACCAGTAAGCATCATGATCATACTTTGCAAGAAACCCTTTAATACAATTTTTAAATTTTTAAATTTTCTTTTTGTTTGTTCAAAGAACTGGAAATTTAATTCCTGAAAAGAATGCCTTTACACGCACATGCAGCTGCAAGGCTATGGACCACCCTAAAATGTTTTCTTAAAGTGTTAGCAATTTGTTTTTGGCATTAAAATCACAAAAATTCAACTTTTTTCCCCTGTTTGCCACGCACAGTGAGATGGTCTTAGCTTCTTCAGTGTACATGTTTCATACATTTTTTTTGTAAGTGATTTGGTCTTAAATGCGAAGTAATTTTGTCAATTTCTTATTTTTTTTTTAATGTCGGTATGAAAGAACTAAATTTAATATTACATGAATTGCACCACCGTGACCGTCTGTGTTTTGTAAAGATTAAATACTTTAACCAATAAGCCCCAAAAGGATCATTGATATTTAATTGTTTATAGAAAAAAAAAATAGTTTTGCCATTTCTGAGAATGTACGGGTTATAATTACCTGACTATAGTATGTGACTATAAGACTATGAGTGACCCATGATGTAATTCTAACTTTTTTGTCTGCATGTGATGTATTTGGTATTTGATAATGGACTACACTAACTACATAGGTCTGCCCTTTTATTTTATTTATTTTATTTATTTGATTATCCGCGTCGCATCGCAGACGGGGCTCTATAAGCACTTAGCATTGTTTTTCTTCTTCTTCTTGTGCTTAACGTCCCATCTGAAGGATGCGGCCCTTTTGAGATGAATAAGGGCCTGTCGTGCCCTAGAATAATGTACTATTTGTTACCAGGCTCAATGGATTTACGGAAGAAAACAAATTTTTGAAGAAGAAAAACACATGTTAGACTTTGCACTCTGTTTGGTCTTATGTGCTATGGGTGAAGATTGCCTCAAACATTAACGCTACGAATTCTTAGTGTGTTGTTCTTAATTCTTAAATTGAAACTTATATCTGTTGAGGCCGATTCAAACTTGACGGCGAAACATCACAATGCAAAGCCGATTGGCTTTGTGTTGTGGCGTTTCTCCGGAACAAATTGGCGTCGCGAAGTTTGGTTCGCTTGCGCATTCGCGTGAAGTATTAAACCGGTGTAGCATGAATTACAGTCTATGAAATACGGGCTCATTGGTAGCACTGCACATGCCTAGGTGAAGATCATTAGGAGAGTGGCCGGTCACGTGCAAGGGTTGAACTAATAATAGGGAAAAGGAGTCCTGTTTTTCAGAGGAGTCTGATTTTCATATGGCACCGGCTTTTACTCATCAAGGGCCTTTTTTGTTTGTTTAGAGCCACTCATTGGAAAGGTCACAACTGTCTAGAGAACAGATTAGCAATTACATTTTTAACGCGCGGACACGGCAACTTTAACAAGACATCTCCATGAACAGTGTTTAATTGATCAGTTTGTCGGTCAATGTATTTATTTTTATGAAGATTTAAGGACAAGCAACAAAATCAAATAAATTAATTATCCCCCCGAAATATTTTTGCTACATATCAATAGAGTTTTGCTTCTCTGGGTATTTTGGTTTCACTCGAAATTATTTCATAACCTCAAGGCAGTAGCATGTTTCCCTAAAATAGTATTTCATTTTCTAGAAATAATATATATTTCCCTCAAAATATTTCATTCTCCAAATTATTTTTCTCTTGTGGAATTTTCCCCATGTCGACGTACAATGTATTAGGTTTCTCTTAGGAAATATTATTTTGAAAAATGAAACATTTACTCAGAGAGACGAAGCTATTTTGTAGTGCTGTCGCGAATATACCGAATATTCGACCATCAACCCAATATTCGAATACCTTTTTGCCGGTTCGAATATTCTAGAAAAAAATATGCAAATATACACTGTAGATACGACAATGATGCTTTTTTAATAGAAAAGTTAAAGCGCTTAGCAGTGTCAAATGCCGCATTTTTGTCGACGGTAATTTTTTCGTGGACGGAGGTTTATTGTTCCCGTCCGTAAAACCTTTAATACAATAAATAATTTACTGCAAAAATGCAGTAATTGTGCACATAAAATTAAACACCGCCATGCTTTGCGAGCAACTGTTTACCAGCGCGGCATTTAATTGCAGCTGCCCCGTGAAAAAACTTTATCTGCGAGCACCGGTATCGAATATTCGGTCAAACCCAGTTTCAAAAAACCGAATACTAAATCCGTCGAAAATGAACAGCCCTACTATTTTGTGTGAGTGAATAAAAAGTATGGTCAAAAGGACTTCCAGGAAACAAAATATTATTGCAAGAGAAGGAATTTCGAGAAAAAAGGGCGGAAAAGGCATTTATTTTAGAAAATGAATTTTAATAATATAAGTTGTGGCAGATTTCAATTGGCGTAAAGCATAGATGTATTTGTCAATATTGTCTTTTATGCCATGTACAATCTGAGTTTCATTTATTCATTATTAAATTACGTTATAAAATGAAATTAATTTGAATTATGATAATTATAAGCAGGTAAAACAAGTCGAGGGATGCTGTTTTCCCCCCTTCTTGTCTTGTACCTATTTCTAATTAATGTGCAGAGAAGGGTTTGTGAAGCGCAGTTTGCAGTCTTTCAAATAGAGCTAGTCTCGCGACTTGATGAGCACTTTTTAGCAATTTGTATGTGAACGTCTGGGTACCAAACACTGACTAGTCTAGCGACGGACTCTTTGGCTAGTCTTTACCCCGTAACATTAACTTTGTGATGAATGGTAGATTGATCGACGAGGACCGAAGACTATTGAGGTCAACCTTTGCATCGTTAAGTCCAAAATATGTATCCCTGTGGAGACATGGCTTTGCTTTTTCCCATTGTTCTTTACTTGGCATTCCCCCATGAACTTTGTGCACATATTTCCTTGTGGAGACTTGCTTCGCTTCGGAGAAAATGCAATGAGATACATTTGTATTGTGTGATTTGAGCCTTGTTGTGGAAAAGCACATACGGAAGTTTCTGATAGTGCCATTTTAAATTATGCTAACTCAGTTTTCAAGATACATTTGTATTGTGTGATTTGAGCCTTGTTGTGGAAAAGCACATGCGGAAGTTTCTGATAGTGCCATTTTAAATTATGCTAACTCAGTTTTCAAAAGTACAAGTAGGCATATGGGTCTAAGATGTCGGTCTCCCCAATGGTACACGTTCGAGGACAAGAGGAGAAAGAAAATGCAAAGGAACCTTTCTTGTCCTCGGGAGTCGGTCTTTTGTTAAAATCGGTCCTCTGACGTAAACAAATACGTGCTTTAATTAGTCTATGGGAGTTTTTCTAAAGTAAAGGAACAATAGGAAACACAAAGCATTGTCCTCGGCAGTACATGTATTGAAAAACACGACTGTTTGTATTACACAAAATGTATTGTGTTTATTTATTTGAAACAGCTGTACTTTTAGCTGATATCGCAACCTGGGCTAGACCTAGTTGGATCTACAGAAATGGGTCCAAAATGTTTATTGCCGCCCTATCGTTCAGATTGCTATACTTCATGTTGGTTCGTACCACCCCCACCCGCCTCGTTCCCCGGTTTTCTTCTTTACAAGAGAAGAGGGAGGGTTGGAGTTTTCCGGTAAACACCTTTAAAAACGGGATCATACTTGAGGTGTTACGGTGTTTTGAAGATCATTTAAATGACGGTCTGTGTAGGGGTCACTCATTCTGTTGCACTCTTTACACCGGGAGTCTAAATTTGTGTTGGTTTTCCTATCGGGCCTTGATAAACTTGTTTTGTCTTTTGTTTTGTTTTTAGCCTGGTATGTAGCATTCCAAGCCCCCGAAAATGTTTGAATTCACTACTGATTACGTGTAACTTCATATTTCAGTGGAGATGTGTTCAATCTTGTTTCGGTTTGGTACGTCCATTTTTGTTGTCATATAAATGTAAGGCCTTTTGTAGATTTCTCCATATCGTCTTCATGTACATAGATGTATGTATACATGTGCATCGTTATTATCTGAATAAAATGTAATCTTGACTTTCGTCATCAGAATCCTATTCTTGCGGCGTCATGGTGTCGTGATTGTGTACGCGTATACGTTTTTTTTTTTTGCCAGAATGGTCAATGAGGAATGCAGACTTTAAACGTTCATTTGTTTTCCTACATGCACGAGGTCAACATATTTTACCTTGCACTTTTTCTTGTATGTCTTGTTGCGGTTTTGCGCACGACGTACCGTAACCAATTTCTATGCTTCTTAACCCCTTTATCACACATAAAAAACAAATGTTTAGCGTCTGTTTTTTTTTTTGGTTTTTTAAAGGAAGGAGGGGCTTTCTATTTTTTATTTTCAAGATGGCCGCCATTCTTGTTTAAATTTCGGACAACCGTACGTTTTTTCAGCTGTTCAAAGACACAGAAATGAAAGAAACGTGTTGGACAAGAGAATTGAACATGCTTACAGTGGTTTTAATACATGTAGTTTTAGTAAGCTTGTATTTTATTTACCGGTAGATTGGTTGACATATCCGGGAGTTTTTTTCACCTCATTTTGCACTGGTAAAAATGAAATTGCAAGCGGCCCCCAAAAAGGAAGCGGGCGGGGACGCTAAACATTATTTTTTTACTTCGCCTAAGCCAAATCTGAATTATAACCACGGCTGTATGGCGAATGTGCAGCAGGCCATTGGGGAAACTGGTAACTCAAAAAAGACCCCCCCCCCCCCCCTCTCAAAAAAATATAATAAATAAATAAATAGAAAATGTCTCAATCTGTGCGGGGAGGCAAGTAATTTTTTATTAACCGGATCATACTGCTCTGTCCCACATTGTTGCTTTATTTTGGGGAAATCTGTGTGAAAAAGTGAAAAGTTCCAATTTGGTCAGGCGAAGTAAAAAGTAAAACAAAAACATGTTTAGCGTCCCCGCCCGCTTCCTTTTAGGCGCCGCCTGGAATTTGTTTTTAAATTTTTACCAGTGGAAATGTCAACTGATTCATCGGAAAATTTAATTCAAGCCTATGAACACCACTGTAAACATGTTCAATTCTCTTCTCCACCATGTCTTTTCATTTGTTGTTTTTAACAGTTGAAAAACCTACGGTTGTCGGAAATTTTTTAAAAGAATGGCAGCCATCTTGAAAATAGAAAATAGAAAGCCCCTCCTCCTTCCTTTAAAAAGCACAAAAAACCGGACGCTAAACATCTTTTTTTTACTTGGCCTTACCGGTTTCTCAACCATTGCCTTGTGCATTTATTATTATTTTTATAGGGGGCGTAAGCCCCCCCCCCCCCCCCCCCCCCCCCCCAACGCACCCCCTTAGCTACGCCACTGAGGTGCACGTTAATTGACCTATCGCGGTCGAATCGCGTCAACGCAGCTTGTGAATTTATTGTCCAATCACATCAATTATAATTCCACGTGGAACGCGCAAAATCTGAGACAAACACAAATTGAAATTCCCATAGGGTTGTGTAAGGGGCGTCGTTAACTCGTAAACGGCGATAGGTCAATTGACCTATCGCCGCATGGTAATTTTTGTTTGTCTCAGAATTTGCGCGTTCCACGTGAAATATAATTGATGTGATTGGACAATAATTCACAAGCTGCGTTGACGCGATTCGACCGCGATAGGTCAATTAGGCCACAAAAAAAAATGTTTGTTTGTCCTCGACCGCCTGCCCCTATTTTTCGGCCCGCGTCAAAAAAGTATTAATTTTTATATTTTTGTTCTTAAATTTTATCCCAAAACTCGAATTGATTTCGCTGGTTGATTCGTTCCAATCTCGTTTCCATCGTTATTTTGTTATGTATAATGCACAAACACGACCCTACCTTTTACTCCAGAGTTTGAAAGTTCATTATTCTAGTATCAGTGTGTGACTTCGCACCAATAATTATCTCGATGGAAATACACGCGGTACAGTATCAGCGCCGGAACGCTTTTTAAAGTGGGGGGGCAAAATGCTGCAATTTTCTATGTTTTTCTTCATGTGGAACTGCCAAAAGTGGGGGGAAATTTCCCCAAAGTGGAAAAAGTGGGGGGAAAATCCCCGGACCCCCCCTGTTCCGCCGCCGTTGGGTACAGAAATACACAAATGCAGCGTGGCCACTCATCAAATTTCAAATTCCCAAGATTCACCCAGTAAAATTCCCAAGAATTCCCAAGGCGATGGGAAAACACTGCGCAAAGAGTATGGAATAAACGCTTTGCGCATGTGCAATGCTACCAAAATTCCCAAGATCTTGGGGAAAATCCCAAGGAGTGGCCACAGTGCACACATGTATAACGCACGAGGCTAAAATGTTATGAAAATCGCATTTGAGAAATATACTTATGAAAAAATAAGATCTCAACATTTTTCTAATTATATTCTGTAATTACTATATATAATATATTTGGTTTGGAATTTTGTTGCTTTATATTTACACAAACATTAAATAATAAATATTCAAACAAAAAAATGCATCAACTGAACGTGAAAATGCACAGGGAAAGCCAAGATGGCGTCTTTAATACACGCTCAGCATTCATTGCAAACTGGGTGTAAAAGTCTTGTTTGATTGTATGTGCATTGTGGCTACCACATCGAAACTTCGTGAGGTTTTTAATCGAATGTTGAGCCAGCTCAAATACAGCTGAAACACACAAAGGTCGCGTCCACCAAAAAGTGGTCCATAGAGTGACATTGAGCCCCAGGAAACAGCGTCAGCACTCTGGCAGCCTTAGGGCTATACGGTATGTGTTGTTCGGATGGAGTGATCAGGAATTTGCGTGCGCACGCGTGCAACCCCGTGCACTTGCGTGCCTTTGCGTGCAAGCTCAAACGAGGGAGATTTTGGCACGCATTTGCACGCATCGGCACGGACTTGCACGCAGTGGCACGCAGTGGCCTTCAGTGGCATGCAAACGGACTCATTTGCAACCAGCCCGAGTGTACAATAGAGATCGTCTCTGGCGGCACCTTTTATGTTCCGGGTAATCCGCTAATCCGGATTAGTGTGCAATTAGACCTAATTTTTTTTTCTGCACAAATTTCCAAGCAATGGCAGTCACTGATTGCATGTTGGTAATTAAACAAGGATTACAAGTAGAGGGTCTACGCGATTTCTCATAACTATTAAGGGTTTTCTGTCTAATTTGCAATACAGTTTCTGGGACTTGTTTCCGTAAAAAAGAACGCCTTCAAACTACAAATCTGAGACAAAACATACAAGAATTTAATTTGAAAAAGTCCTGCATGAAAATTAAACTCGGGTCCTCTGAGTTTCGACCGCATCCATCTGCAGAGCTTTTTGGCACAATCCTGATAAAATTATTCTTTTGACCGCTTCGTACGTGTACATAGAGGCCCTGTCTGAATTACTTGGCTACGGCTGGATGTTACACACATGTCTATGGTAGCGGCTGCAGCCACTTCCCATAGACTCGTGTGTAATTTCAAGCCGCAGCCAAGTAATTCGGACAGGGCCTGACTTATTGTTAAAATGATAGTGACGTCATCATCACGTAGCGCCCTCTGTTGTTATCCCTAAAACATGCATACAATTGCGCAAACAAAGGGGAAGCGGATGTGTTTTATTTCTCGATGGTTAAATCGATATCGGCACCAATGATGCGACACCGGATAATCTACTAGTACATGTACTTGTATGACGATCGACGTTGATGGATATGATCCCCATTTTTAAAACGCTAGTGAAGGCAACAATTTGTTGTCGACCACTGGTCGTTTTTTGCCTGGTACCCAACATGTGTTTCGTGTACAGGTTATTATGGAAAATCGACTAGTGGTTGACAAATAGTCGCCGCTCGAACTTTTTCATTCATGTAAATATTTCTTATGTACAAATTTCTTATGTAAAAATTGCAGTGGGTGCAGCCATCTCGTTATTCCCAACGGCCATGTTATAACTTTTTTTAATGAACTCATAATCAAGAAATCGTTTTTGTGTATTTCCTCAGAAAGGAAAGACATTATGAAATAATTCAAGAATAAAGGTTGAAATCATGACTCTATAAAGGAAAGGTGAACATATATATCTTCATCATGTAAAAGTTGTTTCAGTGGGGCCACCATCTTGAATTACGTCGCCATTTCGTAATTAGTAAAATAATATGTTAGAGCTTTTTTGATTTCACGATCAAGAAATGATTTTTGTGTATTTTCTCAATAAAGCAAAGATATTACTTTTAAGAAATAATGCAAGATTGAATTGAAGTTTAAATTCTTGACTCTTCAAACCCATCATGGAAAGGTAAACATGTAGGTGCATGTCCTTGATGCATAAAAGTTTCAGTTGGCTCCGCCATCTTGAATTTCTCTAGTTTCATAGTTTGTAAGCGCCATGTTTTTATGCATTTTCCCAATAAAGCGAAGAAATTATGAAATACTGCAGGATTAGTTGAAATCCTTACTCTTCAAATCGAATGGATGGAAAGGTAAACATGCATGTACATGTAGGTCCCAATATCGTTATCATGTAAAAATTGCAGTGGGCGCCGCCATCTTGAATTGCGTCCCCATTTTGTAATTCATAATCGCCATGTTAATTTAGAACTTTTTTTCAATGATGAACTCACAATCAAGAAATCGTTTTTGTGTATTTCTTAATAAAGCAAAAACAATAAGAAATGATGCAAGAAAGAATTGAGGGTTGAAATTTTGAAAAAGGATGGAAAGGTGAACATGTACAAAAGCCTACGTGTATCGGATGACGTCAGTTGGCACGACAACTGGCTCCAAACAAATGAAGATTTCGACTGTTCCTTTGTTAACAGCCAGTAATGAAAACGTACACATGGACACAAATTGACAACAGTATTCTGGTGTCATACATTGCATTGACATCATCATTTCGGTAATCTATAGGTCCACATGTCTTTATCATGTAAATAGTTATATCATGGAGGAAGAATGTTTTCTTCCTCCATATGGTTGTAAATGGCGCCGCCTTCTTGAATTGCGCTTTCATGTCGTAATTCGTAAGCACGCCCTGCTAGATTTATTTTAAATGATCTCATAATCAAGTAATCGTGCAACAAGACAGAGTCGCGCAATCGCCAAATTTGAACTGACATCGATATCTCTGGTTTTCCTAAAAAAAACATTCTCTGAAAAAGCGCTGTATACATGTTTAAACGCTGATGATGGGTTATGTGTGAAAAATGAAGAGATCATTTATATTGCAAATTTATCAGAAAAGAATAACAAACTTCGAATCAATTAGTCTAAGCTGCCCTAAAGCCCGGTTCATACTTTATGCGAATGCGAAGCGAATTTCATGACGTCAACATTTAAAGCTTCATTGTGACGTTCTCCGTTACCATAACAAATATGCTTCGCATACGCATTCGCATGAAGTATGAACCGGGCTTAAATTGCCTTGCGCGTAAAAGGTAAACTTCAATCACGCAGCAAAAACATTCTACTTGACGGCATGTATCCCCGACGCAAAAACAATCCATATTTTTAAAAAAATGTATTGAAAAATCTCTAAAAATAATTTTCATTCGATTTAACGTACAATAATCATGGGCTGTTGTATTGAGTGATGACGAAGCACTGCAGTTTTTTTGTGTACTTGAATAATAATGTACATCGTTGTATACTTTCTTCAAAACGTACTTTTTTCTATCAGAAAAGATCGAAATTGCGGAAATAAATGATGCCGTCATGCCCTGTTGTTTCAATGAAAATCACGGAAACTTAAAATAAATCAGAAATCCACATGTATATGTATAGGCCGTACATGTAGGCCCTACTTTACAAATCTAAGCCCCGCTAGAATTGTATCGTCATGACTTTAGAAAAGCCTTTGAATTGCTGTTTATGTACATGTATAGTCTGACCAAAGCCACCAAAAGATGAGTCATCAGTCCACCATTGTGGCCCAGGAGCCCTTTGTGGAGACTCTAGCCTTTTATGACACCTCTCCGTCTGGAAAAAATCCGTCCTTCCTGGCAGGCCGGCCGGCCAGCCGGCCGGCCTGTGTTCTTTGTTATCGTTAATCCCAGATCAATAAAGAGCACAAACGGTTGAAAATTGCCTATGCTCACTGGAACGCATCGGCACGCATCAGCACGCATCAACACGCATCAGCACGCATCGGCACGCACTGGCACGCAATGGCACGCAGGGGGCCCGTGCCTTTGCGTGCAATTGCATGCGGACCCGTCCGCACGCGTGCGCACGCAAATTGGCATTAATCCATGGTCCCTAAGACTTAAGAGGCAGCCGTATTACGTATATTAAACTGTTTATATAAACATTTGTGTGTTTGTTTTACTTTGTGTATGGTTTGAAGTTAGACTTCCGGGGAAGGGGTGTGGAGGACAACCAAACAATTTTTTTGCCTAATGTCCTCTAGTTGTGCTGTTTAAAAGTGTATCACACCTCATAATCGTTGACTTATGTAGTAACACACAGTACATGATAATTTAAGAGGCCCTTTCCGCTATAGACGGTTATATAGGAAAACACCCTGGTTCACAGCAAAAAGAAGTTTTTCCTGGGTCTAGGTTCAAGTTTCCGCCAGCTCAAACTTATTGGAAACGTAAAGGACAGCGCGCATGCCGTATGCCTTATCACAAACAGTGGCTCTGCGGTATTACGAAGCTCGCAATATCCCAGGTAGCAAGCCCATATGGGTGGCACATGGGTCCCATGTGGGCCAGAATATGGGCCCCACGTGGGCGGACCCATATGGGCCCCAGAGGATTCTGCACCCAAGTTCCAAATGGGTCCCATATGGGCCAGCCCAGATAACCCATATGGGTCAGGTCTGGGGCCCATGTGGGCCAATAATATCTGGGTAAAATATGGGCAAGCCCATATGGGGCAGAATATGGGTACCATATGGGGCCCAGATGGGCCAGCAGTATGTGGGTAAAATATGGGTTATCCCATATGGGCATTATGATATGGGGTTCATCTGGGCCCAGGTGGGTTACCAGTATATGGGCTGAATATGGGCTGTCCCATATGGGCATTCTATGGGGTTCATCTGGGGCCCAGGTGGGCTAGCAGCATATGGGCTGTCCCATATGGCCATTCTATATGGGGTTCATCTGGGGCCCAGGTGGGCTAGCAGCATATGGGCAGCATGTGGGCTATCCCATATGGCCATTATATGGGGTTCATCTGGGGCCGAGGTGGGCTAGCAGTATATGGGCAGAATACGGGCCGTCCCATATGGGCATTATATGGGGTTCATCTGGGGCTTAGGTGGGCTAGCAGTATATGGGCAGAATACGGGCTGTCCCATATGGGCATTCTATGGGCTTCATCTGGGGCCAAGGTGGGCCAGCAGTATATGGGCAGAATACGGGCCGTCCCATATGGGCATTATATGGGGTTCATCTGGGGCTTAGGTGGGCTAGCAGTATATGGGCAGAATACGGGCTGTCCCATATTGGCATTCTATGGGCTTCATCTGGGGCCGAGGTGGGCCAGCAGTATATGGGCAGAATACGGGCTGTCCCATATGGGCATTCTATGGGCTTCATCTGGGGCCCAGGGACTAGCAGAATATGGGCTATGCTTTTACTTTTCCAAGGTAAATACTTTGACTAAGGACAGCATCATTAAATGTTTAAGACTAATACGAGTACCGTCATCAATAGTTTTATTGTAAAATTACATTTTGTACACAAGATGAAATAGAGGAAGTCATTAATTTTAAAATGATAAGCCCATGAGGCACCATAACACATCCAGGGAGGCTATGATTTAGCCATGTTAAGATTGTTGGAGTCAATTACATACTATATTTTCCGATGTTAAAATTTATCACTTGCCTCGTGCGATTTTTTGTTAATAAAAGCCCTCCATGATGCAAAGTAGGAACAATGCTAACTTTGAACTGGACCATTCACCATTGTGTTGACAAATTTTAGGAAATACATTTACTTCAATGTCATTGACACTGCATCAATAATTATCTTAATGGAGCTGGATAAATTGACCAGAACATCAACAATAAACAAATTTTCATGCAAAATTTTAACAGAAATGTTCTTAACCTTGTTGGCTATTCTGTATTGAAGTTAACCTTAAAGTACCAAGGAAGTGGACGGTGATTTTTACAAGACACCGACATGAAATTAATTTCTTTCGAATGAAGTCAACCTGATACAAGTAATAATAACATTGGATGGCTTTTTTCAAGGGATACAAGAATATAATTGCTCTCGTTATAACAATATCGCATATTCGACTTGGTGCATTATTGTTGTTGCTTGTGCAATATATTCTTGCATCCCCTCAGTCATCAGATATTATACAAGGTGTATAAATAAAGGTAATCCAAAACAAAATAGAGTTTACCGAAGTCTGACGTCAGTTGGCATGACAACTGGCTCCAAACAAATGGAGATTTCGACTGTTCCTTTGTTAACTCATTATTTTTGGATTACCTGTTTTGACATTCACTAAAGTTCATTGCCATTGAATCCTCGCTTTCTTCTTGGATATGCTGAGCCAGTTGTCCAAATTGTCGCTTACTCCGTCCTCCTTTCAAATCTTTGGAATTGTAGAGGCGAAGGATGTGATGCATGATGTTACCTCGTCCCGTGTTTCCTCTTTTGTTCTGTATTATGCCGTACACTGAGCCCCTGAAAATGAAAACATTGCATGAGTATCAAGTATCAACCTGAAATAAGTTGTAACAATTATTACCTTTAATCAGCAGACAAATTAGTGTGCATTTGCAAATGGCAAATTTGAGTAAAGGCTGGGCGAATTAGGAAGCTATTTTTCTGCAGCAACAGACTTCAAATTTAACTATAGCTTTATACATGTACATGTACATATTGTCATAAAGAATACATGCAGTGTAAATGTTCCTCTCTTTAGATCTATGTGAAAATTAACGCTTCAGTGACACTTTAAATTTCGCCACATCGATCCCCATGTTGGTACATAACCAATTAATTAAGCTACAATCAAATCGGATCTATAGTTTCCTAGATACAGGCCTTAGAAAAATGCCAATTTGACGTCATGCCTTGTGATCATGATGTCATTTCAATTTTCACTTATTACACATTTTGGTCTAGGTACATGCCAATTGAGTAACAACCAAATCGAACCCATAATTCTATAGTTGTAAGCCTTAGAATACTATAAAGAAAAGTGCATATTTGATGAAAGATCACAATTTTCAATTCACAACTTCTCCAGGTATTTTTTCGTCTATGGCAAGTTTCAAGGTTGACCTGTATATGCAGAAAACGTCATTGTAGAATAAGATATTCAAATGTTAACAAATTTATCATAGTCACTTACCAGTTAAAATACAGCTCTGGGACTTAACTCTTTCGAGTACAAAAAACGTGCTGCTGGCCCATCAAAATACGGCAAAATCCGGGTTTGTGCACTTTAAGCAGGGCTAAATCTGGGCTTGGACTGCCACCTGAAGGAAAAAAAGAAAGATACAGGAAATAGGGTGGTTGGACTTATAGATGTACATGTAGATGGAACAGCACTTTAATAATAGATGTAAAATAACACAATCTCAATCAACTGTGCATATATAGTCTTCCACTTGCCTCTTCTCAATGAAATAAGCCAGCCCAAGGACTGGATGTGTGGCCATGAGGCCTCCCTTCGCCATAATTATATGCTTTACTACATGTATAGCCATGCCCAAAGGCTACACTTGCTAACAAATTACTCAGGAATGTCCATCCAAGGACACATGTGGGTCATGTTTCCACAAGACCCACTGTGTCCTTGGATGGACTGCACAGTCCTATGGGCCTCATTAGGTATGCAAATCCTCTGGCCTGTAGCTAGTGAACTGATAAGAACAAAGGACTAAGGCATGGGTGTATACATCTGTGCATGGAGAAAAGATGATTTGTGTCAGGTACATGCATGGAGGAAGGTTAGTCCTTCCTCCATGGTACATGGGTGGTCATGGAGGAATCTGATGTGGTCAAAATACATGCAGTTACAAAATATGAAAAAGCCTCTGTAAATGTATATGCAAGAAGGGATCTTAAAATGACTGTGGACCCTTCCTCATCCAAGGGATTACATATACATGGAACTTAAATGTAAATGTTCTGAACTTGAGGGATGGTAAATTCCACCAACGTACGTACTCTTTATTTACAAAACGTGGGAAAAATTGGTCAACTTCAATGATAATTTAAGAGAAAAGAGCACCTGAAATGTTTAAAAAGAACAAAAGTGTAAGTTGCCAAACACTAAACTCAACATTCATCAAAACTTTCAAGGTTCAAACTGATCGAGTCAAGAAAAGATGGGAGAAAACAATCTAAACTCAAGAAAACTGTACACTGTACGTACATGTACATATGTACATCCTTACCTCCATGGTACATGTGTGTATTTAGAGGGGCTATTATAATAAAACTGGGCAATGTGAATAGCATAAGGAAAATGCAAAACTAGATTTATACATTAATAGGAAACAAATCATTGCACTTACCAGCAAAACAGAGCAGGACGAAACTGCATGCAATGAGGAGCAATTATGGGCTCGTGTGTTGTTGCCTGTGTGCTGTTGGTCTGCTGAATGAATGACCTCTGTACTGTATAAAGTGGCTATAACACGTACACAGGAATTCAGTTTGGACTAGAATAAACAACAGACTGCCTCTCCCAACCATGGAGGAAGGATATATCCTTCCTCCATGTCTCAACTAAACACAGTTTACAGGGACATATCATCTAAAAAACTTAAATGTTTTATGCTTCTTTGCTTTACTACCATGGGGGAATAAGAACATGCAAAATTTTTAATCTTTTATTAGAGTTAAAGTAGAATTATCTGAACAAAATAATCTTTTCAAACGAAAATATCAGAACTTGAAATACCACAACAGAATGCCAGGTCACTCAGCTTAGATGGAGCATGGAGGAATGGTATCCTTCCTCCATGGATGGAGTGACCATGGAGGTACCATGATTTCAAGGAGGATTGTAGTTTAGGACACCTTCGTCTCTAGCTTGCACATTTCTCCCATCGACACCAATATGGGCCCGCCCATATTCTGCCCACATGGGCTTGCCCAGGTTTTTCCCATGTGACACCCATATGGCCCGCCTATATTCTGCCCATATGTGCTTGCCCAGGTTTTTCCCATGTGACACCCATATGGGCCCGCCCTTATTCTGCCCACATGGGCTTGCCCAGGTTTTTCCCATGTGACACCCATATGGGCAATCCCATATTCTGCCCACATGTGCTTGCCCAGGTTTTTCCCACATGACACCCATATGGGCCCGCCCATATTCTGCCCACATGTGCTTGCCCAGATTTTTCCCATGTGACACCCATATGGGCCCGCCCATATTCTGCCCACATGGGCTTGCCCAGGTTTTTCCCATGTGATACCCATATGGGCCAAGCCATATTCTGCCCACATGGGCTTGCCCAGGTTTTTCCCATGTGACACCCATATGGGCAATCCCATATTCTGCCCACATGGGCTTGCCCAGGCTTTTCCCATATGACACCCATATGGGCTATACCATATTCTGCCCATATGGGCTGGCCCAGGTTTTTCCTATGTGACACCCATATGGGCCCGCCTATATCCTGCCCACAAGGGCTTGCCCAGGTTTTTCCCAGGTGACACCCATATGGGCCCGCCCATATTCTGCCCACATGGGCTTGCCCAGGTTTTTCCCATGTGACACCCATATGGGCCAAGCCATATTCTGCCCACATGGGCTTGCCCAGGTTTTTCCCATGTGACACCCATATGGGCAATCCCATATTCTGCCCACATGGGCTTGCCCAGGTTTTTCCCATGTGACACCCATATGGGCTATACCATATTCTGCCCACATGTGCTTGCCCAGATTTTTCCCATGTGACACCCATATGGGCCCGCCTATATTCTGCCCACATGGGCTTGCCCAGGTTTTTCCCATGTGACACCCATATGGGCAATCCCATATTCTGCCCACATGGGCTTGCCCAGGTTTTTCCCATATGACACCCATATGGGCTATACCATATTCTGCCCATATGGGCTGGCCCAGGTTTTTCCTATGTGACACCCATATGGGGCCGCCCACATCGTGCCCACATGGGGCTTGCCCAGGTTTTTCCCATGTGACACCCATATGGGCCCGCCCATATCCTGCCCACATGGGCTTGCCCAGTTTTTTCCCATGTGACACCCATATGGGCCCGCCCATATTCTGCCCACATGGGCTTGCCCAGGTTTTTCCCATGTGACACCCATATGGGCCCGCCCATATTCTGCCCACATGGGCTTGCCCAGGTTTTTCCCATGTGACACCCATATGGGCCAAGCCATATTCTGCCCACATGGGCTTGCCCAGGTTTTTCCCATATGACACCCATATGGGCTATACCATATTCTGCCCATATGGGCTATACCATATTCTGCCCATATGGGCTTGCCCAGGTTTTTCCCATGTGACACCCATATGGGCCCGCCCATATCCTGCCCACATGGGCTTGCCCAGGTTTTTCCCATATAATACCCATATGGACCAGCCCATTTTCGTGCCCATATGGGCTTGCCCAGGTTTTCCCCATATGATACCCATATGGGCCAGCCCATTTAGATCCCCATATGGGATAACCCATATGGGTCCCATATGGGATACATATAGGTTAGCCCAGGCCCAGATTGCCCACGTATTTCCCATATGGGCCCCACATGGGCTTGCTACCTGGGATGCGACCATGGCAGACCATAGGCCCCTACTCCCAACTCAATAGCCATAATTAACTGCTACAATTACAAATTAAGCAACTTATATTAGGTAGACTCACTTTTCCTAACCAGACGCTACACTAAAGTTTACAGTCATGTACGCGACCGAATACTACTGTGATGAGACCAGAGCAGCTAGACTTGGTTCCAGCCCATACCGTCAATAAATATTGTTCTCTTTCAAAATCTTCAAAACGCCAAGTTTTTGAATAACATTTTTGTTAGGTCCAAAATCCACTCTCAACGTTGGGGTAGAGTTTTCATTGGGACCAGGCTTCAGTTGGCCTGTAATAAATAGCCCCTGATGGTTACACGCCACTGATCTATACACTGGATTGGCAGCGCAGCAGTGATTGAAAAAAACAATGCCGCCTGATCGCTGTTAAAATGTAATGGCTGTTCGTCATAGAGGCTAGGATCTCCAGTTCGCCACATTTAAGCAGTGAATGCTTTCGCTATTATGGTACATGTGTATTTCCAAATAAGACAATGTGGCAATTAGTCTTTTTGAGATATTACACAATTAAAGAGGGCGCTATTTGATTTGGGTAAACCTTTTGTATGGCACACAATGTTTACACAAATCAAATAGCGCCCTCTTATTGTGTCCGCCAAATCTAAAAAAAGGCTAATAGAGGAATTTCACATTAGCCTCTTCTGCGCACTTCCGGGTTGAAAGCGAGAATGGCAGTGGCAAACAAAACAGCGCTTTTCAGCACATTCATTCATGCATGAATTGGGGTATCCCAGCTGGGGTATCCCAGCTAACAATTTTACGTTGTGACAACGTTGCCACATATGGTCACGTTTTCGTTGCGGCAACGTTAGGAAAATGACGTTGCAGCAACGGAAAAATGTCGACTCCCATACGCGTTGCCACAACGTTACAACGCAACGTTAAGAGGACGTTGCTACAACGTAAAAGAAACGTTTACTGGTACTTGATTACAACCTTGACGTCACGTTAAAACGACCTAATGGGCACCTAACAGCAACGTATATGCACGTTTGTACGACCTTATGGGGACGTGATTACAACTTGATTATCACGTTACAGCAACCTTATTATATGGGACGTTTCTACAACCATTTACAAACGTTTTTGCAACCTTGTGGGCACATCTCTGCAACTTTGTTGGAACCTAAAAGCAACTTTATGGGACGTAATTGCAACTTTATTGGGAACGTCACTGCAACCTTTTGGGCACGTCACCGCAACTTTGTTGGAACGTAATAGCAACTTTATGGCACACTATTGCAACTCTGTGGACACGTTCCTGTAACATAATAGGGATATTTGAAGGTAATTTCTGCAAACGATAACAAATCAAATACATGTACATGTAAACGGAATTAATGTCATTCTAATTTTATTACAAAGAATGTTGGAAATTATACAAACAAGTCAACTTTTCTTGAAAATGACAGCACGCAAGATGTCATGATTTCTCAGGATGCTTGAGACTATTATTCACTTACAATCAAGAAACATATTTCACAATAATTTGGGAGTTTTAATGTTGATGTTTGCAAATGTATATTGCATTCAAGAAAAGAAGTAAGTTCGTAATATGACCTGACCAAACTTGAAGGTCTAAAGGTCATACCCCAGGCCGCAAGAGCAAAAACAAACGAATTAGATATCGGAAATATTCGCTTCAAAATTCACCGGAGTTTTGTTCTCCCTTCTTGTAGCGCATGCGGGAATATTTTCCGTGACATTAAAATTTGCGTTAACTTTGGCTTTCTTGCAATAATATGAACTTGTCTTTAACTGAACGAATAATAGTGTGATGGAGTGTGTAGGTCTATAGTGTTGACAAAATATGTTACGGGTCTGGCCAAAGGCAATTGCGATGGGCCCCTTACCGGTTTTCAACATCTATGAAAGTCCCCCATCACACCATTATCCTCATAATAAATACCTTTTTGATCAAACGATAAAAAGCCGACAAGTTGAAACAAGTTGAAAAATGTCGTTCTTTCAAATCAAATTAATTCAAGTAACATATACACAATGGTAAAACATTTACATTGAAGCAAAATTATACAGTAGTGTCAGTTTGAACGTCGACAGGCTAGGGAGGTGGGTTTTAAATCTAAAAAACAATTAAAAACTGACAACGTAAATGAAGTACACATTATTTTTAAGCCGTCCTCTGCCACTGGCATTCTATATAAAACGTTTTTACATGATCGTTTTATCTTGCTACAGGGTTTATGAAACGTGTAGGGCCTACATGTAATAGAAGTACAGATTTTCTTTTCGTGAAGGTATAACGGTTTTCAGTAAATTGCGAAAATTAAAGTTAAAACAGGCGCATTTTAAAATGGGAAACCACAAAATGGCGTCTCGTAACTTTCATAAATTTCAAAGGAGTGTATCCTCTCTTAATGTAAAAGAGTGAAAAACTTCACTCTCCAAAAGAGTGAATCTCTTATAAAAACCACTCGAAAAGAGTGAAAACCACTCAAAAAGAGTGAAATTTCAACTCTTTCACGGAGCCGTATAACTATAAGGGGCAACTCTTTTTAGAGTTGTGCCTTATGTGTTTTTAAGAGTTAGGCTCTTCTCACAGACCGTTTAATAAGAAATTCCAAGACATCCAGAGAAGTGCAGGTTTATTCATCGGCAAGGTTGTAAACATGACACGTCCCTCATCATGACGCGATTCTGACAAACAAATAACAGGAAAAAAATGTATCAGATTATTATGCCTGACGGATGGTGCACTATTTCTCTAAACTATTCCAAAACCAAGCCCTTCTCAGAGGATGACAAAAGCCAAAAATCGGTAAAGGTTTTTTGTCGATAAAACAAAACATACCGGTACCAATTAAAAATTGTTAGGGGAAAATGAATTTCTTTTGAGAGCATGGTTATAAGCATCTTTATTCAACACACGACTGGAAAAAGAACACTTCCCAACAAACACATTATGATTTTATAACATTATGAAAAGGTCGTACGGATGTTATATATAAAACATTTTTAAAATAACATTTTAAAAACCTTATAGAAATGTTATGATAAACAGAACAACATTTTAATAACATAACTTAAATATCTCAAATTTGACGTTTTATCGAGTATGTTAAAGTGATGTCATCCAAATGTTATAACCAAATGTTTTAAATTAGTTTTCAAGAGGGAAAAGTTTGCCATAAATGTGATATTTTAAAAACATAATCCAGATGTTTTATAAATATCATAAAACGTTACTAAAACATATCCTGAATGCTTGAGTCCACGGTACTATCAAAAACGTTTGAAAATGTTATAAATGCACTTCTACCTAATGTTTAAAAGTGGTTTAACTTAATTAATAAATGTCAGTGCATGTGATATTTTGAAGACGTCATTATCTGTAAGTTTTTAGGATGTTCTTAAAACATATTTAAATAAATATAATACTATGTTTTACAAATATCCCTAAAATGTCATACCGCAGAGTTGACAACATTTATAAAACATTTTATAAATGGTTGAGTCCATGGAAGAATCAGTAACGTTAAAATAATGTTTAAAAAACACTTCATCCTGATGTTTAAAACTTGTCCGAATTATTAAATATATCTCAGAACATTTTATATTTAAAAGACATCATTATAATGTTACCACTCGTATGTTTCTATAATGTTCTTAAAACATATATTTGTAGCCTTAAAAAAATGTTGCAGAACTATGTGTAACATATTATGCCAAATTATTGATAACATTCTTAAAACATGTTATGAATATTTGAGTCCACATAACTATTATTAACGTTTTAATAATGTCAAAAACGCATTTCTGCCTGATGTTTAAAACTTGTCTTAGGTAAAAAATAAATCTCGGGCATTTGATATCAAAACGACGCTATGATAATGTTACCATCTGAACATGTGTATGTTTTCATGATGTTCTTAAAACATCTTTTAAAAATATGAAACCATGTTTCACACATATCCCTAAAATATTATGACAAAGAGTTGACAACATTCTTAAAACATGATGTAAATGTTTGAGTCCATGAAAGAATCATTTAAACGTCTGAATTGTTAAATATATTTCAGAGCATGTTATATTTAAAAGACATCATTATAATTTACCACCTAAAATAGTCGTATATTATTATTATAATGTTCTTAAAACATATGCGTATAGCATAAAAAACATTTTTCAGAAATATCTTTAAAATGTTATGCCAAATTATAGATAACATTCTTAAAACATGTTATAAATGTTCAAGTTAAGAAATATATATACATGTATTAGGTAATAAATATATCTCTCGGGCATTTGATATCAAAACTACGTTATGATAATGTTACCATCTGAACATTTGCATTTTAAAAATGTTTTTAAAACATCTTTTTAAAATATAAAACCATGTTTTACAGATATCCCTAAAATGTTATAACAAGAGTTGACAACATTCTTAAAACATGTTATAAATGTTTGGGTTCTTGGAAGAATAAGTTAAACGTTTAGGGACTAGGCCTATATGATGTTGCCAAAAGCACTTCATATTGAGTTTGAAACTTTTCTGAATTATTAAATATATATCTTAGAGCATTCGATATTTAGAAGACATCATTATAATGTTACCGCCTAAATAGTGGTACATTATTATGATGTTCTTAAAACATATGTCTTTAGCGTTAAAACATGTTTCAGAAATATCTTACAAATGATATGCCAAATTGTTGACAACATTTTTAAAACATGTTATAAATATTCGAGTCCACAGAACTATTGTAAACGTATTAATAATGTTGTAAAAGCATTTCTGCCTGATGTTTAAAATCTGTCTTCGGTAATAAATATATTTCGGGCATTTGATATATACGACGTCATGATAATGTTACCATCTTTTTAAAATATGAAACCATGTTTTACAGATATCCCTAAAATGTTATGACAAGAGTTGACAACATTCTTAAAACATGTTATACATGTTTGGGTTCTTGGAAGAATAAGTTAAACGTTTTGGGACTATATTAATCACTTTACTCATTCCAAAAACCGTGTGCCTTTTAAACTTTTTAAAAGTTATTTTCATCCCCTTAACAGGAATACAGATGTGATCGAAAAGTCAACTCTGTATGTACTTTCGGAGAAAAACAAGAGATATGATTCAAAAGCATCCCGCAAACGCCGTATGAAGTAGACAAGCAGTTCAAACATGTCACAGCCTGCCACCCATTGCACTCAGATGAAGCATAACTGCAGTGTGGGGACAAATTACAAAACATTATTAGCAATTTTAAGATTAATATACCAATAGAAAATGAAAACGGAACACGGTTTGTTGTCCACATGGTCTTGAAGGAAACATTTTAAAAGCACTTTACAAAAGGCTGTTACAAAAAGTTAGGGCAATTCTTTCATCTGTTAGCAACGCTGGCCTAGCCACGAACCTCATGCCCAATCACACACAATTCTAATATTTAATGCGGTCACTACAAATCACGCCAAACACTAGAGCTAACCCGAACGTCCAATTTCCGTGTACATATGTACAGCGAAACCTGGAGGACCGTTTACACTGGAACGATTTGGCGTCTGAACTTTTGGCCAGGCCCTGTGACTCAATGGTACGCACGTAGCCATGACAACGACCTCGTTAATGTACAAACCATATGGTGCAGATTTTATTTGGGGGGTAATATCTTAACGGTTAACTGTATTATTTTGCAGTTAAATTTGCAGTAGGACTACTTTCCTTTGAAAATAGAAATCAAATTACAAGATACCGGCACGTACCCCAGCTAACTGTTTCTGTTGTTAAAGCTGGTGTGGTTTGACCATTGCTTAATTGGAATCAAAATGGTACATTTTCAGTATCAACTAAAAACAAACTAGACATCTTGCGTCTCTTGCAAACAGACGCAGGGCTTTTCCGTTTTTCTGTTATTTTCAGCACAAAACTCCATCACTTCTATGCCTTTTGCTACTTCAAACTTGACCGTTAAGCGTGACGCCATCGTGACTTCTTAAATCTTGGTCATGTAATTTCCATTTCCACAAATTTGTTTTTAAGACCTTAGGCTGTTATATGGCGCAAGTCCCGGTTACAAATTAAATTAAAAACTAGACATAGTGTGTCTGTTTTCCGTTTTTGCTTTTTCTTTGGTGAAAGATTGTTTTGTTGCGTGAGACGTAGTTTTTCTATATTACTAAAGTACGTTGTTTTACAGAATAAAAACAGTATTGAGTTTCGTAGGCCTATACTATATTTGTCAACCAAAAGAAACTGAGGGTGGAAAACATTGATCGAAATATCATTTTAAACATTTTCAACCTGCCGCTAGAGGGCGCTCTAACATTATATGACGTTACCGGTTATGATTTTTTGAAATACAACCTAGCATCTTTTTCCATTTTTAAATTATAAGGCACTTCTGGTTTGGACCGGAAGGAAGGGTCACGTGACTTTGTACGTAATATCAAAAATGAAGACCCTGGATTATTCTATCAGTTCCCATAAAAAGCAAAATTAGATCTCTCTCGATTGATTTTATATTGATTTTCAAAGATTAAACTTTCAAATTATAAGGCACTTCCGGTTTGGACCGGAAGGAAGGGTCACGTGACTTTGCACGTAATATAAAAATGAAGACCCTGGATTATTATATCAGTTCCCGTAAAAAAGCAAATTCAGATCTCTCTTGATTGATTTTATATTGATTTTCAAAGATTAAACTTTCAAATTATAAGGCACTTCCGGTTTGGACCGGAAGGAAGGGTCACGTGACTTTGCACGTAATATAAAAAATGAAGACCCTGTATTATTCTATCAGTTACCGTAAAAATCAAAAGCTGATCTCTCTCGATTGATTTTATATTGATTTTCAAAGATTAAACTTTCAAATTATAAGGCACTTCCGGTTTGGACCGGAAGGAAGGGTCACGTGACTTTGCACGTAATATCAAAAATGAAGACCTGTATTATTCTATCAGTTCCCGTAAAAACAAAAATCAGATCTCTCTGTTTGATTCTATATTGATTTTCAAAGATGAAACTTTCAAATTATAAGCTACATTCGGTTTGGACCGGAAGGAAGGGTCAGGTGATTTTGCACGTAATATAAAAAATGAAGACCCTGAATTATTCTATCAGTTCCCATTAAAAGCAAAATCATATCTCTCTCGATTGATTTTATATGGATTTTCAAAGATTAAATCTAGAAATCTTTGATTCCTTGTAATTCTATATTTGATGACGTCATCGTGACGTCATTATCAGAAAGTTCGAGAGCTATGTCAACTCTGCCATCTGAAGCAGATATCTGGATTATATCTCTCGCAGTTGATTTTTCAGCAATTTTGCAAGGTTTAAAGGTCTTTTCATTGCAACTTCCGGTCTGATGACGTCATCAATCTGAGCCCTTGCACACGTGTTGCCTGCATGAAGGTCATCAAATATATCAATTATAAAGTGATTACCGCAAACTTCGCCACACACATCAACTGAAAGTTCATTTTAAACATTTTTAAAACTGCCGCTAGAGGGCGCTCAACCATTTTATGACGTCATAATTTTTTTTTTGTGAAGTACAACCTTGGCGGAGACTAACATCGTTGAAAGCAAGTTCACATCTTTTTCCACTTTCAAATTATAGGGCACTTCCGGTTTGGACCGGAAGGAAGGGTCACGTGATTTGACGCACACGAGATAAAATTAAGATCCTGGTTTATACTATCAATTGACACTAAAAACAAGATCAGGGGTCTAACGGTTGATTTTATATAGCATTTTAAAGATTTAAAATATTTATGTTAAATCGCTTGTAATATAACACGTGATGACGTCATCATGACGTCACACTAAGAGAAACAATTTCAGTTGAGGGTCTTTGTTTGTGTTAAGTTTGGTTAAGATCTGAGTTTGTTTAGTGACCAAAGTGCCGCCGACAAAATTCGTGTACAAAGTCTATGGGATTTGGGATAGAACTAAAATAGGAAAAAACGAGAGATGTGTGACTGTTGATGAACAGTACACATAGCTTTTCCGCTCTCCATTTTCTTTTTTTTTTACATGAAAGGAATTAAGGAATAATGAGTAAGTTTAAAGAGTGAAAGTATTAAGAGTGAAAGTATAATAAAGGTTGCATGAAATATACCTTAGATTTGTAGATATGTTTTCTTTGCGATTATAAGTATCGCACTTTGATGTGTTTTGGTACATGTTGGTTCACGTCATTATGGTCTTAATTTGGAGAATTAAAAACACAGAATTTTAAAAGGGAATCATTTACAACTCTATTTGTGGGGTTAGCACTGTACATTGTGTACAAATGATGTATATGCGCGATGCGCGGCTGTTCGAGTGGCAAATTTTTTTCTCTAGGAAGGTTAGGGGCAATTACCATAAATGGGCGTATCTAGACCGCTATTACGATCAAGCATATTCATGATTAAGTTAATTTATATAATAAGCATCGCACGCATTATTCAGACAGCTATATAAGGTTGAAGTAAAAATATTTTGTCTAGCTACTGTTGTGGCTATATTGGTAGAGCACTGAAAGCTTTAGACTACAGAGGCCTGGGTTCGAATCCTCTGCCCGATTTATGTTTCAAGGGAAAACACAACGTCTATTTATGACAATTGACCCTAACTTATCTCACTTCCGTTTTGGACCGGAAGGAAGGGTCACGTGACTTTGCACGTAATATAAAAAATGAAGACCCTGGATTATTCTATCGGTTCCCGTAAAAATCAAAATCAGATCTCTCTCGATTGATTTTTATATTGATTTTCAAAGATTAAACTTTCAAGTTATAAGGCACTTCCGGTTTGGACCGGAAGGAAGGGTCACGTGACTTTGCACGTAATATAAAAAATGAAGACCCTGGATTATTCTATCGGTTCCCGTAAAAAGCAAAATCAGATCTCTCTCGATTGATTCTATATTGATTTTCAAAGATTAAACTTTCAAGTTGTAAGGCACTTCCGGTTTGGACCGGAAGGAAGGGTCACGTGACTTTGCACGTAATATACAAAATGAAGACCCTGGATTATTCTATCAGTTGCCGTAAAAAGCAAAATCAGATCTCTCTCGATTGATTCTATATTGATTTTCAAAGATTAAACTTTCAAGTTATAAGGCACTTCCGGTTTAGACCGGAAGGAAGGGTCACGTGACTTTGCACGTAATATAAAAAAGAAGACCCTGGATTATTCTATCAGTTGCCGTAAAAAGCAAAATCAGATCTCTCTCGATTGATTTTATATTGATTTTCAAAGATTAAACTTTCAAATTATAGGGCACTTCCGGTTTCGACCGGAAGGAAGGGTCACGTGACTTTGCACGTAATATAAAAAATGAAGACCCTGGATTATTCTATCAGTTCCCGTTAAAAGCAAAATCAGATCTCTCTAGATTGATTTTATATTGATTTTCAAAGATTAAACTTTCAAATTATAGGGCACTTCCGGTTTCGACCGGAAGGAAGGGTCACGTGACTTTGCACGTAATACCAAAAATGAAGAGCCTAGATTATTCTATCAGTTCCCATTAAAGCAAAATCAGATCTCTGACGGTTGATTTTATATTGATTTAAGAAAATTGAATATAGAAATCTTTGATTGTTTTTAATCTGATACTTGATGACGTCATCGTGACGTCATTATCGGAAAGCTCGAGAGCTATGTAAACTATGCTATCTGAAGCAGAAATCTGCATTATATCTCCTGCGGTTGATTTTTCAGCAAATTGTTTAGGTTTAAAGGTCTTTTCATTGCAACTTCCGGTCTGGTGACGTCATCAATCTTTCTCCACCTCAACTTGTTCTTAGCGTGAAGCCGATTACATACATCAATTATAGAGTGATTTCAGCAAACTTCGCCACACACATCGACCGATTATTCATTTTAAGCATTTTCAACTTGCCGCTAGAGGGCGCTCGAACATTTTATGACGTCACAAATAATTTTTTTGTGAAGTACAACCTAGTCGGAGACCAACATCGTTGAAAGCAAGTTCCCATCTTTTTCCACTTTCAAATGATGAGGCACTTCCGGTTTGAACCGGAAGGAAGGGTCACGTGATTTGACGCACACGAGATAAAATAATGATCCTGGATTATACTATCAATTCCCACAAAAATCAAGTTCCGGGCTCTAACGGTTGATTTTATATTGATTTTCAAAGATTAAATCTGCTAATCTTTAATTGCTTGTAATTTGATACATGATGACGTCATCATGACGTCAGAGTAATATGCACGAGTTCAGTACAGGGTCTGAGTGTATGCCAACTCTCATTAAGATTGAAGTTTGTTTAAGGGCAAAAGTGCCGATTAGAAAAAACGTGCATAAAGTTTATGGGGTTTTGGGGAGAAGAAGAAAAAGAAGAAGAAGACTAGATATCTGGTGCAGTGTTTGTGGACAAACACAGGGCTGTTTTGTTTTTTTGTGTAAAATTATGTGATTTAAATGAAATTTCAAAAATGAAAAAAATCATAGAAAATTAGCCGATGACGTCATCATGACGTCACCATGACGTCACATACATTTTCATCTAACACATGCTGGCATAACTAAATACCACGTTTTAACTTAATGTGACTTGTACTTTTGTAGATATATGGTTTCCAAAAATGCCCCTTTAAGATGACGTCACGTGACATGTGATGACGTCATCATGACCTAAAAGTTCGGCGCACATTCTGAGCAGTTGGTGTAAATATCTGCCTACGACTTGTCTAACGACTTGAAAAAAGGACTAGAGATCAACTCTTTATAGACAGCATGCCACATGAAAGCCATGGTTTCTGTCCTTCCCAGAATTCCTTTGTGTTATATTGAATTTGGTCACAATTTTTTAGATGCCTGCTATTTCTTAATACTTGAGTGAGCCACGATCACGAAATTGTTGAATTAGGTAGAGAAAAATTCAATGTATAAATTTTTAATCGGACCGACCCTTACATGCGTAAAAAAAAAAAATTGATGACGTCATTATGACGCCACACAATTTTCGCCTTTTAGGGCATATCTTTGAGACATACCAAAAGCTGCATCAAAAAGAATTTTGAAAATCTCTTGTTTTGTTTGCGAGATATATTTAAAAGAATGTTACGATTTCAAAATTTCAAAAATTCATAACAAATCACGTGATGACGTCATCATGACGTCACTTTGGATTTTGCATCCTAGTACCAGTATCTACCTACCCACCAATTTTCATGACGATCGGACCTATCCTTATATGTGTTTTAAAAAAGCACATTTTTGATGATGTCATCATGACGTCACACATTTTTTTCCTTATTAGGGCATATCTTTGAGACCTACCAAAGCTATAACAAAAAGAATTTTGAAAATATCTTGTTTTGTTTGCCAGATATATTTAAAAGAATGTTACGATTTTCAAAATTTCAAAAATTCATAACAAATCACGTGATGACGTCATCATGACGTCACTTTGGATTTTGCATCCTAGTGCCAGTATCTACCTACCCACCAATTTTCATGACGATCGGACCTATTCTTATATGTGTTTTAAAAAAGCACATTTTTGATGATGTCATCATGACGTCACACACTTTTTTCCTTTTTAGGGCATATCTTTGAGACCTACCAAAGCTGTAACAAAAAGAATTTTGAAAATATCTTGTTTTGTTCGCTAGATATATTGAAAAGAATTTTACGATTTTAAAATTTCAAAAATTCATAAAAAATCACGTGATGACGTCATCATGACCAAAAAGTTCGGCACACATTCTGAGCAGTTTGTCTAAGTGTCTGCCAAGTTTAAAGGCAATCGGGTGCACCAAAGTAGCCAAAGTGCCGGTAAGAAAGAAAACGTGTACAAATGCTATGGGGAAAAGTCTGAAAAGGAAAAAAAAAAAAAAAAAAAAACTAGATGTATGGTGCAGTGTTTGTGGACAAACACAGGGCTGTTTTGTTTTTTTGTGTAAAATTATGTGATTTAAATGAAATTTCAAAAATGAAAAAAATTATAGAAAATTAGCCGATGACGTCATCGTGACGTCACATAAATTTTCATCTAACATGCTGGCATAACTAAATACCACGTTTTAACTTAATCTGACTTGTACTTTTGTAGATATATGGCTTCAAAAAATGCACCTTTAAGATGACGTCACATGACATGTGATGACGTCATCATGACGTAAAAGTTCGGCGCACATTCTGAGCAGTTGGTGTAAGTGTCTGCCTACGACTTGTCTAACGACTTGAAAAAAAGACTAGAGATCAACTCTTTATAGACAGCATGCCACATGAAAGCCATGGTTTCTGTCCTTCCCAGAATTCCTTTGTGTTATATTGAATTTGGTCACAATTTTCAGATGCCTGTTATTTCTTAATACTTGAGTGAGCCACGATCACGAAATTGTTGAATTAGGTAGAGAAAAATTCAATGTATAAATTTTTTTAATCGGACCGACCCTTACATGCGTAAAAAAAAAAAAATTGATGACGTCATTATGACGTCACAGAATTTTCGCCTTTTAGGGCATATCTTTGAGACATACCAAAAGCTGTATCAAAAAGAATTTTGAAAATATCTTGTTTTGTTTGCGAGATATATTTAAAAGAATGTTACGATTTCAAAATTTCACAAATTCATAACAAATCACGTGATGACGTCATCATGACGTCACTTTGGATTTTGCATGCTAGTGCCAGTATCTACCTACCCACCAATTTTCATGACGATCGGACCTATCCTTATATGTGTTTTAAAAAAGCACATTTTTGATGACGTCATCATGACGTCACACATTTTTTTCCTTTTTAGGGCATATCTTTGAGACATACCAAAGCTATAACAAAAAGAATTTTGAAAATATCTTGTTTTGTTCGCCAGATATATTGAAAAGAATGTTACGATTTTCAAATTTTGAAAAATTCATAAAAAATCACGTGATGACGACATCATGACGTCACTTCGGATTCAGCATCCTAGTGACAGTATCTACCTACCCACCAATTTTCATGACGATCGGACCTATCCTTATATGTGTTTTAAAAAAGCACATTTTTGATGATGTCATCATGACGTCACACATTTTTTTTCTTTTAGGGCATATCTTTGAGACATACCAAAGCTATAACAAAAAGAATTTTGAAAATATATTGTTTTGTTCGCTAGATATATTGAAAAGAATTTTACGATTTTCAAATTTCAAAAAATCATAAAAAATCACGTGATGACGTCATCATGACCAAAAAGTTCGGCACACATTCTGAGCAGCTAGTCTAAGTGTCTGCCAAGTTTAAAGCCAATCGGGTGCACCAAAGTAGCCAAAGTGCCGGTAAGAAAGAAATCGTGTACAAATGCTATGGGCAAAAAGTCTGAAAAGGAAAAAAAAAAAACTAGATGTATGGTGCAGTGTTTGTGGACAAACACAGGGCTGTTTTGATTTTTTGTGTAAAATTATGTGATTTAAATGAAATTTCAAAAATGAAAAAAATTATAGAAAATTAGCCGATGACGTCATCATGACGTCACATAAATTTTCATCTAACACATGCTGGCATAACTAAATACCACGTTTTAACTTAATCTGACTTGTACTTTTGTAGAATGGCTTCAAAAAATGCACCTTTAAGATGACGTCACATGACATGTGATGACGTCATCATGACGTAAAAGTTCGGCGCACATTCTGAGCAGTTGGTGTAAGTGTCTGCCTACGACTTGTCTAACGACTTGAAAAAAAGACTAGAGATCAACTCTTTATAGACAGCATGCCACATGAAAGCCATGGTTTCTGTCCTTCCCAGAATTCCTTTGTGTTATATTGAATTTGGTCACAATTTTCTGATGCCTGTTATTTCTTAATACTTGAGTGAGCCACGATCACGAAATTGTTGAATTAGGTGGAGACAAATTCAATGTATACATTTTTTTAATCGGACCGACCCTTACATGCGTAAAAAGAAAAAAATTGATGACGTCATTATGACGTCACACAATTTTCGCCTTTTAGGGCATATCTTTGAGACATACCAAAAGCTGTATCAAAAAGAATTTTGAAAATATCTTGTTTTGTTTGCGAGATATATTTAAAAGAATGTCACGATTTCAAAATTTCAAAAATTCATAACAAATCATGTGATGACGTCATCATGACGTCACTTTGGATTTTGCATCCTAGTGCCAGTATCTACCTACCCACCAATTTTCATGACGATCGGACCTATCCTTATATGTGTTTTAAAAAAGCACATTTTTGATGATGTCATCATGACGTCACACATTTTTTTCCTTTTTAGGGCATATCTTTGAGACCTACCAAAGCTATAACAAAAAGAATTTTGAAAATATCTTGTTTTGTTTGCCAGATATATTTAAAAGAATGTTACGATTTTCAAAATTTCAAAAATTCATAAAAAATCACGTGATGACGTCATCATGACGTCACTTTGGATGTTGCATCCTAGTGCCAGTATCTACCTACCTACCAATTTTCATGACGATCGGACCTATCCTTATATGTGTTTTAAAAAAGCACATTTTTGATGATGTCATCATGACGTCACACATTTTTTTCCCTTTTAGGGCATATCTTTGAGACCTACCAAAGCTATAACAAAAAGAATTTTGAAAATATCTTGTTTTGTTCGCTAGATATATTGAAAAGAATTTTACGATTTTCAAATTTCAAAAAATCATAAAAAATCACGTGATGACGTCATCATGACCAAAAAGTTCGGGACACATTCTGAGCAGTTTGTCTAAGTGTCTGCCAAGTTTAAAGTCAATCGGGTGCACCAAAGTAGCCAAAGTGCCGGTAAGAAAGAAAACGTGTACAAATGCTATGGGGAAAAAGTCTGAAAAGGAAGCACAAAAAAAAAAAAAAACTAGAGGCATGAGGTTGGTGTTTGTGGACAAACACAGGGCTGTTTCGTTTTTTTTTTTTAGTTTGGATGTGAAATGTGAATACAACAATTAAAGTTTGTCAAACAATCGCACTACTGCCACTTTTCTTTGTTAATTTTGAAATTAATTAAAGTTGTTTGTAATAGTGACATGTGATGACGTCATCATAAAGTCACATAAATTTTCATCTATAAACTTGCTGACCTACCTAGATATAACTTTTCAACTTTATCGGACTTGTACTTTTGTATATATATGGCTTCAAAAACTGGCTCTTTAAGATGACGTCACGTGACATGTGATGAAGTCATAATGTCATGTCAATTTTCATCTATAACCTGCAGACCTGCCTGGATATTACATTTCAACTTAATCGAACTTGTACTTTTGTTTATATGTGGCTTCAAAAACTGCCCCTTTAAGATGACGTCACGTAACATGTGATGACAACATGATAATGTCATGTCAATTTTCAACTATAGACCTATTGGGCTACCTAGATATTACTTTATAACTTAATTGGACTTGTACTTCTGTAGATATGGACCTTCAAAAACTGCCCCTTTAAGATGACGTCACGTGACATGTTCTGACTTATAATCATAACGTCATGTAAATTTTCATCTATAACACCCGGTGGCATACCTAGATATCACGTTCCAACTTAATCGGACTCGTACTTTTGTAGATATATGGCTTCGAAAAATGCCCCTTTAAGATGACGTCACGTGACATGTGATGACGTCATCATGACATAAAATTCGGCACACATTGTGAGCAGTTGGGGTAAGTGTCTGTCAAGTTTAAAAGTAGCCAAAGTGGCCGGTAAGAAAGAAAACGTTTACAAATGCTATGGGCAATAGTCTAGCGACTTGAAAAAAGACTACAAATCAACCCTTTTTATAAACAGCATGCACATTTGAGCCATGGTTATCTGCCCTTCCCAGAATTCCTTTGTGTTATATTGAATTTGGTCTAAATTTTGAAATGGCTGTTATTTCTTACTTGAGTGAGCCACGATCATGACATTTTGGAATTAGGGAGAGGAAAATTCAATATATACATTTTTGTAATCGGATTGACCCTTACATGCGTAAAAAAAAAAAAAACATTTTTGATGACGTCATCATGACGTCACACAATTTTCGCCTTTTAGGGCATATCTTTGAGACATACCAAAGCTGTCACAAAAAGAATTTTGAAAATATCTTGTTTTGTTCGCTAGATATATTGAAACAAATGTTACGATTTTCAAAATTCAAAAATTCATAAAAAATCACGTGATGACGTCATCATGACGTAAAAGTTCGGCACACATTCTGAGCAGTTGCTTTAAGTGTTTGCTAAGTTTAAAGACAATCGGCTGCATAAAAGTAGCCAAAGTGCCGGTAAAAAGGAAAACGTGTACAAATGCTATGGGCAATAGTCTGAAAGAGAAAAAGAAAAAAAAAAGAAAAAAAAAAAAATCTTAACGAAAACAAAGGCTGTTTCGGAAAACTTCCGAAACAGCCAAAAAAAAAAAAAAAAAAAAAAAAAAAAAAATCTTAACGAAAACAAGGGCTGTTTTGGAAAAGTTTCCAAAACAGCCAAAAACTAGATGTATGGTGCAGTGTTTGTGGACAAACACAAGGCTGTTTTGTTTTTTTGTGTAAAATTATGTGATTTAAATGAACTTTCAAAAATGAAAAAAATTATAGAAAATTAGCCGATGACGTCATCATGACGTCACATAAATTTTCATCTAACACATGCTGGCATAACTAAATACCACGTTTTAACTTAATGTGACTTGTACTTTTGTAGATATATGGTTTCCAAAAATGCCCCTTTAAGATGACGTCACGTGACATGTGATGACGTCATCATGACCTAAAAGTTCGGCGCACATTCTGAGCAGTTGGTGTAAGTATCTGCCTACGACTTGTCTAACGACTTGAAAAAAAGACTAGAGATCAACTCTTTATAGACAGCATGCCACATGAAAGCCATGGTTTCTGTCCTTCCCAGAATTCCTTTGTGTTATATTGAATTTGGTCACAATTTTTTAGATGCCTGTTATTTCTTAATACTTGAGTGAGCCACGATCACGAAATTGTTGAATTAGGTAGAGAAAAATTCAATGTATACATTTTTAATCGGACCGACCCTTACATGCGTTAAAAAAAAAAATTGATGACGTCATTATGACGTCACACAATTTTCGCCTTTTAGGGCATATCTTTGAGACATACCAAAAGCTGTATCAAAAAGAATTTTGAAAATATCTTGTTTTGTTTGCGAGATATATTTAAAAGAATGTTACGATTTCAACATTTCAAAAATTCATAACAAATCACGTGATGACGTCATCATGACGTCACTTTGGATTTTGCACGCTAGTGCCAGTATCCACCTACCCACCAATTTTCATTACGATCGGACCTATCCTTATATGTGTTTTAAAAAAGCACATTTTTGATGATGTCATCATGACGTCACACATTTTTTTCCTTTTTAGGGCATATCTTTGAGACCTACCAAAGCTATAACAAAAAGAATTTTGAAAATATCTTGTTTTGTTTGCCAGATATATTTAAAAGAATGTTACGATTTTCAAAATTTCAAAAATTCATAACAAATCACGTGATGACGTCATCATGACGTCACTTTGGATTTTGCATCCTAGTGCCAGTATCTACCTACCCACCAATTTTCATGACGATCGGACCTATTCTTATATGTGTTTTAAAAAAGCACATTTTTGATGATGTCATCATGACGTCACACATTTTTTTCCTTTTTAGGGCATATCTTTGAGACCTACCAAAGCTATAACAAAAAGAATTTTGAAAATATCTTGTTTTGTTTGCCAGATATATTGAAAAGAATTTTACGATTTTCAAATTTCAAAAATTCATAAAAAATCACGTGATGACGTCATCATGACCAAAAAGTTCGGGACACATTCTGAGTAGTTTGTCTAAGTATCTGCCAAGTTTAAAGTCAATCGGGTGCACCAAAGTAGCCAAAGTGCCGGTAAGAAAGAAAACGTGCACAAATGCTATGGGAAAAAAGTCTGAAAAGGAAGCAAAAAAAAAAAAAAAAAAAAAGAAAAAAAAAAAAATCTTAACGAAAACAAGGGCTGTTTTGGAAAAGTTTCCAAAACAGCCAAAAACGAGACCTAAGGTGTTTGTCACAGGGACAAACACAGAGCTGTTTCGGATTTGATTGGTATGTGAAGTATGAATGATCAAGAATTGCGAATGAACTTCGAAATCATGTGAAATGATTAATGTGAAGTTTGCACCTTTAAGATGACGTCACGTGACCCCTGATGACGTCATGATGACGTCATCATTCATTTTTATCTTTTAGAGAAAGCAACTTTGAAATTAATCGGACCTACGGTTCTCGAGATATAGGCCCTTCAAAAATGCACCTTTAAGATGTCGTCACGTGACCCCTGATGACGTCATCATAATATCATCATTTATTTTCATCTCTTGCATATGCTGGAACTAACTTTGAAATTAATCGGACCTACGGTTCTCTAGATATGGGCCATTCAAAAATGCACCTTTAAGATGACGTCACGTGACCCCTGATGACGTCATCATAACATCATCATTTATTTTTATCTTTTACGCATACTGGCACACCAACAAAGCAACTTTGAAATTATTCGGACCTACGGTTCTCTAGATATGGGCCATTCAAAAATGCACCTTTAAGATGACGTCACGTGACTCCTGATGACGTCATCATAACATCATCATATATTTTAATCTTTTACGCATACTGGCACACCAACAAAGCAACTTTGAAATTAATCGGACCTACGGTTCTCGAGATATGGGCTATTCAAAAATGCACCTTTAAGATGACGTCACGTGACCCCTGATGACGTCATCATAACATCATCATTTATTTTAATCTTTTACGCATGCTGGCACACCAACAAAGCAACTTTGAAATTCATCGGACCTACGGTTCTCGAGATATGGGCCATTCAAAAATGCACCTTTAAGATGACGTCACGTGACCCCTGATGACGTCATCATGACATCATCATGTATTTTCATCTTTTACGCATGCTGGTACACCAACAAAGCAATTTTGAAATTATTCGGACGTACGGTTCTCAAGATATGGGCTACTCAAAAATACACCTTTAAGATGACGTCACGTGCCCCCCCTGATGACGTAATCATGACGTCGACATCCTTAGACCATCTGTGAGTGGTGGTCTAAGTGTGTGCCAAGTCTCAAGTCGATCGGATTTACCAAAGTGCCCAAGTGCCCTGGTGAAAGAAAAACGTGCACAAACCCTATGGGATAGGAGTCTGAAAATGGGGAAACAGAGTTAAAATGACGTCATCATGACGTCATCATTTATTTTTAACTTTTGCATATGTTGGCCAACCAATTAAGCAACTTTGAAATTAATCGGACCTACGGTTCTCGAGATATGGGCCATTCAAAAATGCACCTTTAAGATGACGTCATCATGACGTCATAATTTATTTTCATGTTTTACACACACTGCCTGACCAACAAACTAACTTTGAAATTATTCGGACCTACGGTTCTCTAGATATGGGCAATTGAAAAATGCACCTTTAAGATGACGTCACGTGACCCCTGATGACGTCACCATGACGTCAAGATTTATTTTCATGTTTTACAAATACTGCCCCACAACCAATTGAGCAACTTTGAAATTAATCGGACCTACGGTTCTCGAGATATGGGCCCTTCAAAACTGCACCTTTAAGATGACGTCACGTGACCTCTGCGTGCCAAGTCTCGAGTCGATCGGATTTCCCAAAGTGCTCAAATGCCCTGTTGGAAAAAAGACGTGCACAAACCCTATGCGAGAGGAGTCTGAAAATGGGAAACCCGAGAGACGAAAAAAACTGAGATTTGTACGCGGACCGCCACAACATACTCATGGTTACTGCCTTCCCAGAATTCCTTTGTTATCATATTGTTTTGGACCTAACATTTGAAATGGGCATATTTTGAGAACGGAGTGAGCTACGATCACGAAAAGTTGGATTTAGATACACGAAAATACAACGGTTAAAACTCCCGAAGGTTTTTTGTCATACGCGATTGCTAAAGATACAAAATTCTAGCCTGAATTTAATGACCTCCCATTGACGTCATGATGACGTCACGAAAATTTCACTGACGCAGGACCATTTTGGTCACCCAACAAAGACTTTGCAATAGAGAGAAATAATGCTACTGCTTTGGTTTTTCAGATATGGGGTACACAAAATTGACTAATTAATATTCATGAAGGTCATAACTTGACAACTGCTGACGTCATCATGACGTCATTGTTATTATGCACACCAGTGAATGATGATAAATTATTGTTGTACTTCTCAGTCTGATTGAAGAAAGTTAAAGACGAAAAGAGGCGACGAGAAAGAAAATGTGCGTTATACGAATGGACCGGTGGGACCGGTGTTGACAAAAAAAAAAAAAAAAACGAGACCTAAGGTGTTTGTCACAGGGACAAACACAGAGCTGTTTCGGATTTGATTGGTATGTGAAGTATGAATGATCAAAAATTGCGAGTGAACTTCGAAATCATGTGAAATGATTAATGTGAAGTTTGCACCTTTAAGATGACGTCACGTGACCCCTGATGACGTCATGATGACGTCATCATTCATTTTCATCTTTTACAGATAGCAACTTTGAAATTAATCGGACCTACGGTTCTCGAGATATGGGCCCTTCAAAAATGCACCTTTAAGATGACGTCACGTGACCCCTGATGACGTCATCATAACATCATCATATATTTTAATCTTTTACGCATACTGGCACACCAACAAAGCAACTTTGAAATTAATCGGACCTACGGTTCTCGAGATATGGGCCATTCAAAAATGCACCTTTAAGATGACGTCACGTGACCCCTGATGACGTCATCATAACATCATTATTTATTTTTATCTTTTACGCATACTGGCACACCAACAAAGCAACTTTGAAATTATTCGGACCTACGGTTCTCTAGATATGGGCCATTCAAAAATGCACCTTTAAGATGACGTCACGTGACTCCTGATGACGTCATCATAACATCATCATATATTTTAATCTTTTACGCATACTGGCACACCAACAAAGCAACTTTGAAATTAATCGGACGTACGGTTCTCAAGATATGGGCTACTCAAAAATACACCTTTAAGATGACGTCACGTGCCCCCCCTGATGACGTAATCATGACGTCGACATCCTTAGACCATCTGTGAGTGGTGGTCTAAGTGTGTGCCAAGTCTCAAGTCGATCGGATTTACCAAAGTGCCCAAGTGCCCTGGTGAAAGAAAAACGTGCACAAACCCTATGGGATAGGAGTCTGAAAATGGGGAAACAGAGTTAAAATGACGTCATCATGACGTCATCATTTATTTTTAACTTTTGCATATGTTGGCCAACCAATTAAGCAACTTTGAAATTAATCGGACCTACGGTTCTCGAGATATGGGCCATTCAAAAATGCACCTTTAAGATGACGTCATCATGACGTCATAATTTATTTTCATGTTTTACACACACTGCCTGACCAACAAACTAACTTTGAAATTATTCGGACCTACGGTTCTCTAGATATGGGCAATTGAAAAATGCACCTTTAAGATGACGTCACGTGACCCCTGATGACGTCACCATGACGTCAAGATTTATTTTCATGTTTTACAAATACTGCCCCACAACCAATTGAGCAACTTTGAAATTAATCGGACCTACGGTTCTCGAGATATGGGCCCTTCAAAACTGCACCTTTAAGATGACGTCACGTGACCTCTGCGTGCCAAGTCTCGAGTCGATCGGATTTCCCAAAGTGCTCAAATGCCCTGTTGGAAAAAAGACGTGCACAAACCCTATGCGAGAGGAGTCTGAAAATGGGAAACCCGAGAGACGAAAAAAACTGAGATTTGTACGCGGACCGCCACAACATACTCATGGTTACTGCCTTCCCAGAATTCCTTTGTTATCATATTGTTTTGGACCTAACATTTGAAATGGGCATATTTTGAGAACGGAGTGAGCTACGATCACGAAAAGTTGGATTTAGATACACGAAAATACAACGGTTAAAACTCCCGAAGGTTTTTTGTCATACGCGATTGCTAAAGATACAAAATTCTAGCCTGAATTTAATGACCTCCCATTGACGTCATGATGACGTCACGAAAATTTCACTGACGCAGGACCATTTTGGTCACCCAACAAAGACTTTGCAATAGAGAGAAATAATGCTACTGCTTTGGTTTTTCAGATATGGGGTACACAAAATTGACTAATTAATATTCATGAAGGTCATAACTTGACAACTGCTGACGTCATCATGACGTCATTGTTATTATGCACACCAGTGAATGATGATAAATTATTGTTGTACTTCTCAGTCTGATTGAAGAAAGTTAAAGACGAAAAGAGGCGACGAGAAAGAAAATGTGCGTTATACGAATGGACCGGTGGGACCGGTGTTGACAAAAAAAAAAAAAAAAACGAGACCTAAGGTGTTTGTCACAGGGACAAACACAGAGCTGTTTCGGATTTGATTGGTATGTGAAGTATGAATGATCAAAAATTGCGAGTGAACTTCGAAATCATGTGAAATGATTAATGTGAAGTTTGCACCTTTAAGATGACGTCACGTGACCCCTGATGACGTCATGATGACGTCATCATTCATTTTCATCTTTTACAGATAGCAACTTTGAAATTAATCGGACCTACGGTTCTCGAGATATGGGCCCTTCAAAAATGCACCTTTAAGATGACGTCACGTGACCCCTGATGACGTCATCATAACATCATCATATATTTTAATCTTTTACGCATACTGGCACACCAACAAAGCAACTTTGAAATTAATCGGACCTACGGTTCTCGAGATATGGGCCATTCAAAAATGCACCTTTAAGATGACGTCACGTGACCCCTGATGACGTCATCATAACATCATTATTTATTTTTATCTTTTACGCATACTGGCACACCAACAAAGCAACTTTGAAATTATTCGGACCTACGGTTCTCTAGATATGGGCCATTCAAAAATGCACCTTTAAGATGACGTCACGTGACTCCTGATGACGTCATCATAACATCATCATATATTTTAATCTTTTACGCATACTGGCACACCAACAAAGCAACTTTGAAATTAATCGGACGTACGGTTCTCAAGATATGGGCTACTCAAAAATACACCTTTAAGATGACGTCACGTGCCCCCCCCTGATGACGTAATCATGACGTCGACATCCTTAGACCATCTGTGAGTGGTGGTCTAAGTGTGTGCCAAGTCTCAAGTCGATCGGATTTCCCAAAGTGCCCAAATGCCCTGTTGGAAAAAAGACGTGCACAAACCCTATGCGAGAGGAGTCTGAAAATGGGAAACCCGAGAGACGAAAAAAACTGAGATTTGTACGCGGACCGCCACAACATACTCATGGTTACTGCCTTCCCAGAATTCCTTTGTTATCATATTGTTTTGGACCTAACATTTGAAATGGGCATATTTTGAGAACGGAGTGAGCTACGATCACGAAAAGTTGGATTTAGGTACACGAAAATACAACGGTTAAAACTCCCGAAGGTTTTTTGTCATACGCGATTGCTAAAGATACAAAATTCGAGCCTGAATTTAATGACCTCCCATTGACGTCATGATGACGTCACGAAAATTTCACTGACGCAGGACCATTTTGGGCACCCAACTAAGACTTTGCAATAGAGAGAAATAATGCTACTGCTTTGGTTTTTCAGATATGGGGTACACAAAATTGACTAATTAATATTCATGAAGGTCATAACTTGACAACTGCTGACGTCATCATGACGTCATTGTTATATGCACACCAGTGAATGATGATAAATTATTGTTGTACTTCTCAGTCTGATTGAAGAAAGTTAAAGACGAAAAGAGGCGACGAGAAAGAAAATGTGCGTTATACGAATGGACCGGTGGGACCGGTGTTGACAAAAAAAAAAAAAAAAAAAAAAATCTTAACGAAAGCAAGAGCTGTTTCGGCTGGAATGCCGAAACAGCTAAAAAAAAAAAATCTTAACGAAAGCAAGAGCTGTTTCGGCTGAAATGCCGAAACAGCTAAAAAAACGAGAGAAGTGTGACTGTTGATGAACAGTACACATAGCTTTTCCGCTCTCCATTTTCTTTTCTTTTTTACATGAAAGGAATTAAGGAATAAAGAGTAAGTTTAAAGAGTGAAAGTATTAGGAGTGAAAGTATAATAAAGGTTGCATGAAATATACCTTAGATTTGTAGATATGTTTTCTTTGCGATTATAAGTATCGCACTTTGATGTGTTTTGGTTCATGTTGCTTCACGTCATTATGGTCTTAATTTGGAGAATTAAAAACACAGAATTTAAAAAGGGAATCATTTACAACTCTATTTGTGGGGTTAGCACTGTACATTGTGTACAAATGGTGTATGTGCGCGATGCGCGGATGTTCGAGTGGCCAATTTTTTTCTCTAGGAAGGTTAGGGCAATTACCATAAATGGGCGTATCTAGACCGCTATTACGATCAAGCATATTCATGATTAAGTTAATGTATATAACAAGCATCGCACGCATTATTCAGACAGCTATATAAGGTTGAAGTAAAAATATTTTGTCTGGCTACTGTTGTGGCTATATTGGTAGAGCACTGAAAGCTTTAGACTACAGAGGCCTGGGTTCGAATCCTCTGCCCGATTTATATTTCAAGGGAAAACACAACGTCTATTTATGACAATTGACCCTAACTTACCTATGAAAAAAAATCACGCGTTCGGGTGTTTTGTAAGTGACGTGACAGGGTTATGTGATGCATTACATCATCTTTTGGAATTTGCGAGCGGGTAAATTGTGGGGGGGGGGTTGAAAAGTGGTTGAAAAATTGCGTAAATGAGCCAAACAAATCACAATTAAGAGAAAAGAACAATGTTTTATTTAGTAACAAACTAATTGATTAAGATCAAAAATATGTTTCAAAAATAACTTCTGTTTTTGTTATTTTTAAATACAGTCTGTTTTATGGTTGTATATTGTATAAGTCTTAAGCTAGATAAAATTACAAAATGGAATAGATATGTCAAAGTAGGTGCAAGTTTAATGTTCAAGATGTGATTTTAAAGTAATGTGCCTCTTCTACCGACGCAGTTGAGTGAGATTCAGTCAGATGAGTGAACTGTCGAAATGTTGTGGGAACTTTGAAATTCACATTGGAGAAATTGGAAGCTTATGTGACACATAATGGTGTATAACAGTTGTCAATGTGCACAAACATGATAATGAAGTTGGCTTGAAGTGCAAAAGTTCAAAAGATTGGATTTTGGTAGTTTGCCTGCGTTATTGGTCAGGAGTTAGAATAGTGTGCATATATGTTATGGCTGTTAGTTTAAGATGACATCTTGAAGTAAGACATCTTGAGTAAGCATATATAAAATACATGGAAACTTACAAACGTATGTTATATACAGAATCAACAGTGCTGTTTAAAGAAGTGAGTGTTAAAATATACAAGGATAACTTGTGAGTGCTATAAAACAACTTTCAAATGTAGGGGAAATGTGATTTATTTGTGTGTGTGTGTGTGTGAGTTTGTATATGCCGGCAATCGTGGACCTAGGACAAAAGAATTCGAGCGTAGACAAAGGGGTCCACGTTTGACCTAACGTCCACGATTGAAAATCGTGTACAAAACCAATGGGAGGCCTTCCGAAAAAGTTAGAGTATAAACAAAAGAGAAACAATGGGAGGTCTACGATTGCACCCGTTTACATGACTGTTTGTGTGTGTGTGTGTGTAGGGATAGGGATGGGGGTAGGGGTGGGGGTTGGGGTGGGGTGGGTTGGGGATGGGATAGTGGTGGGATAGGAGTAGGAGTGGGGGGTAGGGATTGGTGGTAGGAGTGGGGGTGGGGGTAGGAGTGGGGGTGGGGGTAGGAGTGGGGGTGGGGGTAGGAGTGGGGGTGGGGGTAGGAGGGGGGTGGGGTAGGAGTGGGATTAGGGTGGTTGCAAGGGTGGGATAGGGGTGGTTGCAGGGGTGGGATAGGGGTGGTTGCAGGGGTGGGATAGGAGTGGTTGCAGGGGTGGGATAGCGGAACAAAAGAGGAACAATGGGAGGTCCACGATTGCACCCGTTTACATGACTGTGTGTGTGTGTGAGTGTGTGAAAGAGAGACCCAACTGCAGGAGTAAATATTTTCTTTTAATACGTTAAATTATATTCGTTTGCACTAATAAACAGAATTTTGTTAACAGAGTTTGCTGTTAACAAAACAAGTCTAGTGATGTTATCCACTTTTATATATCCGGTCAATTGAATCCAAAAATGAAGAGAAATTAGTATTTAGTGTTCTTATTTTCTCTAAAAACATTATGGGAGTTTGGCTCCCTCTTTCCATCGGGTATATTTAATTACTTAACGTTTACGTACAAAGCTGTAACTGACTTGCTTTCAGAAGAACATGCTATCCTCCACATACATTCCCAATTGGTAATCTGTACTTATAATCTATTATGTTCAAGAAAATATGCCACTTCTGCATACTGATCTCCTCGTTTTGCATGACAGATTGCATTTGTAAATAGTGGGAAATGCATCATCAAACATGTCACATACTGAAGAAATTTATCTTTATCTGTTATTGTGTTGTTGCCTTGTTCGTCCTTATAACCTCAACTACACCCAGCCTGATATTTGTCCATTTCAGATAAATTCTGTGCAAGAGCAACCCAAATCTGAACTATTGAAAAGGATGAGTATCTTGATAGTAGCGTGGAGATGGGCCAATTTTTTAATTCTGCATTAAAATTTCACTTAAAACTTCATTGAATAATTCACACCCAAAGCAATAGTTTTGTTGCAGTATCTTTGTGAGATACAGTTTAATAAAAGGAATAAAAACATTCTGCAGTTAAAATGTCGTCTTCTTTTTTGTCAGTAAAATTTATTCTTTTGGGGCAGAAAGAAAATGCATGGTTTAAAAATTCTTTAATGGCAAAGAAAAACATGGGATTTCCAACCGAATTTATTGTGATTTATATTACTTGTTACTAGTATTTAGCTGTTGTTTTCTTAGCTTGGGATCGATGGAGTTTGGGCTGCTGATCTGATTTAACTAAAGTTTTTGGTGTGATCAGCCAATTGGCTCCTGGTTTAGTCCAACGCGCTACGCTATGGCATTGTCAAAACTTGACATATGAGGGCGCACTTTAAATATTTTCCCGTAACGCCAGGCAAACTCAACCAAAGTACCAAGAAAAACGTACATAGTTTATGCGAGTTAGGTACAACTTTAAACATGGGGCATCATGGCGTCCAATATCTCCAGAACTAAATGTGGGATCTGGTTGAACTTCTATTTCTATACAGATAGAGACACACATCTGCCTTAGCTTACACCAGTAGTCGGGTAAACTTTGAACCACTTAAGTTGTGTGCTGCCCCCAGCGTTGGTTTGTGGGATCTTCATACGGTTTAGTCAAAATGTGACTTTTTCCGGTTTGGACCGGAAGGAAGGGTCACGTGACTTTGCACGTAATATAAAAAATGAAGACCCTGGATTATTCTATCAGTTGCCGTAAAAAGCAAAATCAGATCTCTCTTGATTGATTCTATATTGATTTTCAAAGATTAAACTTTCAAATTATGAGGCACTTCCGGTTTGGACCGGAAGGAAGGGTCACGTGACTTTGCACGTAATATAAAAAATGAAGACCCTGGATTATTCTATCGGTTCCCGTAAAAAGCAAAATCAGATCTCTCTCGATTGATTCTATATTGATTTTCAAAGATTAAACTTTCAAGTTGTAAGGCACTTCCGGTTTGGACCGGAAGGAAGGGTCACGTGACTTTGCACGTAATATAAAAAAAGAAGACCCTGGATTATTCTATCAGTTGCCGTAAAAAGCAAAATCAGATCTCTCTCGATTGATTTTATATTGATTTTCAAAGATTAAACTTTCAAAATATAAGGCACTTCCGGTTTGGACCGGAAGGAAGGGTCACGTGACTTTGCACGTAATATAAAAAATGAAGACCCTGGATTATTCTATCGGTTCCCGTAAAAAGCAAAATCAGATCTCTCTCGATTGATTTTATATTGATTTTCAAAGATTAAACTTTCAAGTTATAAGGCACTTCCGGTTTAGACCGGAAGGAAGGGTCACGTGACTTTGCACGTAATACAAAAAATGAAGACCCTGGATTATTCTATCAGTTCACATTAAAGCAAAATCAGATCTCTCACGGTTGATTTTATATTGATTTTCAAAAACTAAATCTAGAAATCTTTGGTTGCTTGTAATCTGATACTTGATGACGTCATCGTGACGTCATTATCGGAAAACTCGAGAGCTATGTAAACTATGCTATCTGAAGCAGAAATCTGCATTATATCTCTTGCGGTTCATTTTTCAGCAATTTTTTTAGGTTTAAAGGTCTTTTCATTGCAACTTCCGGTTTGGTGACGTCATCAATCTTTCTCCACCTCAACTTGTTCTTAGCGTGAAGCCGATTACATACATCAATTATAGAGTGATTTCAGCAAACTTCGCCACACACATCGACCGATTATTCATTTTAAGCATTTTTCAACTTGCCGCTAGAGGGCGCTCGAACATTTTATGACGTCACAAATAATTTTTGTGTGAAATACAACCTAGTCGGAGACCAACATCGTTGAAAGCAAGTTCCCATCTGTTTCCACTTTCAAATGATGAGGCACTTCCAGTTTGGACCGGAAGGAAGGGTCACGTGATTTGACGCACACGAGATAAAATGAAGATCCTGGATTATACTATCAATTCCCACAAAAATCAAGTTCCGGGCTCTCACGGTTGATTTTATATTGATTTTCAAAGATTAAATCTGCTAATCTTTAAATGCTTGTAATTTGATACATGATGACGTCATCATGACGTCAGAGTAATATGCACGAGTTCAGTACAGGGTCTCAGTGTATGCCAACTCTCATTAAGATTGAAGTTTGTTTAAGGGCAAAAGTGCCGATTAGAAAAAACGTGCATAAAGTTTATGGGGTTTTGGGGAGAAGAAGAAAAAGAAGAAGAAACGAGAGATGTGTGACTGTTGATGAACAGTACACATAGCTTTTCCGCTTGCATTTTTTTTTTTTTTTACATGAAAGGAATTAAGGAATAAAGAGTAAGTTTAAAGAGTGAAAGTATTAAGAGTGAAAGTATAATAAAGGTTGCATGAAATATACCTTAGATTTGTAGATATGTTTTCTTTGCGATTATAAGTATCGCACTTTGATGTGTTTTGGTTCATGTTGGTTCACGTCTTTATGGTCTTAATTTGGAGAATTAAAAACACAGAATTTAAAAAGGGAATCATTTACAACTCTATTTGTGGGGTTAGCACTGTACATTGTGTACAAATGGTGTAAATGCGCGATGCGCGGATGTTCGAGTGGCCAATTTTTTTCTCTAGGAAGGTTAGGGGAAATTACCATAAATGGGCGTATCTAGACCGCTATTACGATCAAGCATATTCATGATTAAGTTAATTTATATAACAAGCATCGCACGCATTATTCAGACAGCTATATAAGGTTGAAGTAAAAATATTTTGTCTAGCTACTGTTGTGGCTATATTGGTAGAGCACTGAAAGCTTTAGACTACAGAGGCCTGGGTTCGAATCCTCTGCCCGATTTATATTTCAAGGGAAAACACAACGTCTATTTATGACAATTGACCCTAACTTACCTATGAAAAAATATCACGCGTTCGGGTGTTTTGTAAGTGACGTGACAGGGTTATGTGATGCATTACATCATCTTTTGGAATTTTCGAGCGGGTAAATTGTGGGGGGGGGGGGGGGGGTGGGTGGAAAAGTGGTTGAAAAATTGCGTAAATGAGCCAAACAAATCACAATTAAGAGAAAAGAACAATGTTTTATTTAGTAACAAACTAATTTATTAAGATCAAAAATATGTTTCAAAAATAACTTCTGTTTTTGTTATTTTTAAATACAGTCTGTTTTATGGTTGTATATTGTATAAGTCTTAAGCTAGATAAAATTACAAAATGGAATAGATATGTCAAAGTAGGTGCAAGTTTAATGTTCAAGATGTGATTTTAAAGTAATGTGCCTCTTCTACCGACGCAGTTGAGTGAGATTCAGTCAGATGAGTGAACTGTCGAAATGTTGTGGGAACTTTGAAATTCACATTGGAGAAATTGGAAGCTTATATGACACATAATGGTGTATAACAGTTGTCAATGTGCACAAACATGATAATGAAGTTGGCTTGAAGTGCAAAAGTTCTAAAGATTGGATTTTGGTAGTTTGCCTGAGTTATTGGTCAGGAGTTAGAATAGTGTGCATATATGTTATGGCTGTTAGTCTAAAATGACATCTTGAAGTAAGACATCTTGAGTAAGCATATATAAAATACATGGAAACTTACAAACGTATGTTATATACAAATTCAACAGTGCTGTTTAAAGAAGTGAGTGTTAAAATATACAAGGATAACTTGTGAGTGCTATAAAACAACTTTCAAATGTAGATAACGTGTTTTTACAAACGAACTTGAAAAAAATGAACACGAGGTGGCTGATGCAGAAGTCAGGTTGTTGGCACAATTATTTAATGTATTCTATTCTTCATTTGAAACATTCATAACTGCAGAAATAATTGGGATAAGCTTCCGGTGGCTATACAGTTATGAAGGTTGCAAAGGGGAAATGTGATTTATTTGTGTGTGTGTGTGTGTGTGTGAGTTTGTATATGCCGGCAATCGTGGACCTAGGACAAAAGAATTCGAGCGTAGACAAAGGGGTCCACGTTTGACCTAACGTCCACGATTGAAAATCGTGTACAAAACCAATGGGAGGCCTTCCGAAAAAGTTAGAGTATAAACAAAAGAGGAACAATGGGAGGTCCACGATTGCACCCGTTTACATGACTGTGTGTGTGTGTGAGTGTGTGGAAGAGAGACCCAACTGCAGGAGTAAATATTTTCTTTTAATACGTTAAATTATATTCGTTTGCACTAATAAACAGAATTTTGTTAACAGAGTTTGCTGTTAACAAAACAAGTCTAGTGATGTTATCCACTTTTATATATCAGGTCAATTGAATCCAAAAATGAAGAGAAATTAGTATTTAGTGTTCTTATTTTCTCTAAAAACATTATGGGAGTTTGGCTCCCCCTTTCCATCGGGTATATTTAATTACTTAACGTTTACGTACAAAGCTGTAACTGACTTGCTTTCAGAAGAACATGCTATCCTCCACATACATTCCCAATTGGTAATCTGTACTTATAATCTATTATGTTCAAGAAAATATGCCACTTCTGCATACTGATCTCCTCGTTTTGCATGACAGATTGCATTTGTAAATAGTGGGAAATGCATCATCAAACCTGTCAGATACTGAAGAAATGTATCTGTATCTGTCATTGTGCTGTTGCCTTGTTCGTCCTTATAACCTCAACTACACCCAGCCTGATATTTGTCCATTTCAGATAAATTCTGTGCAAGAGCAACCCAAATCTGAACTATTGAAAAGGATGAGTATCTTGATAGTAGCGTGGAGATGGGCCAATTTTTTAATTCTGCATTAAAATTTCACTTAAAACTTCATTGAATAATTCACACCCAAAGCAATAGTTTTGTTGCAGTATCTTTGCCAGATACAGTTTGATAAAAGGAATAAAAACATTCTGCAGTTAAAATGTCGTCTTCTTTTTTGTCAGTAAAATTTATTCTTTTGGGGCAGAAAGAAAATGCATGGTTTGAAAATTCTTTAATGGCAAAGAAAAACATGGGATTTCCAACCGAATTTATTGTGATTTATATTACTTGTTACTAGTATTTAGCTGTTGTTTTCTTAGCTTGGGAATCGATGGAGTTTGGGCTGCTGATCTGATTTAACTAAAGTTTTTGGTGTGATCAGCCAATTGGCTCCTGGTTTAGTCCAACGCGCTACGCTATGGCATTGTCAAAACTTGTCATATGAGGGCGCACTTTAAATATTTTCCCGTAACGCCAGGCAAACTCAACCAAAGTACCAAGAAAAAGTACATAGTTTATGCGAGTTAGGCACAACTTTAAACATGGGGGCATCATGGCGTCCAATATCTCCAGAACTAAATGTGGGATCTGGTTGAACTTCTATTTCTATACAGATAGAGACACACATCTGCCTTAGCTTACACCAGTAGTCGGGTAAACTTTGAACCACTTAAGTTGTGTGCTGCCCCCAGCGTTGGTTTGTGGGATCTTCATACGGTTTAGTCAAAATGTGACTTCTTATATTGCAGACCATGTGAGGATTTTGGCATATACATCGTACGTGCTTTGATTCTGATTGCCGAGGAAGACAACGGTAAAATATACCGGCCTACCTGCATACCAGTTCTCTGGATATAGGACCTAAACGTATGCACCTTTCAGATGTTGTCACGTGACGCATGGTGATGTCATCACTTGTAAAAACAAACATTTACAACATGGTCTTTGTCTGAGTCAAGATTGGATTCAATCTGATCAACACTGTCATTGATCAGATTGACTATTCAGATTTTGCATATCTCTCGCGGTTGATTTTTCAACATTTTCTTCAGGGTTCAAAGGACTTTTCATTGCAACTTCCGGTCTGGTGACGTCATCAATCTTTGCCCCCACTCAACTTGTTCTTAGCATGAAGCCGATTACATACATCAATTATAAAGTGATTTCAGCAAACTTCGCCACACACATCTACCGATTATTTATTTAAAAAAAATTCAACCTGCCGCTAGAGGGCGCTCGAACATTTTATGACATCACAATTTTGTGTGTGTAAAGTACAACCTAGCCAGAGACTAACATCGTTGAAAGCAAGTTTACATATTTTTTCACTTTCAAATGATGAGGCACTTCCGTTTTGGACCGGAAGGAAGGGTCACGTGACTTTGCACGTAATATAAAAAATGAAGACCCTGGATTATTCTATCGGTTCCCGTAAAAATCAAAATCAGATCTGTCTCGATTGATTTTTATATTGATTTTCAAAGATTAAACTTTCAAATTATAAGGCACTTCCGGTTTGGACCGGAAGGAAGGGTCACGTGACTTTGCACGTAATATAAAAAATGAAGACCCTGGATTATTCTATCGGTTCCCGTAAAAAGCAAAATCAGATCTCTCTCGATTGATTCTATATTGATTTTCAAAGATTAAACTTTCAAGTTGTAAGGCACTTCCGGTTTGGACCGGAAGGAAGGGTCACGTGACTTTGCACGTAATATAAAAAATGAAGACCCTGGATTATTCTATCAGTTGCCGTAAAAAGCAAAATCAGATCTCTCTCGATTGATTTTATATTGATTTTCAAAGATTAAACTTTCAAATTATAAGGCACTTCCGGTTTGGACCGGAAGGAAGGGTCACGTGACTTTGCACATAATATAAAAAATGAAGACCCTGGATTATTCTATCGGTTCCCGTAAAAAGCAAAATCAGATCTCTCTCGATTGATTTTATATTGATTTTCAAAGATTAAACTTCAAGTTATAAGGCACTTCCGGTTTAGACCGGAAGGAAGGGTCACGTGACTTTGCAAGTAATACAAAAAATGAAGACCCTGGATTATTCTATCAGTTCACATTAAAGCAAAATCAGATCTCTCACGGTTGATTTTATATTGATTTTCAAAAACTAAATCTAGAAATCTTTGGTTGCTTGTAATCTGATACTTGATGACGTCATCGTGACGTCATTATCGGAAAACTCGAGAGCTATGTAAACTATGCTATCTGAAGCAGAAATCTGCATTATATCTCTTGCGGTTGATTTTTCAGCAATTTTTTTAGGTTTAAAGGTCTTTTCATTGCAACTTCCGGTCTGGTGACGTCATCAATCTTTCTCCACCTCAACTTGTTCTTAGCGTGAAGCCGATTACATACATCAATTATAGAGTGATTTCAGCAAACTTCGCCACACACATCGACTGATTATTAATTTTAAGCATTTTTCAACTTGCCGCTAGAGGGCGCTCGAACATTTTATGACGTCACAAATAATTTTTTTGTGAAGTACAACCTAGTCGGAGACCAACATCGTTGAAAGCAAGTTCCCATCTTTTTCCACTTTCAAATGATGAGGCACTTCCGGTTTAGACCGGAAGGAAGGGTCACGTGATTTGACGCACACGAGATAAAATAAAGATCCTGGATTATACTATCAATTCCCACAAAAATCAAGTTCCGGGCTCTCACGGTTGATTTTATATTGATTTTGAAAGATTAAATCTGCTAATCTTTAATTGCTTGTAATTTGATACATGATGACGTCATCATGACGTCAGAGTAATATGCACGAGTTCAGTACAGGGTCTGAGTGTATGCCAACTCTCATTAAGATTGAAGTTTGTTTAAGGGTAAAAGTGCCGATTAGAAAAAACGTGCATAAAGTTTATGGGGTTTTGGGGAGAAGAAGAAAAAGAAGAAGAAGAAGAAAAAACTAGAGGTCTATGTTTTTAAGAACATAGGGCTTTTCCATATGTTTTTATGATGTCACTTCGAATTTTGTAAACTAGTGACAAATCTACCTAACCACCAAGTTTCGTGACGATTAGACATGGTCTATCTTTATGTCTTTCAAGAAATCATGCCTTTAATGACGTCATTATGACTTCAGTAATTTTTCGCATTTATATAAAAGAATGTACGAGCTAACAAAGCTATTACAAAAGGAATTTTGAATTGAACATGTTCTGTTGATGAGATATGGTTTTAAGAATCTTTAACGTTAAAATTTTGAAATTACCATAAAAATCAGATGATAGCGTCATTATGACGTCACCTCAATTTTGATTTATAACATGTACTTGTTTAGCAACATACCAGGTTTGAATGCAATTGGACTTACGGTTCTCTTGATATGGGCCCTTGAAAAATGAGCCTTTAAGATGACATCACGTAACACATAATGACGTCATCGTGACATCACTCTTCGGCACACAATTTCAGATTAGGGTCTATGTTTGGGTTAAGTTTGCTTAAGATCTGATGTTGTTTAGTGACCAAAGTGCCGCAGACAAAATTCGTGTTTAAGAAGAAACCAAAATAGTGGGTATTGTGTAGTTTAGGATTTCTGTATTAATTGTGTTCATGTTAGCTTCTGGAGTATTTGATTATTCCAAAAGCCTTTTTTTGTTACTAAAGTAGACTTCTCTGAATCCCAATGACACGTGCTTTTGTGATTTGGAAAGGTTTTTTAAGGCGGAAAATACGATTTTCTTACGTTGTGTCACGTTTTGGCTCGGTCAACTACTCTCCCACCAGCTATATATCCGTGTAAAGCTGGGTATTGCGCAATCACGTATTTTGTTACCTCTTAGCTAACGATTTCACTCCAAAAAAACCCTGCAGATGTTCTTCGACGTGGCCCTTTGTTCTGAATGTGGCAAAACGAACAATTTTCAAGTAGATTGTGTTCATGCCTGGGCGAAAGTGTACTAAACTACACAATCGCGCGAACAGAACAAAAACAAAGGCTTTCCTGCTGTAGCGGAAACGCCGAAAAATGTGCGTCTGTTGTAAACATACGCATGGCTTTTCCTTTTTTTCTTTTTTATTTAACATAAAGTATCAGAAGGTCTATGTCTTTGCTAAGTTTAAGATCTGAGATTATTTTATGATTAACATTTCGTACTCCAAACTTGACCTTTAAGTTCATGTTACATGCCACACGAAGACGTCATTATGACGTCACTCTTCGCGGCACGACTTTGCATCAGGGTCTATACCTATGCTAACTCTGACTAAGATTCGTCGTTGTTTGATGACAAAAGTGCCGATCAGAAAATCTATGCACAAAGTCTATGGGATTTGGGATGGAACTAAAATAAGAAGCAGAAAAAAAATAGATATAGGGCCTTCAAAAATGCAAATTTAAGATGACGTCACGTGACATGTGATGACGTCATCATGACGTCATGATTCGGCACCCATCTCGAGTAGATAGTCAATGCATATGACAAGTTTAAAGTTCATGGCATTTGAAGAAGTGCAAAATTTTAAGAGTACAATGAAATTTGAAACATTTAAAAATTCATAAAAAATCAGCCGATTACGTCATCATGACGTCACTTCGGATTTTGCATGCTAGTGGCACTATCTACCTACCCACCAATTTTTATGACGATCGGACGTACCCTTATGTGTGTTTCAGAAATGCACATTTTTGATGACGTCATGATGACGTCACACATTTTTCAAATGTATGTTAAAGAATATAGGAGCTAACAAAGCTATTACAAAAAGAATTTTGAATTTAGCATGTTCTGTTGGTGAGATATGGCTTTAAGAAACTTTGAAGTTGAAAAACTTTAATATTACTGTAAAATCGTATGATGACGTCATCATGACGTTACCTTAATTTTCATCTATAACACGAGCTACCATACCAACATACCAGGTTTGAAGGCAATCGGACCTACCGTTCTCTAGATATAGGCTCTTGAAAAATGCACATTTAAGATGACGTCACATGACACGTGATGACGTCATCATGACGTCACGTTTCGGCTTACATTTTCAGCTTAGGGTCTATGTTTGAGTTAAGTCTGATTAAGATCCGAGGTTGTTTAGTGACCAAAGTGGCTCTTACAAAATTCGTGTACAAAGTCTATGGCATTTGGGATAGAACTAAAAAATTCACAGAAAATCAGCCGATGACGTCATCATGACGCCACCTCGGATTTTACATGCTAGTAGCACTATCTACCTACCCCCCCCCCCCAATTTGTATGACAATCGGACGTACCCTTATATGTGTTTCAAAAAAGCACATTTTTGATGACGTCATGATGACGTCACACATTTTTCAAATGTATGTGAAAGAATATAGGAGCTAACAAAGCTATTACAAAAAGAATTTTGAATTTAGCATGTTCTGTTGGTGAGATATGGCTTTAAGAAACTTTGAAGTTCAAAAACTTTAATATTACTGTAAAATCGTATGATGACGTGATCATGACGTCACCTTAATTTTCATCTATAACACGAGCTACCATACCAACATACCAGGTTTGAAGGCAATCGGACCTACCGTTCTCTAGATATAGGCCCTAGAAAAATGCACATTTAAGATGACGTCACATGACACGTGATGACGTCATCATGACGTCACGTTTCGGCTTACATTTTCAGCTGAGGGTCTATGTTTGTGTTAAGTCTGATTAAGATCCGAGGTTGTTTAGTGACCAAAGTGCCACTTACAAAATTCGTGTACAAAGTCTATGGGATTTGGGATAGAACTAAACAATTCACAGAAAATCAGCCGATGACGTCATCATGACGTCACCTCGGATTTTACATGCTAGTAGCACTGTCTACCTACCCACTAATTTTTATGACGATCGGACGTACCCTTATGTGTGTTTCAGAAATGCACATTTTTGATGACGTCATGATGACGTCACACATTTTTCAAATGTATGTGAAAGAATATAGGAGCTAACAAAGCTATTACAAAAAGAATTTTGAATTTAGCATGTTCTGTTGATGAGATATGGCTTTAAGAAACTTTGAATTTCAAAAACTTAAAAATTATTATAAAATCGTATGATGACGTCATCTTGACGTCACCTCAAATTTCATCTATAACACGAGCTAGCCTACCAACATATCAGGTTTGAAGGAAATCGGACCTACCGTTCTCTAGATATGGGCCCTTGAAAAACGCACCTTTAAGATGACGTCACGTGACACGTGATGACGTCATCGTGACGTCACTCTTCGACATACCATTTCAGCTAGGGTCTATGTTTGAGGTAAGTTTGGTTAAGATCTGAAGTTTTTTAAGACCTAAAGTGCCGCCGAGAAAATTCGTGTACAAAGTCTATGGGCTTTTGGTCAGAACTAAAAGAAGAAACAAGAAATCAACCCCTTTTATAAACAGCAAGCTCATAATAGCCATGGTTATCAGCCCGTCCCAGAATTCCTTTGTGTTATATTGAATTTGGTCTAAATTTTGAAATGGCTGTTATTTCTTACTTGAGTGAGCCACGATCATGAAATTTTGGAATTGGGTACAGAAAAATACAATGTATACATTTTTGTAATCAGATTGACCCTTACATGCGTTTTAAAAAAAAAATATTGTTGATGACGTCATCATGACGTCACACAATTTTCGCCATTTAGGGCATATCTTTGAGACATACCAAAGCTGTAACAAAAATTATTTTGAAAATATCTTGTTTTGTTCGCTAGATATATTGAAAAGAATGTTACGATTTTAAAACTTCAAAAATTCAGCGACTTGAAAAAAGACTAGAAATCAACCCCTTTTATAAACAGCAAGCTCATAATAGCCATGGTTATCAGCCCGTCCCAGAATTCCTTTGTGTTATATTGAATTTGGTCTAAATTTTGAAATGGCTGTCATTTCTTACTTGAGTGAGCCACGATCATGAAATTTTGGAATTGGGTACAGGAAAATTCAATATATACATTTTTGTAATCGGATTGACCCTTACATGCGTTAACAAAAAAACACATTTTTGATGACGTCATCATGACGTCACACAATTTTCGCAATTTAGGGCATATCTTTGAGACATACCAAAGCTATAAGAAAAAGAATTTTGAAAATATCTTGTTTTGTTCGCTAGATATATTTAAAAGAATGTTACGATTTTAAAAATTCAAAAATTCATAAAAAATCACTTGATGACGTCATCATGACGTCACTCTTCGACGCAATATGTCAGCTTAGGGTCTATGTTTGAGGTAAGTTTGGTTAAGATCTGAGGTTTTTTAAGACCTAAAGTGCCGCCGAGAAAATTCGTGTACAAAGTCTATGGGATTTTGGTCGGAACTAAAAGAAGAAGAAGAAGAAAAAAAAAAATCAGAACAAAAACAAGGCCTTTTCCGACGGAGTGTCGGAAAAGCCAAAAAAACCGGAACGAAAACAATACCTTTTCCGCAGGTATGCGGAAAAGCTAACGAGACCTAAGGTGTTTGTCACAGGGACAAACACAGAGCTGTTTCGGATTTGATTGGTATGTGAAGTATGAATGATCAAGAATTGCGAATGAACTTCGAAATCATGTGAAATGATTAATGTGAAGTTTGCACCTTTAAGATGACGTCACGTGACCCCTGATGACGTCATGATGACGTCATCATTCATTTTTATCTTTTAGAGAAAGCAACTTTGAAATTAATCGGACCTACGGTTCTCGAGATATAGGCCCTTCAAAAATGCACCTTTAAGATGTCGTCACGTGACCCCTGATGACGTCATCATAATATCATCATTTATTTTCATCTCTTGCATATGCTGGAACTAACTTTGAAATTAATCGGACCTACGGTTCTCTAGATATGGGCCATTCAAAAATGCACCTTTAAGATGACGTCACGTGACCCCTGATGACGTCATCATAACATCATCATTTATTTTTATCTTTTACGCATACTGGCACACCAACAAAGCAACTTTGAAATTATTCGGACCTACGGTTCTCTAGATATGGGCCATTCAAAAATGCACCTTTAAGATGACGTCACGTGACTCCTGATGACGTCATCATAACATCATCATATATTTTAATCTTTTACGCATACTGGCACACCAACAAAGCAACTTTGAAATTAATCGGACCTACGGTTCTCGAGATATGGGCTATTCAAAAATGCACCTTTAAGATGACGTCACGTGACCCCTGATGACGTCATCATAACATCATCATTTATTTTAATCTTTTACGCATGCTGGCACACCAACAAAGCAACTTTGAAATTCATCGGACCTACGGTTCTCGAGATATGGGCCATTCAAAAATGCACCTTTAAGATGACGTCACGTGACCCCTGATGACGTCATCATGACATCATCATGTATTTTCATCTTTTACGCATGCTGGTACACCAACAAAGCAATTTTGAAATTATTCGGACGTACGGTTCTCAAGATATGGGCTACTCAAAAATACACCTTTAAGATGACGTCACGTGCCCCCCCTGATGACGTAATCATGACGTCGACATCCTTAGACCATCTGTGAGTGGTGGTCTAAGTGTGTGCCAAGTCTCAAGTCGATCGGATTTACCAAAGTGCCCAAGTGCCCTGGTGAAAGAAAAACGTGCACAAACCCTATGGGATAGGAGTCTGAAAATGGGGAAACAGAGTTAAAATGACGTCATCATGACGTCATCATTTATTTTTAACTTTTGCATATGTTGGCCAACCAATTAAGCAACTTTGAAATTAATCGGACCTACGGTTCTCGAGATATGGGCCATTCAAAAATGCACCTTTAAGATGACGTCATCATGACGTCATAATTTATTTTCATGTTTTACACACACTGCCTGACCAACAAACTAACTTTGAAATTATTCGGACCTACGGTTCTCTAGATATGGGCAATTGAAAAATGCACCTTTAAGATGACGTCACGTGACCCCTGATGACGTCACCATGACGTCAAGATTTATTTTCATGTTTTACAAATACTGCCCCACAACCAATTGAGCAACTTTGAAATTAATCGGACCTACGGTTCTCGAGATATGGGCCCTTCAAAACTGCACCTTTAAGATGACGTCACGTGACCTCTGCGTGCCAAGTCTCGAGTCGATCGGATTTCCCAAAGTGCTCAAATGCCCTGTTGGAAAAAAGACGTGCACAAACCCTATGCGAGAGGAGTCTGAAAATGGGAAACCCGAGAGACGAAAAAAACTGAGATTTGTACGCGTACCGCCACAACATACTCATGGTTACTGCCTTCCCAGAATTCCTTTGTTATCATATTGTTTTGGACCTAACATTTGAAATGGGCATATTTTGAGAACGGAGTGAGCTACGATCACGAAAAGTTGGATTTAGATACACGAAAATACAACGGTTAAAACTCCCGAAGGTTTTTTGTCATACGCGATTGCTAAAGATACAAAATTCTAGCCTGAATTTAATGACCTCCCATTGACGTCATGATGACGTCACGAAAATTTCACTGACGCAGGACCATTTTGGTCACCCAACAAAGACTTTGCAATAGAGAGAAATAATGCTACTGCTTTGGTTTTTCAGATATGGGGTACACAAAATTGACTAATTAATATTCATGAAGGTCATAACTTGACAACTGCTGACGTCATCATGACGTCATTGTTATTATGCACACCAGTGAATGATGATAAATTATTGTTGTACTTCTCAGTCTGATTGAAGAAAGTTAAAGACGAAAAGAGGCGACGAGAAAGAAAATGTGCGTTATACGAATGGACCGGTGGGACCGGTGTTGACAAAAAAAAAAAAGAAAAAAAAAAAAAATCTTAACGAAAGCAAGAGCTGTTTCGGCTGAAATGCCGAAACAGCTAAAAAAACCGGAACGAAAACAATACCTTTTCCGCAGGTATGCGGAAAAGCTAACGAGAGATGTGTGACTGTTGATGAACAGTACACATAGCTTTTCCGCTCTCCATTTTCTTTTTTTTTTACATGAAAGGAATTAAGGAATAAAGAGTAAGTTTAAAGAGTGAAAGTATTAAGAGTGAAAGTATAATAAAGGTTGCATGAAATATACCTTAGATTTGTAGATATGTTTTCTTTGCGATTATAAGTATCGCACTTTGATGTGTTTTGGTACATGTTGGTTCACGTCATTATGGTCTTAATTTGGAGAATTAAAAACACAGAATTTTAAAAGGGAATCATTTACAACTCTATTTGTGGGGTTAGCACTGTACATTGTGTACAAATGATGTATATGCGCGATGCGCGGCTGTTCGAGTGGCAAATTGTTTTCTCTAGGAAGGTTAGGGGCAATTACCATAAATGGGCGTATCTAGACCGCTATTACGATCAAGCATATTCGTGATTAAGGTAATTTATATAATAAGCATCGCACGCATTATTCAGACAGCTATATAAGGTTGAAGTAAAAATATTTTCACTAGCTACTGTTGTGGCTATATTGGTAGAGCACTGAAAGCTTTAGACTACAGAGGCCTGGCTTCGAATCCTCTGCCCGATTTATATTTCAAGGGAAAACACAACGTCTATTTATGACAATTGACCCTAACTTATCTCACTTCCGTTTTGGACCGGAAGGAAGGGTCACGTGACTTTGCACGTAATATAAAAAATGAAGACCCTGGATTATTCTATCGGTTCCCGTAAAAATCAAAATCAGATCTCTCTCGATTGATTTTTATATTGATTTTCAAAGATTAAACTTTCAAGTTATAAGGCACTTCCGGTTTGGACCGGAAGGAAGGGTCACGTGACTTTGCACGTAATATAAAAAATGAAGACCCTGGATTATTCTATCGGTTCCCGTAAAAAGCAAAATCAGATCTCTCTCGATTGATTCTATATTGATTTTCAAAGATTAAACTTTCAAGTTATAAGGCACTTCCGGTTTAGACCGGAAGGAAGGGTCACGTGACTTTGCACGTAATATAAAAAATGAAGACCCTGGATCATTCTATCAGTTGCCGTAAAAAGCAAAATCAGATCTCTCTCGATTGATTTTATATTGATTTTCAAAGATTAAACTGTCAAATTATAAGGCACTTCCGGTTTCGACAGGAAGGAAGGGTCACGTGACTTTGCACGTAATATATAAAATGAAGACCCTGGATTATTCTATCGGTTCCCGTAAAAAGCAAAATCAGATCTCTCTCGATTGATTTTATATTGATTTTCAAAGATTAAACTTTCAAGTTATAAGGCACTTCCGGTTTAGACCGGAAGGAAGTGTCACGTGACTTTGCACGTAATACAAAAAATGAAGACCCTGGATTATTCTATCAGTTCACATTAAAGCAAAATCAGATCTCTCACGGTTGATTTTATATTGATTTTCAAAAACTAAATCTATAAATCTTTGGTTGCTTGTAATCTGATACTTGATGACGTCATCGTGACGTCATTATCGGAAAACTCGAGAGCTATGTAAACTATGCTATCTGAAGCAGAAATCTGCATTATATCTCTTGCGGTTGATTTTTCAGCAAATTGTTTAGGTTTAAAGGTCTTTTCATTGCAACTTCCGGTTTGGTGACGTCATCAATTTTTCTCCACCTCAACTTGTTCTTAGCGTGAAGCCGATTACATACATCAATTATAGAGTGATTTCAGCAAACTTCGCCACACACATCGACCGATTATTCATTTTAAGCATTTTTCAACTTGCCGCTAGAGGGCGCTCGAACATTTTATGACGTCACAAATAATTTTTTTGTGAAGTACAACCTAGTCGGAGACCAACATCGTTGAAAGCAAGTTCCCATCTGTTTCCACTTTCAAATGATGAGGCACTTCCGGTTTGGACCGGAAGGAAGGGTCACGTGATTTGACGCACACGAGATAAAATAAAGATCCTGGATTATACTATCAATTCCCACAAAAATCAAGTTCCGGGCTCTCACGGTTGATTTTATATTGATTTTCAAAGATTAAATCTGCTAATCTTTAATTGCTTGTAGTTTGATACATGATGACGTCATCATGACGTCAGAGTAATATGCACGAGTTCAGTACAGGGTCTGAGTGTATGCCAACTCTCATTAAGATTGAAGTTTGTTTAAGGGCAAAAGTGCCGATTAGAATAAACGTGCATAAAGTTTATGAGGTTTTGGGGAGAAAAAGAAAAAGAAGAAGAAGAAAAAAAAATTATGACTTCAGTAATTTTTCGCATTTATATAAAAGAATGTACGAGCTAACAAAGCTATTACAAAAGGAATTTTGAATTGAACATGTTCTGTTGATGAGATGTGGTTTTAAGAATCTTTAACGTTAAAATTTTGAAATTACCATAAAAATCAGATGATGACGTCATTATGACGTCACCTCAATTTTCATTTATAACATGTACTTGTTTAGCCAACATACCAGGTTTGATTGCAATTGGACTTACGGTTCTCTTGATATGGGCCCTTGAAAAATGAGCCTTTAAGATGACATCACGTAACACATAATGACGTCATCATGACATCACTCTTCGGCACACAATTTCAGATTAGGGTCTATGTTTGGGTTAAGTTTGCTTAAGATCTGATGTTGTTTAGTGACCAAAGTGCCGCAGACAAAATTCGTGTTTAAGAAGAAACCAAAATAGTGGGTATTGTGTAGTTTAGGATTTCTGTATTAATTGTGTTCATGTTAGCTTCTGGAGTATTTGATTATTCCAAAAGCCTTTTTTTGTTACTAAAGTAGACTTCTCTGAATCCCAATGACACGTGCTTTTGTGATTTGGAAAGGTTTTTTAAGGCGGAAAATACGATTTTCTTACGTTGTGTCACGTTTTGGCTCGGTCAACTACTCTCCCACCAGCTATATATCCGTGTAAAGCTGGGTATTGCGCAATCACGTATTTTGTTACCTCTTAGCTAACGATTTCACTCCAAAAAACCCCTGCAGATGTTCTTCGACGTGGCCCTTTGTTCTGAATGTGGCAAAACGAACAATTTTCAAGTAGATTGTGTTCATGCCTGGGCGAAAGTGTACTAAACTACACAATCGCGCGAACAGAACAAAAACAAAGGCTTTCCTGCTGTAGCGGAAACGCCAAAAAATGTGCGTCTGTTGTAAACATACGCATGGCTTTTCCTTTTTTTCTTTTTTATTTAACATAAAGTATCAGAAGGTCTATGTCTTTGCTAAGTTTAAGATCTGAGATTATTTTATGATTAACATTTCGTACTCCAAACTTGACCTTTAAGTTCATGTTACAATGCCACACGAAGACGTCATTATGACGTCACTCTTCGCGGCACGACTTTGCATCAGGGTCTATACCTATGCTAACTCTGACTAAGATTCGATGTTGTTTGATGACAAAAGTGCCGATCAGAAAATCTATGCACAAAGTCTATGGGATTTGGGATAGAACTAAAATAAGAAGCAGAAAAAAAATAGATATAGGGCCTTCAAAAATGCAAATTTAAGATGACGTCACGTGACATGTGATGACGTCATCATGACGTCATGATTCGGCACCCATCTCGAGTAGATAGTCAATGCATATGCCAAGTTTGAAGTTCATGGCATTTGAAGAAGTGCAAAATTTTAAGAGTACAATGAAATTTGAAACATTTACAAATTCATAAAAAATCAGCCGATGACGTCATCATGACGTCACTTCGGATTTTGCATGCTAGTGGCACTATCTACCTACCCACCAATTTTTATGACGATCGGACGTACCCTTATGTGTGTTTCAGAAATGCACATTTTTGATGACGTCATGATGACGTCACACATTTTTCAAATGTATGTGAAAGAATATAGGAGGTAACAAAGCTATTACAAAAAGAATTTTGAATTTAGCATGTTCTGTTGGTGAGATATGGCTTTAAGAAACTTTGAAGTTGAAAAACTTTAATATTACTGTGAAATCGTATGATGACGTCATCATGACGTCACCTTAATTTTCATCTATAACACGAGCTACCATACCAACATACCAGGTTTGAAGGCAATCGGACCTACCGTTCTCTAGATATAGGCTCTTGAAAAATGCACATTTAAGATGACGTCACATGACACGTGATGACGTCATCATGACGTCACGTTTCGGCTTACATTTTCAGCTTAGGGTCTATGTTTGTGTTAAGTCTGATTAAGATCCGAGGTTGTTTAGTGACCAAAGTGCCACTTACAAAATTCGTGTACAAAGTCTATGGGATTTGGGATAGAACTAAAAAATTCACAGAAAATCAGCCGATGACGTCATCATGACGTCACCTCGGATTTTACATGCTATTAGCACTATCTACCTACCCACTAATTTTTATGACGATCGGACATACCCTTATATGTGTTTCAGAAATGCACATTTTTGATGACGTCATGATGACGTCACACATTTTTCAAATGTATGTGAAAGAATATAGGAGCTAACAAAGCTATTACAAAAAGAATTTTGAATTTAGCATGTTCTGTTGGTGAGATATGGCTTTAAGAAACTTTGAAGTTGAAAAACTTTAATATTACTGTAAAATCGTATGATGACGTCATCATGACGTCACCTTAATTTTCATCTATAACACGAGCTCCCATAACATACCAGGTTTGAAGGCAATCGGACCTACCGTTCTCTAGATATAGGCCCTTGAAAAATGCACATTTAAGATGACGTCACATGACACGTGATGACGTCATCATGACGTCACGTTTCGGCTTACATTTTCAGCTGAGGGTCTATGTTTGTGTTAAGTCTGAATAAGATCCGAGGTTGTTTAGTGACCAAAGTGCCACTTACAAAATTCGTGTACAAAGTCTATGGGATTTGGGATAGAACTAAAAAATTCACAGAAAATCAGCCGATGACGTCATCATGACGTCACCTCGGATTTTACATGCTAGTAGCACTATCTACCTACCCACTAATTTTTATGACGATCGGACGTACCCTTATGTGTGTTTCAGAAATGCACATTTTTGATGACGTCATGATGACGTCACACATTTTTCAAATGTATGTGAAAGAATATAGGAGCTAACAAAGCTATTACAAAAAGAATTTTGAATTTAGCATGTTCTGTTGATGAGATATGGCTTTAAGAAACTTTGAATTTCAAAAACTTAAAAATTACTATAAAATCGTATGATGACGTCATCTTGACGTCACCTCAAATTTCATCTATAACACGAGCTAGCCTACCAACATATCAGGTTTGAAGGAAATCGGACCTACCGTTCTCTAGATATGGGCCCTTGAAAAACGCACCTTTAAGATGACGTCACGTGACACGTGATGACGTCATCATGACGTCACTCTTCGACATACTATTTCAGCTTAGGGTCTATGTTTGAGGTAAGTTTGGTTAAGATCTGAAGTTTTTTAAGACCTAAAGTGCCGCGCAGAAAATTCGTGTACAAAGTCTATGGGATTTTGGTCAGAACTAAAAGAAGAAGAAGAAGAAGAAGAAGAAGAAGAAGAAAAAAAAAAAAAATCAGAACAAAAACAAGGCCTTTTCCGACGGAGTGTCGGAAAAGCCAAAAAAAAAAATCGGAACAAAAACAAGGCCTTTTCCGACGGAGTGTCGGAAAAGCCAAAAAAAAAAAAAATCAGAACAAAAACAAAGCCTTTTCCGAAGGATTTCGGAAAAGCCAAAAAAATCAGAACAAAAACAAAGCCTTTTCCGAAGGATTTCGGAAAAGCCAAAAACTATGTTTTTAAGAACATAGGGCTTTTCCATATGTTTTTATGATGTCACTTCGAATTTTGTAAACTAGTGACAAATCTACCTAACCACCAAGTTTCGTGACGATTAGACATGGTCTATCCATATGTCTTTCAAGAAATCATGCCTTTAATGACGTCATTATGACTTCAGTAATTTTTCGCATTTATATAAAAGAATGTACGAGCTAACAAAGCTATTACAAAAGGAATTTTGAATTGAACATGTTCTGTTAATGAGATGTGGTTTTAAGAATCTTTAACGTTAAAATTTTGAAATTACCATAAAAATCAGATGATGACGTCATTATGACGTCACCTCAATTTTGATTTATAACATGTACTTGTTTAGCCAACATACCAGGTTTGAATGCAATTGGACTTACGGTTCTCTTGATATGGGCCCTTGAAAAATGAGCCTTTAAGATGACATCACGTAACACATAATGACGTCATCGTGACATCACTCTTCGGCACACAATTTCAGATTAGGGTCTATGTTTGGGTTAAGTTTGCTTAAGATCTGATGTTGTTTAGTGACCAAAGTGCCGCAGACAAAATTCGTGTTTAAGAAGAAACCAAAATAGTGGGTATTGTGTAGTTTAGGATTTCTGTATTAATTGTGTTCATGTTAGCTTCTGGAGTATTTGATTATTCCAAAAGCCTTTTTTTGTTACTAAAGTAGACTTCTCTTAATCCCAATGACACGTGCTTTTGTGATTTGGAAAGGTTTTTTAAGGCGGAAAATACGATTTTCTTACGTTGTGTCACGTTTTGGCTCGGTCAACTACTCTCCCACCAGCTATATATCCGTGTAAAGCTGGGTATTGCGCAATCACGTATTTTGTTACCTCTTAGCTAACGATTTCACTCCAAAAAACCCCTGCAGATGTTCTTCGACGTGGCCCTTTGTTCTGAATGTGGCAAAACGAACAATTTTCAAGTAGATTGTGTTCATGCCTGGGCGAAAGTGTACTAAACTACACAATCGCGCGAACAGAACAAAAACAAAGGCTTTCCTGCTGTAGCGGAAACGCCAAAAAATGTGCGTCTGTTGTAAACATACGCATGGCTTTTCCTTTTTTTCTTTTTTATTTAACATAAAGTATCAGAAGGTCTATGTCTTTGCTAAGTTTAAGATCTGAGATTATTTTATGATTAACATTTCGTACTCCGAACTTGACCTTTAAGTTCATGTTACATGCCACACGAAGACGTCATTATGACGTCACTCTTCGCGGCACGACTTTGCATCAGGGTCTATACCTATGCTAACTCTGACTAAGATTCGATGTTGTTTGATGACAAAAGTGCCGATCAGAAAATCTATGCACAAAGTCTATGGGATTTGGGATAGAACTAAAATAAGAAGCAGAAAAAAAATAGATATAGGGCCTTCAAAAATGCAAATTTAAGATGACGTCACGTGACATGTGATGACGTCATCATGACGTCATGATTCGGCACCCATCTCGAGTAGATAGTCAATGCATATGCCAAGTTTGAAGTAGATGGCATTTGAAGAAGTGCAAAATTTTAAGAGTACAATGAAATTTGAAACATTTACAAATTCATAAAAAATCAGTCGATGACGTCATCATGACGTCACTTCGGATTTTGCATGCTAGTGGCACTATCTACCTACCCACCAATTTTTATGACGATCGGACGTACCCTTATGTGTGTTTCAGAAATGCACATTTTTGATGACGTCATGATGACGTCACACATTTTTCAAATGTATGTGAAAGAATATAGGAGCTAACAAAGCTATTACAAAAAGAATTTTGAATTTAGCATGTTCTGTTGGTGAGATATGGCTTTAAGAAACTTTGAAGTTGAAAAACTTTAATATTACTGTAAAATCGTATGATGACGTCATCATGACGTCACCTTAATTTTCATCTATAACACGAGCTACCATACCAACATACCAGGTTTGAAGGCAATCGGACCTACCGTTCTCTAGATATAGGCTCTTGAAAAATGCACATTTAAGATGACGTCACATGACACGTGATGACGTCATCATGACGTCACGTTTCGGCTTACATTTTCAGCTTAGGGTCTATGTTTGTGTTAAGTCTGATTAAGATCCGAGGTTGTTTAGTGACCAAAGTGCCACTTACAAAATTCGTGTACAAAGTCTATGGGATTTGGGATAGAACTAAAAAATTCACAGAAAATCAGCCGATGACGTCATCATGACGTCACCTCGGATTTTACATGCTATTAGCACTATCTACCTACCGACTAATTTTTATGACGATCGGACGTACCCTTATGTGTGTTTCAGAAATGCACATTTTTGATGACGTCATGATGACGTCACACATTTTTCAAATGTATGTGAAAGAATATAGGAGCTAACAAAGCTATTACAAAAAGAATTTTGAATTTAGCATGTTCTGTTGGTGAGATATGGCTTTAAGAAACTTTGAAGTTGAAAAACTTTAATATTACTGTAAAATCGTATGATGACGTCATCATGACGTCACCTTAATTTTCATCTATAACACGAGCTCCCATAACATACCAGGTTTGAAGGCAATCGGACCTACCGTTCTCTAGATATAGGCCCTTGAAAAATGCACATTTAAGATGACGTCACATGACACGTGATGACGTCATCATGACGTCACGTTTCGGCTTACATTTTCAGCTGAGGGTCTATGTTTGTGTTAAGTCTGATTAAGATCCGAGGTTGTTTAGTGACCAAAGTGCCACTTACAAAATTCGTGTACAAAGTCTATGGGATTTGGGATAGAACTAAAAAATTCACAGAAAATCAGCCGATGACGTCATCATGACGTCACCTCGGATTTTACATGCTAGTAGCACTATCTACCTACCCACTAATTTTTATGACGATCGGACGTACCCTTATGTGTGTTTCAGAAATGCACATTTTTGATGACGTCATGATGACGTCACACATTTTTCAAATGTATGTGAAAGAATATAGGAGCTAACAAAGCTATTACAAAAAGAATTTTGAATTTAGCATGTTCTGTTGGTGAGATATGGCTTTAAGAAACTTTGAAGTTCAAAAACTTTAATATTACTGTAAAATCGTATGATGACGTGATCATGACGTCACCTTAATTTTCATCTATAACACGAGCTACCATACCAACATACCAGGTTTGAAGGCAATCGGACCTACCGTTCTCTAGATATAGGCCCTAGAAAAATGCACATTTAAGATGACGTCACATGACACGTGATGACGTCATCATGACGTCACGTTTCGGCTTACATTTTCAGCTGAGGGTCTATGTTTGTGTTAAGTCTGATTAAGATCCGAGGTTGTTTAGTGACCAAAGTGCCACTTATAAAATTCGTGTACAAAGTCTATGGGATTTGGGATAGAACTAAACAATTCACAGACAATCAGCCGATGACGTCATCATGACGTCACCTCGGATTTTACATGCTAGTAGCACTATCTACCTACCCACCAATTTTTATGACGATCGGACGTACCCTTATGTGTGTTTCAGAAATGCACATTTTTGATGACGTCATGATGACGTCACACATTTTTCAAATGTATGTGAAAGAATATAGGAGCTAACAAAGCTATTACAAAAAGAATTTTGAATTTAGCATGTTCTGTTGGTGAGATATGGCTTTAAGAAACTTTGAAGTTGAAAAACTTTAATATTACTGTAAAATCGTATGATGACGTCATCATGACGTCACCTTAATTTTCATCTATAACACGAGCTCCCATAACATACCAGGTTTGAAGGCAATCGGACCTACCGTTCTCTAGATATAGGCCCTTGAAAAATGCACATTTAAGATGACGTCACATGACACGTGATGACGTCATCATGACGTCACGTTTCGGCTTACATTTTCAGCTGAGGGTCTATGTTTGTGTTAAGTCTGATTAAGATCCGAGGTTGTTTAGTGACCAAAGTGCCACTTACAAAATTCGTGTACAAAGTCTATGGGATTTGGGATAGAACTAAAAAATTCACAGAAAATCAGCCGATGACGTCATCATGACGTCACCTCGGATTTTACATGCTAGTAGCACTATCTACCTACCCACTAATTTTTATGACGATCGGACGTACCCTTATGTGTGTTTCAGAAATGCACATTTTTGATGACGTCATGATGACGTCACACATTTTTCAAATGTATGTGAAAGAATATAGGAGCTAACAAAGCTATTACAAAAAGAATTTTGAATTTAGCATGTTCTGTTGGTGAGATATGGCTTTAAGAAACTTTGAAGTTCAAAAACTTTAATATTACTGTAAAATCGTATGATGACGTGATCATGACGTCACCTTAATTTTCATCTATAACACGAGCTACCATACCAACATACCAGGTTTGAAGGCAATCGGACCTACCGTTCTCTAGATATAGGCCCTAGAAAAATGCACATTTAAGATGACGTCACATGACACGTGATGACGTCATCATGACGTCACGTTTCGGCTTACATTTTCAGCTGAGGGTCTATGTTTGTGTTAAGTCTGATTAAGATCCGAGGTTGTTTAGTGACCAAAGTGCCACTTACAAAATTCGTGTACAAAGTCTATGGGATTTGGGATAGAACTAAAAAATTCACAGAAAATCAGCCGATGACGTCATCATGACGTCACCTCGGATTTTACATGCTAGTAGCACTATCTACCTACCCACTAATTTTTATGACGATCGGACGTACCCTTATGTGTGTTTCAGAAATGCACATTTTTGATGACGTCATGATGACGTCACACATTTTTCAAATGTATGTGAAAGAATATAGGAGCTAACAAAGCTATTACAAAAAGAATTTTGAATTTAGCATGTTCTGTTGATGAGATATGGCTTTAAGAAACTTTGAATTTCAAAAACTTAAAAATTACTATAAAATCGTATCATGACGTCATCTTGACGTCACCTCAAATTTCATCTATAACACGAGCTAGCCTACCAACATATCAGGTTTGAAGGAAATCGGACCTACCGTTCTCTAGATATGGGCCCTTGAAAAACGCACCTTTAAGATGACGTCACGTGACACGTGATGACGTCATCATGACGTCACTCTTCGACATACTATTTCAGCTTAGGGTCTATGTTTGAGGTAAGTTTGGTTAAGATCTGAAGTTTTTTAAGACCTAAAGTGCCGCGCAGAAAATTCGTGTACAAAGTCTATGGGATTTTGGTCAGAACTAAAAGAAGAAGAAGAAGAAGAAGAAGAAGACTTTGACTTTTCAAAAGAAACACTTTATTCCAATTGAAATACGTACAATAATTAAGGAAAATGTATACAATTAAATAATATACAAATAAAAGGATAGTAAACGGAAAATCATACAATTGTTGAATGGTTAACTAAGGAAAACCAATAATACACAAAGAGAAAGACATTACATGACAAACATTACTTTCAATAACTTATAGATAATACAAACATTTAACCAATATGTCACACAATTTTACTTTAAAGTAATTCACAAAAATTTCAAGGATGGAAAGCAGTAGAAACAAAAAAAAATTATTTATGCAAGGGAGCAAGGGAAAGGAGAAAAAGGGGGATCCTGTACGGCCGGGGAAACAGCACGATTTGGCTGACCCCGTCGAGGATCCCCCGGGGGGGGGGGGGCCACCAGATAACTGGGTGTGGGCCAAAATGGCCCACTCCGGCGGCTCCCCAAGGGATAGGCGAAAGAAAAAGAAGGGAGAGAAAGGGGTAGGGTCCTGGATGGACCCTGGGAGGGGGAGAGTGAACCGGGAGGGGTCAGAGAGGTGAGGAGGAAGGGGAGGGGGGGAAAAACCATGTCACAATTACAAAAATTGGGGACAAATTGTAAATGGTAGAGGGGGAACAAAAAAAAAGAGAAGGGGCTTGGTCCAGCCCAAGTCCCAGTGGCAGAGCCGTAACACGTCACACCTAAACTAAGGCGAACAGCTATCCAGGACTCGGGCTAGTGACCCCACCCCCTCTCAAAAGTAGATCAAACCAATATATTTAGAAAAACCAAGTTACGTCATTTCTATTACAAACTAGAAGGGCGTTATTTACAGACCATTTATTAGAGAAGGCATGGAAATTATCGGACATTTTGTAGTAAGTCAAGTCAAAGAGAATTCTGTTTTTCAAGCGATGCTGCCAGATAGTGAGTGGGTCAACGAAACGGGATGTACGATATAGATAATATATGACATTTTTGCAGCTGATGATGAGGAAGTTAGCTAAACGAACCGCCTCCGTTGTGCGTCCCTTAGCGTGCGGAATCAGCGCCCAGTAGAGGTCGAAGTTGAGTTGGAGAGTAGGCAGTAACCGATTGAGTAGTGAGTGTAGCAGGTTGAGAGCAGGTTGTATAGCAGGACAGGTGATGAAGAGATGATGGATCGAGCCCTTCTCTCCGCACCATCCGCAGGTAGAAGAGATGTCGGGATTGAGATGGTGGAGGACAGCAAGCGAGGGCAGAAAATTGTGGAGAAGCTTAAATTGAAGATCGCCCTCTTTCTTGGAAGTAGGAAGCTGATAGATGTTCCTCCATTGAATTTTAGTGGAATAGTCGAGGAATCCCAGTTCATGCCAGTGGGAAGAGGAGAGAGTAGACAGATGATGGATCTCCTCGTTGAGAATGGCGTACAGAGTTTTGGATGGTGCGGAGAGTCCATTGTCGTAGGAGGGTAGGTTGAATAGGACTGGACAGTCTGGAAGAACGGAGATGTGTTGAAGATCAGAAGACGGTAGGATGCATCCTTCCTCGAAGAAAAGCTTAGGAAATTGAAGGATGAGCGAAGAGCGGAGATGTTTAATGTCCAGATTTAGCAGGCGTAGAGAGGGAGGTCGGAGTCCTCGGAAAGAAGTGATGAAGGTAAGGGCTTCGATCCATAGGCCGGTGTTGAGATCCAGAAGATGGCGGACGAGACTGAGTCCACACGCCGCGAGACGCACGGGAAACGGTCCCCCACCATCAGCTGCACTACTCAAAAGAGGGCAGTTTAAGGGCAAATTGTAGACATGGTTAAGAGAATCAGGTTGTGTTTCGATTCGAGCTCCGGACGCCGTCCAAGCACGCAAGAGTTCGCTATGAAAAACGGGGATACTAGTATAGAATTTCGGGTCGGTGTCAAGATGAAAGAGATTAAAAGCAAAGCCGAGTTTTTGGTATTGTTTGAAAAAGTGGCCGATTAGAAAGAAGGCGGGATGGGAATGGAGACTAAGAAATCGTTGGACTGTGGTAAGTCTAAAAGTGAACATGCGTGCTTGGAGGCATACAAGACCCAGTCCTCCCTTGTCGGGATGTTTATATAAAGTCACTTTTGTGAGGTAGTGTCTCTTGTTGGACCAGACGAAGTCGACAAGGGCATTCTGGAGTTCACTTAGGACATTAGCTGGAGGGGAGAGAACGGCCAGAGAATGAAAAATTTTGGAGGCAGCAAGTTGATTTGCGATGATAATTTTGCCTTTGAAGGAGAGGGCGTAAAAAAGACGGGACCAGGAGGAGAGAGTTTTGTTTAGTTTACTTTTGCATTTTTCCCAATTTTGTTGGTCATATTTGTTTGAGTTTCCTAAGTGAACTCCGAGGAAGGAGAGACCTTCACTATTCCATGAAAAATGTAAGGGTTTGTCGCTTCGTCCGGTCCAAGAACCGGCCCAGAGACCCTGGGACTTCTGAGTGTTTAGACATGCAGCAGAGGATCTTGCGAAAAGGCCGTAGGCCTCTTCGACTGCTACAAAGCCCGGATCGGAGGTGACAAATACGGAAATGTCGTCTGCGTACGCCGACACAGCGCACGAAAAATCCGTATTAGGAATAGAAAAGGCCTGATCGGCAAGTTTCTTTCTGAGAGTAATTAAGAAGGGTTCAATAGCAATTGAATAGAGCAGCCCCGAGAGCGGGCATCCCTGACGTATCCCCTTCTCAAATGAGAAGGGGGCCGTCAGGGTGCCACACACTTTGACGAGGCTCTCGGCGCCGCCGTACAAAATTTGGAGATAGGAAATGAATTTGTTTCCAAAGCCCATGGCTCCCAAGGTGTCGAACAGATAGCCGTGATCAACGTTGTCGAAAGCTTTCTTTTGATCCAAGTTGATCACGGCAAGGGGGGTATCATTAAAATTAGAATAAGAAATGATATCACGGATTAGGTTGATGTTATCGTGGATTGAACGACCGGGGACACAGTAACTTTGATCTTCGCCAACGACGCTGCCAATGCACTGTCTCAGCCTGTTTGCAAGCAACTTGGCAAAGATTTTATAGTCGGTGTTAAGAAGGGAGACCGGCCGCCAATTGCCAATGTTAGCCAGGTCCCCCTTTTTGGGAAGCAGAGTTATTACTGCTTTCCGTAGAGAGTAGGGTAGAGAACCAGATTGAACTGAAGATTCAAGAACTGAAAAGAAGTCGTTTTTAAGGACGGACCAGAAAGACAGGAAAAATTCTGAAGTGAGGCCGTCCAGGCCGGGTGTTTTATCTTTGCCAAGCTGCTTGACAGCGAGCTCGAGTTCCTCAATAGACAGAGGACAATCAAGGTCCTCTGAATCTTCGGAGTCGAGCTCGCTGACATCTTGTAACAACAGGTTGAGGGCGCTCTTGTCAGTGGGGACTCGGCTATAAAGATTTTTGTAAAAGTCGCGAATGTGCGTTTTAATTTCAGAGGGATTCTGGGAGATAGTTCCAGAAGGCAAGCGAATATGGGAGATGTGTTTAGATTGAGAATTAGATTTTTCCAGATTAAAGAAGTAAGTAGAGCACGAGTCAGTTTCGTTAAGATGTTTAAAACGAGATCTGACAAGAGCGCCCTGTGCTTCAATTTTAAGGAGGTGATTTAAATGGTTTCTCTGCTCGGCTAAAGTTTCCCGAGTTTGGGGTGTTAAGTCTGGCGCAGACTGAATCTCATCAATTTTGCGGTTTATATCTAAGAATGCGTGGCGTTTTTCTTTAGCTAATTTAGAGCCGTACATTTGGCTAAGAGATTTAATGTGCAACTTTCCGAAATCCCACCAAGCGGCGAGATTTGGAAAGTTGCACTTGTCCTCTCTCCATTGTATCCAGAATTGAATAATAATATCGCGGTAGTTGTTATCTCCGAGGAGCGAGTTGTTGAAATGCCAATAGGCACTGCTCCTCGGAGTATGCGAAGGGATTTTAATTGTTAAGGTGACTGCACAGTGGTCTGAAAGGGAGCACGGAAGAATGGAGCAGGAGTGAATGGAAGGAAAAATACTAGGTGACACATAAAAACGATCCAACCTGGCTTTGGAAACCCCGCATAGTTTAGCGGGATTATTCCTCAGCCAGGTGAAGTTTTGGTCCAGGGGATTCAGTCTGCGCCAGGCGTCACACAGAGACAATGCATTGACAGCGTCCCTGAGAGCCATGGCAACTTTGGGTCTGTGCTCGATCGGCATACACAGACGATCAATAGCCGGGTTTTCGGTACAATTAAAGTCACCTCCGATCACAATGACACCGTCACCGCAGCCGGAACAGTGGTCCAGTAATTGATTGATAGCAAGTAAAGCGTTTTTATCGAACTGAGGGATGAGGGTATTATAAATATGATAAATGATATTATTGAATTTAATTTTGGAATATATAATATGTCCATCGTAGATGGTACATGAGGAAATAATATCAATATTATTGTTGTTTTTAACAAGAATGGTAACTCCCGAGCCTTTGGGCCCGGGAGAGCAAAAAGGGGTGTAGGACCACATGTTCCAGCAAGGGCTGTTTTCGTTTAAAATATAGGTTTCTTGTAAACAAACTAGGTCGGGGTTAGAGGCAATTTGATCAATGTATATTTGAAAAGAAGTGTTTTGGATAGGTGCGGAACAGCCCCCGGTGTTGAGAGTCAGCAGTGACAGTGTCATTGCTAGGATGGGCACAAATCTACATAACTCCATAATGAAAAAAATTATTATTTATCCAATGTATTGAGAAGTTTGGAAATCCTCTGCTGCATGCGTTTTTGCAGAAGGGGGTGGTTGCGTAGGGGTTTGAGTTGTCTAACCAGCCCAGGAATGTTTGCCGTGAATTTTCTGGCAATCTGGGCTGGCTTCTTTCTAGCTTTAACCGAAGACAGGAAATCAATGAGTTCGGATTGAGATAGTGGGCCTTTGGTTAGTGGGAAGACTTTAGACGGAAGGTCTTCGTCCGTCTGTGTGTCCTCCCAGTTCACGGAGTCGGTGTCGGCCTCGCCCGCGGTGGACGCCGGAGTCGAGGGCATGGGTGTTTGGGAACCACCGAGGGGGGTGGGTGGGATGGAGGACTGGGAGTTGAGGGCTTGGGAGAGGGTGGGAGAGGCTGTCGACATGGGGCTCGGTTGTTTCCTGGCCAGTTTTCTGCGAGGAGAGGGTGAATGAAGGGGAATGAGTTTGGAGGAGTCATTCACAGGAGTGGGGGAAACCTGTTTGCGTTTAGCAACAACGTCCGAGAAGGATCTGGAGGGGGGAGGGGGGGAGCCCCATATCGGCAGCACTTCGGGGGAATTGGAGGGAGGATTGGTAGGAGGAGCCCGGACTCCGCCCCCGCCAGGGGTGCGCGCTGCATCCGCAGCGAGCGTGCTCGGGCCGGCCGAGTCCGACGCGCGGGGCGAGCCGGACGAATAACGGCCGTAGCCCCATGATGGCCGAGGACCAGCATAGCTCTCGGGGGGCGCGCACGCTGCGGCCCAGGGCCGGGACCCCTCAGGGACCCCGCCCGTGGGTGGGGGTGGCGCGGCGGTCGGAACTTCCGACCGACGCGCCGACCCCGCAGGCGCAGGGGAGGCGGGGCCGGGCGGGTCGGATTTGGATCGTTTGGGTGGGTGTTTGGGGTCGGATTTGGAATTAGGTTTGACGAAGACGGGTGGGGGGTTGAGGGGGTTGGTGTCGCCATTGGCACCGTCGTCCCCGCGGGCGGGGTTCTGCTTCTTGCAGGCTCTGCTTATGTGGCCGAATTCGCCGCAATTGAAGCAGCGCACCGACTCCGTGGATAGAAAGACCCGATAATTAGTGCCAGAGAAATTAAAATTGATGTGATCGGGAGGGGTGACATTGGGGTTGAGAAGAATTTGGACCTGTCTTCGGAAGCTCATTATGTGTGTGAGATTTTTACTCTTTAGTCCCAGGGGAATGGGCCGAATCTGCGACACCACCTTACAGAAAGACGACAGGTTGGCCGCAATGACTCCGTTCGGAATTTCAGGGTAGACATTAGAAAGTGTTAGACGGGTAGTAGGACGGACAAGAGGGGTCAGCTCGAGAAAGGAGCCGTCGTACGCTAGTTCTTGTTGTTGAACTGCATCGACGACCGCCTCTCTCGAGCTGAGATAGATGGCAATTCGGCCATTGGAAATCCGAGAAGCTGAGAGTATGTCGTTGGGGTTAAGGTTTTTGGTTATAGCGGCCATGTAGGATTGAACGGAGACATTGTCAGCCGCCTTGAATGAAATGCCATTGTTGCGGGTAACATTCCTGAAAGGCTCATTACCCTCAACAATGGGCTTAGTAGGCCCAGCCGAGGGCACGCTCGGGCCAGCCGAGGGCACGCCCGGCTGAGCCCTTACAGGTGGTTTCGCTTGACTGGTCATGGAGACCAGCCACAGCTAGAAAACCAACGAAATGAAATGCAAAATGAACGTAAATTTACTCTAAAATGATAACACCCGACAGAAGGAGGACGGTCTAGTTAGACCTATAAAGAAAACCGAATATAACAGTATAAAACCTAGGACCATACAAGGTCTAACAAGCTAAATATTCTTACTTTTTCCGGAGCTCGAGAAAAACACGACCTGACTGAAGAAGAAGAAGAAGAAGAAGAAGAAGAAAAAAAAAAAAAATCAGAACAAAAACAAAGCCTTTTCCGAAGGATTTCGGAAAAGCCAACGAGAGATGTGTGACTGTTGATGAACAGTACACATAGCTTTTCCGCTCTGCATTTTTTTTTTTTTTTACATGAAAGGAATTAAGGAATAAAGAGTAAGTTTAAAGAGTGAAAGTATTAAGAGTGAAAGTATAATAAAGGTTGCATGAAATATACCTCAGATTTGTAGATATGTTTTCTTTGCGATTATAAGTATCGCACTTTGATGTGTTTTGGTACATGTTGGTTCACGTCATTATGGTCTTAATTTGGAGAATTAAAAACACAGAATTTTAAAAGGGAATCATTTACAACTCTATTTTTATTTTGTGGGGTTAGCACTGTACATTGTGTACAAATGATGTATATGCGCGATGCGCGGCTGTTCGAGTGGCAAATTTTTTTCTCTAGGAAGGTTAGGGGCAATTACCATAAATGGGCGTATCTAGACCGCTATTACGATCAAGCATATTCATGATTAAGTTAATTTATATAACAAGCATCGCACGCATTATTCAGACAGCTATATAAGGTTGAAGTAAAAATATTTTGTCTAGCTACTGTTGTGGCTATATTGGTAGAGCACTGAAAGCTTTAGACTACAGAGGCCTGGGTTCGAATCCTCTGCCCGATTTATATTTCAAGGGAAAACACAACGTCTATTTATGACAATTGACCCTAACTTATCTCACTTCCGTGTTGGACCGGAAGGAAGGGTCACGTGACTTTGCACGTAATATAGAAAATGAAGACCCTGGATTATTCTATCGGTTCCCGTAAAAAGCAAAATCAGATCTCTCTCGATTGATTCTATATTGATTTTCAAAGATTAAACTTTCAAGTTGTAAGGCACTTCCGGTTTGGACCGGAAGGAAGGGTCACGTGACTTTGCATGTAATATAAAAAATGAAGACCCTGGATTATTCTATCAGTTGCCGTAAAAAGCAAAGTCAGATCTCTCTTGATTGATTTTATATTGATTTTCAAAGATTAAACATTCAAGTTATAAGGCACTTCCGGTTTAGACCGGAAGGAAGGGTCACGTGACTTTGCACGTAATATAAAAAAAGAAGACCCTGGATTATTCTATCAGTTGCCGTAAAAAGCAAAATCAGATCTCTCTCGATTGATTTTATATTGATTTTCAAAGATTAAACTTTCAAGTTATAAGGCACTTCCGGTTTAGACCGGAAGGAAGGGTCACGTGACTTTGCACGTAATACCAAAAATGAAGACCCTGGATTATTCTATCAGTTCACATTAAAGCAAAATCAGATCTCTCACGGTTGATTCTATATTGATTTTCAAAGATTAAACTTTCAAGTTGTAAGGCACTTCCGGTTTGGACCGGAAGGAAGGGTCACGTGACTTTGCACGTAATATAAAAAATGAAGATCCTGGATTATTCTATCAGTTCACATTAAAGCAAAATCAGATCTCTCACGGTTGATTCTATATTGATTTTCAAAGATTAAACTTTCAAGTTGTAAGGCACTTCCGGTTTGGACCGGAAGGAAGGGTCACGTGACTTTGCACGTAATATAAAAAAAGAAGACCCTGGATTATTCTATCAGTTGCCGTAAAAAGCAAAATCAGATCTCTCTCGATTGATTTTATATTGATTTTCAAAGATTAAACTTTCAAGTTATAAGGCACTTCCGGTTTAGACCGGAAGGAAGTGTCACGTGACTTTGCACGTAATACAAAAAATGAAGACCCTGGATTATTCTATCAGTTCACATTAAAGCAAAATCAGATCTCTCACGGTTGATTTTATATTGATTTTCAAAAACTAAATCTATAAATCTTTGGTTGCTTGTAATCTGATACTTGATGACGTCATCGTGACGTCATTATCGGAAAACTCGAGAGCTATGTAAACTATGCTATCTGAAGCAGAAATCTGCATTATATCTCTTGCGGTTGATTTTTCAGCAAATTGTTTAGGTTTAAAGGTCTTTTCATTGCAACTTCCGGTTTGGTGACGTCATCAATTTTTCTCCACCTCAACTTGTTCTTAGCGTGAAGCCGATTACATACATCAATTATAGAGTGATTTCAGCAAACTTCGCCACACACATCGACCGATTATTCATTTTAAGCATTTTTAAACTTGCCGCTAGAGGGCGCTCGAACATTTTATGACGTCACAAATAATTTTTTGGTGAAGTACAACCTAGTCGGAGACCAACATCGTTGAAAGCAAGTTCCCATCTGTTTCCACTTTCAAATGATGAGGCACTTCCGGTTTGGACCGGAAGGAAGGGTCACGTGATTTGACGCACACGAGATAAAATAAAGATCCTGGATTATACTATCAATTCCCACAAAAATCAAGTTCCGGGCTCTCACGGTTGATTTTATATTGATTTTCAAAGATTAAATCTGCTAATCTTTAATTGCTTGTAGTTTGATACATGATGACGTCATCATGACGTCAGAGTAATATGCACGAGTTCAGTACAGGGTCTCAGTGTATGCCAACTCTCATTAAGATTGAAGTTTGTTTAAGGGCAAAAGTGCCGATTAGAAAAAACGTGCATAAAGTTTATGAGGTTTTGGGGAGAAAAAGAAAAAGAAGAAGAAAAAACTAGAGCCAATAGTGTTTGTGGACAAACACAGGGCTGTTTCGGTTTTTTTGTGTAAAATTTGGTGATTAAAATGAAATTTCAAAAATGTAAATAAAATTTCAAAAATTAAACAAATTATAGAAAATTAGCTGATGAGGTCATCATGACGTCACTTCGGCTTCTGCATGCTGGTGGCACTATCTACATACCCACCAATTTTTATGACGATCGGACCTACCCTTATATGTGTTTCAAAAAAGCATATTTTTGATGACGTCATGATGACGTCACACATTTTCCCATTCATGTGAAAAAATATAGGAGCTAACAAAGCTATTACAAAAAGAATTTTGAATTTAGCATGTTCTGTTAAAGAGATATGGGTTTAAGAAACTTTAAGGTTAAAAAACTTTAAAATTACTATAAAATCGTATGATGAGGTCATCATGACGTCACCTCAATTTTCATCTATAACACGTACTTGTCTACCACCATAGCAGGTTTGAATGCAATCGGACCTACGGTTCTCTAGATATGTGCCCTTGAAAAATGCACCTTTAAGATGACGTCACATGACAAGTGATGACGTCATCATGACGTCACTCTTCGGCATACATTTTCAGCTTAGGGTCTCTGTTTGAGTTAAACCTGATTAAGATCTGAGGTTGTTTAGTGACCAAAGTGGCTCTTACAAAATTCGTGTACAAAGTCTATGGGATTTGGGATAGAACTAAAAATTCATAGAAAATCAGCCGATGACGTCATCATGACGTCACTTTGGATTTGACATGCTAGTGGCACTATCTACCTACCCACCAATTTTCATGACGATCGGACCTATCCTTATATGTGTTTTAAAAAAGCACATTTTTGATGACGTCATCATGACATCACACATTTTTTTTTCTTTTAGTGCACATCTTTGAGACATACCAAAGCTATAACAAAAAGAATTTTGAAAATATCTTGTTTTGTTCGCTAGATATATTAAAAAGAATATTACGATTTTAAAATTTCAAAAATTCATAAAAAATCACGTGATGACGTCATCATGACGTAAATGTTCGGCATACATTCTGAGCAGTTAGTCTAAGTGCCTGCCAAGTTTGAAGTCAATCGGTAACATAAAAGTAGCCAAAGTGCCGGTAAGAAAGAAAACGTGTACAAATGCTATGGGAAAAAGTCTGAAAAAGAAAAAAAAAAAAAACTAGACATGTTATGTGTTTGTCCCGTGGACAAACACAGGGCTGTTTCGTGTTTTTTTTATTGTGTTAGTTAGTCAAATGTTTATACAATAATTAACGTTATTGGATGTGTGAAGGATTGGTTTAAAGAAAGAAATCGAGTACAAATGTTATGGGGAATAGTGTAGCGAATGCCCCTTTAAAATGACATCACGTGACATGTGATCACTTCATAACGTCAAGTCAATGTTCACCTATAACACCCGGTGGCATACCTAGATACATGTTTCAACTTAATCGGACTTGTACTTTTGTTTATATATGGCTTCAAAAACTGCACCTTTAAGATGACGTCATGTGACATGTGATGACATCATAATAATGTCATGTCAATTTTCATCTAGAAACCTATTGGGCTACCTAGATATTACTTTTCAACTTAATCGAACTTGTACTTTTGTTTATATATGGCTTCAAAAACTGCCCCTTTAAGATGACGTCACGTGACATGTGATGACGTAATCATAACATCATGTCAATGTTCATCTATAACACCCGGTGGCATACCTAGATATTACGTTTCAACTTAATCGGACTTGTACTTTTGTAGATATATGGCTTCGAAAAAATGCCCCTTTAAGATGACGTCACGTGACATGTGATGACGTCATCATGACGTAAAAGTTCGCCACACATTGTGAGCAGTTGGTGTAAGTGTCTGCCAAGTTTAAAAGTAGCCAAAGTGGCCGGTAAGAAAGAAAACGTTTACAAATGCTATGTGCAATATTCTAGCGACTTGAAAAAAGAATTTTTTTCATGACGTCATCATGACGTCACACAATTTGCGCTTTTTATGGCATATCTTTGAGACATACCAAAGCTATAACAAAAAGAATTTTTAAAATATCTTGTTTTGTTCGCTAGATATATTGAAAAGAATGTTACGATTTTAAAACTTCAAAAATTCAGCGACTTGAAAAAGACTAGAAATCAACCCCTTTTATAAACAGCAAGCTCATAATAGCCATGGTTATCAGCCCTTCCCAGAATTCCTTTGTGTTATATTGAATTTGGTCTAAATTTTGAAATGGCTGTTATTTCTTACTTGAGTGAGCCACGATCATGAAATTTTGGAATTGGGTACAGAAAAATACAATGTATACATTTTTGTAATCAGATTGACCCTTACATGCGTTTAAAAAAAAATATATTGTTGATGACGTCATCATGACGTCACACAATTTTCGCCTTTTAGGGCATATCTTTGAGACATACCAAAGCTATAACAAAAAGAATTTTGAAAATATCTTGTTTTGTTCGCTAGATATATTGAAAAGAATGTTACGATTTTAATACTTCAAAAATTCAGCGACTTGAAAAAAGACTAGAAATCAACCCCTTTTATAAACAGCAAGCTCATAATAGCCATGGTTATCAGCCCGTCCCAGAATTCCTTTGTGTTATATTGAATTTGGTCTAAATTTTGAAATGGCTGTCATTTGTTACTTGAGTGAGCCACGATCATGAAATTTTGGAATTGGGTACAGAAAAATACAATGTATACATTTTTGTAATCAGATTGACCCTTACATGCGTTAAAAAAAAAAAGCATTTTTGATGACGTCATCATGACGTCACACAATTTTCGCTTTTTAAGGCATATCTTTGAGACATACCAAAGCTATAAGAAAAAGAATTTTGAAAATATCTTGTTTTGTTCGCTAGATATAATTTAATGAATGTTACGATTTTCAAAATTCAAAAAATCATACAAAATCACGTGATGACGTCATCATGACGTAAAAGTTCGGCATGCATTCTGACCAGTTGGTCTAAGTGTCTGTTAAGTTTAAAGGCAATCGGTTGCTTAAAAGTAGCCAAAGTGCCGGTCAGAAAGAAAACGTGTACAAATGCTATGGGCAATAGTCTGAAAAGGAAAAAAAAGAAAAACTAGAAACTGGTGTTTGTGTACAAACACAGGGCTGTTTCGGGTGTTTTTGTTTTTTTTGTGGGAGTATGATTCTAATTCTTGATGAGATATCAATGGTAGATGAAACAAAATCTTGTTTTACATTCAAGCAATTACGTATCCTTAATCATAATTGTTTTGGAAATGTGAGCATACTTGCAGTTTGTGACCATGATGATGTCATTGTGATGTCGCACATTTTGCACATTCATATGTAAGTACCTATCACCTAACAAATGTATTACAAATTGTTTTTTGAAATTAGCATGTAGGTTTGATGAGATATGGCTTTGGGGTTTAAAAACTTAAAAATTACTAGAAAATCGTATAATGATGTCATCATGACGTCATGTAATTTTTGTCAATAACGCCTGCTAGCATACCTACATATCACGTTTCAATTTCATTGGACTTGTAATTCTGTAGATATATGGCTTCGAAGAATCCACCTTTAAGATGACGTCACGTGACATGTGATGACATCATCATAATGTCATGTCAATTTTCATCTATAAACTTGCAGACGTACCTAGATATTACATTTCAACTTAATCGAACTTGTACTTTTGTTTATATGTGGCTTCAAAAACTGCCCCTTTAAGATGACGTCAGGTGACGTGTGATGAAGTCATCATAACGTCATGTCAATTTTCATCTATAAACCTGCTGGCCTACTTAGATATTACATTTCAACTTAATCGAGCTTGTACTTTTGTAGATATGGCTTCAAAAACTGCCCCTTTAAGATGACGTCACGTGACATGTGATGACATCATGATAATGTCATGTCAATTTTCAGCTATAAACCTACTGGGCTACCTAGATATTACTTTTCAACTTAATCGAACTTGTAATTTTGTTTATATATGGCTTCAAAAACTGCCCCTTTAAGATGACGTCACGTGACATGTGATGACGTCATCATAACGTCAATTCAATTTTTATCTAAAAACCTACTGGGCTACCTAGATATTACTTTTGAACTTAATCGGACTTGTGCTTTTGTAGACATATGGCTTCAAAAACTGCCCCTTAAGATGACGTCACGTGGCATGTCATGACGTCACCAAGAGGTAAAAGTTCGGCACACATTGTGAGCAGTTAGTCTAAGTGTCTGCCAAGTTTAAAAGTACCCAAAGTGCCGGTAAGAAAGAAAACGTGTACAAATGCTATAGGCAATAATCTAGCGAGTGCCCCTTTAAGATGACACCACGTGACATGTTATGACTTGATCATAACGTCATGTCAATTTTCATCTATAACACCAGGTGGCATACCTTACGTTCCAACTGAATCGGACTTGTACTTTTGTAGATATATGGCTTCGAAAAATGCCCCTTTAAGATGACGTCACGTGACATGTGATGACGTCATCAGGACGTAAAAGTTCGGCACACATTGTGAGCAGTTGGGGTAAGTGTCTGCCAAGTTTAAAAGTAGCCAATGTGGCCGGTAAGAAAGTAAACGTTTACAAATGCTATGGGCAATATTCTATTAGCATGTATTGTTGATGAGATATGGCTTTGGGGTTCAAAAACTTAAAAATTACTAGAAAATCGTATGATGACGTCATCATGGCGTTATGTCAATATTTATCAAAAACGCCTGCTAGCATACCTACATATCACGTTTCAATTTCATTGTACTTGTAATTCTGTAGATATATGGCTTCAAAAACTGCAAGTATAACCACAATGTACACAATTGTTTATGAAATCAGTATTTCTCAAATCCCTTTCATTCATCATAATCTTTTCTAGAATACATAGTTTGTCTTAAAATCTCTGTGGGGTATTAAAGTTACAGCATCATCACCATACTGCACATTTCTCATCCAAGTTGATAACAGGACCCCCCCCCCCCCCCCCCCCCCATACACACAATCATGGTGGAATAAAACTATTTAACTTATGAAGCCACCATTAAATATCAACATGTAGCTATGTACAGTATGCTTTGTTTTCTTATAAAGTTTATTTTCTGATAATATAAACAGATTGCATGCAAACCATTACCTTAATAATCTCCTAGGATGTGTGAAAAATCATCTACTGATATGACTGAGAATTGAGGACTTTTATGGTGAAGACATCATTTTAATACATGGATTAGGTTTAATAATCAGCTACCATCTCTTATCTTGTTTTTAATGATATCATCATGTTTATGTGCCCACATCACATTGAGTTACAATTACATGTATTGAGTTAAACCCATGTAACAGATGAATGTTGTATCATGCAGGAACATGTAGTACGTTGCTTCAGAATTATATGCATTGTCAGGAGATAAATGTACATGCACTACAATTTTTTTAGGAAACTTGTCTTCTACATCAATTTAGAGTGATGTAAGCGATTTAAAGTTAATGAAAGTCAGGTTTGAATAACAGACATTTAAAAATAACAGATATTAAAAAACAAATCAAAATGTGATTTGTATTATTGATTTTGTAAAATGTGTGTTCCATTGATTTAAATCATGATTGAAATCAATGATAAAATCAAGTAATTTAAATCAAACAACCCTGACATGCAGTCCCTGTCATTGTTGAACGTTCAACTTGTTGTCCAGATACAGAAACCTATCAAAATCTTGTAATGGTGGAAAGTAATAATTTCAGAGCCTTATCTTAGGAAGGCAGGAAGGCTGTTTTGTTTCTAATTCTTGCACATGGGCCTGGATGATGCAGTATGCCAGAAAACTGCAGCTCAATTGTGTTTGATCCACTGCTATCTTTAATGATAAATGTACATGTATTGTCATCAAATCTGAAATAAGGAACAATAACATCGTTTTAATATTGTTAACGTCCATGTCCCCTGTGTACTTTTATATTTTATTCATGTGTTGTGTTTTGGGTTTGTATTTGGGGTTCAGGGTGAGCTGGTTGGGTTTATAATTTGTACAGATACATGCAGGCCCCCAGGCCCCCAGGCCCTACTTGCAGACTGGGCTGTGTATAATAAATAGTAACTTCTCTGAGACAAGTAGGGACATATCTCACTCCCCGAAACAACTAGTGTTGAAAATGCATGTCCAATTTGGCAAAGCACTGCCAAAATATTGCAGTATTATCTGTGACAATGTTTGTATTTTAGACATCAAACTCTTTAGTTTATTTAGTTGGTGGGGGTATGAAAGTAAAATCTCTCTTCAGAATCGTGTCATCATATGGCACAACTTTTATTTGGAGGCTTTTGTTGGGAACGTTTCACTGCTAAATAGAGGGAAACAGTTTCTGTTCACTAGACATAGTTATTCTTGGCAGTGTATGGTCACAAATTAATGTACATGTACTGCAGTGTTTACATACATGTACATGTAAATTTCTCTCTCATTTTCCACAAATATTTAGGAAATAAATCTTGAAATAAATTGTGCCACACATTTACACAAACAGGGTTGGTTATTTTCCAAGATTTCGCTGTTTCTGACCCATGCTTGTAGGGGTATTAAAGTAAAATCTCTTCTCGGAATTGTGTAATTACAATTTACATGGGGAATTTTCACTACTAACCGTGTTCACATACACGTACATGCAAATTTAAATTTCTGTCCCATGTTCAAGATACATCTTGAAATAACAAGTTATGCTACATATTTAGACAAGCAAGTTTGGTTATTTTCCAAGATTTCGCTGTTTTCGACCCATGCTGGTGTCGGGGATCAAAGTAAAATCTCTTCCTTCGACATGCTTACCTGAACATGTTGCTGTCCATGGTTTTCTGAGCTTGACTCTGCTGAAACCTCATGGTAAAATGTTCTTTTTCTCGAAAACACAGTACAAGCCATAGAAATTGGTATATTTCGAGGAAACAGCGCGAAATCAAGTTCACAAGTACTTTGTAAGTTGTAATGAACTTCCGCAATCTTCTCGTAGAAAAGCACCGTCACGGATAGATCGTTATTGTTGTTGCGGACGTGTGTAGAAATTTGGCATATGCTACAGGCTATACATTCTACAGGCTATACATTCTACACGGTTAGGAAGTTAGCGAAATGTTTTGCACGGTTTCGGATACCACCGTCCACAGCTACCTTTGATTAGCGACTTGAAAAAGACTAATATGCCACATGAAAGTACGCGAGCACTTGTAATGAACTTCCGCAATCTTCTCGTAGAAAAGCACGGTCAATGATAGATCGTTATTGTTGCGGCGCGGACGTATGAAGAATTTTGGCATATGCTACAGCCTATACATTCTACACGATTAGGAAGTTAGCGAAACGTTACGCACGGTTTTGGATACCACCGTCCACAGACACCTGTGATTAGCGACTTGAAAAAGACTAGTATGCCACATTGAAGCCATGGTTATCTGTCCGTCCCAGAATTCCTTTGTGTTATATTGAATTTGGTCTAAATTTTGAAATGACTGTCATTTCTTACTTGAGTGAGCCACGATCATGAAATTTTGGAATTGGGTACAGGAAAATTCAATATATACATTTTTGTAATCGGATTGACCCTTACATGCGTTAAAAAAAAAACTAATTTTTGATGACGTCATCATGACGTCACACAATTTTCGCTTTTTAGGGCATATCTTTGAGACATACCAAAGCTATAACGAAAAGAATTTTGAAAATATCTTGTTTTGTTCGCTAGATATATTGAAAAGAATGTTACGATTTTCAAAATTCAAAAATTCATAAAAAATCACGTGATGACGTCATCATGACGTAAAAGTTCGGCATGCATTCTGAGCAGTTGGTCTAAGTATCTGCTAAGTTTAAATGCAATCGGTTGCTTAAAAGTAGCCAAAGTGCCGGTCAGAAAGAAAACGTGTACAAATGCTATGGGCAAAAAGTCTGAAAAAGAAAAAGAAAAAAGAACTAGAGGTTTGTGTCTGTTTGAAACAGAACACAAGGCTTTTCCTCTTTTTTTGTTTTCCACCCTAAAACTTCAGCTTACGTTCTATGTTTGTGTTAAGTTTGATTAAGATCTGATGTTTATAGTGAGTAAAGTGGCTTGTACAAAATTCGTGTACAAAGTCTATGGGATTTTGGATAGAACTAAAACATTCATAGACAATTAGCCGATGACGTCATCATGACTTCACTTCGGATGTTACATTCTACTGGCACTATCTACCTTCCCACAAATTTTTATGATACTCAGACCTATTCTTATATATGTTATTAAAAAAACACATTTTGATGACGTCATGATGACGTCACACATTTTCACATTTACGTGAAAGAATATAGGAGCTAACAAAGCTATTCCAAAAAGAATTTGGAATTTAGCATGTTCTGTTGATGAGATATGGCTTTAAGAAACTTTTACGGTTCAAAAACTTTAAAATTACTATAAAATCGTATGTGACGTCATCATGACGTCACCTCAATGTTCATCTATAACACGTGGTGGCCCACCAACATACCAGGTTTAAAGGCAATCGGACATACGGTTCTCTAGATATGGGCCCTTGAAAAATGCACGTTTAGGATGACGTCACGTGACACGTGATGACGTCATCATGACGTCACGTTTCGGCATACATTTTCAGCTTAGGGTCTTTGTTTGTGTTAAGCCTGATTAAGATCTGAGGTTGTTTAGTGACTAAAGTGCCACTTACAAAATTCGTCTACAAAGTCTATGGGATTTGGGATAGAACTAAAAATTTCATAGAAAATCAGCCGATGACGTCATCATGACGTCACTTTGGATTTTACATGCTAGTAGCATTATTTACCTACCCAGCAATTTTTATGACGATCGAACGTACCCTTATATGTGTTTCAAAAAAGAGCACTTTTGATGACGTCATGATGACGTCACACATTTTCCCATTTATGTGAAAGAATATAGGAGCTAACAAAGCTATTCCAAAAAGAATTTTGGATTTAGCATGTTCTGTTCATGAGATATGGCTTTAAGAAACTTTAATGTTCAAAAACTTAAAAATTACTATAAAATCGTATGATGACGTCATCATGACGTCACGTAAATTGTCATCTATAACACGTGGTGGTTTACTAACATACCGGGTTTAAAGGCAATCGGACCTACGGCTCTCTAGATATGGGCCCTTGAAAAATCATCTTTAAGATGACGTCACGTGACATGTGATGACGTCATCATGACGTAAAAGGTCGGCACACATTGTGAGCAGTTGGGGTAAGTGTCTGCCAAGTTTAAAAGTAGCCAAAGTGGCCGGTAAGAAAGAAAACGTTTACAATGCTATGGGCACTATTCTAGCGACTTGAAAACAGATTTATTTTATTACGTCATCATGACGTCACACAATTTTCGCTTTTTAGGGCATATCTTTGAAACATACCAAAGCTATAACAAAAAGAATTTTGAAAATATCTTGTTTTGTTCGCTAGATATATTGAAAAGAATGTTACGATTTAAACAATTTAGAAATTCAGCGACTTGAAAAAAAGACTACAAATCAATTCTTTTTATAAACAGCATGCACTTTTAAGCCATGGTTATCTGCCCTTCCCAGAATTCCTTTGTGTTATATTGAATTTGGTCTAAATTTTGAAATGGCTCCTATTTCTTACTTGGGTTAGCCACGATCATGAAATTTTGGAATTACGTACAGAAAAATTCAATGTATACATTTTTGTAATCGAATTGACACTTACATTCGTTTAAAAAAAAAAAAATGTTTGGATGACGTCATCATGACGTCACACAATTTTCGCTTTTTAGGGCATATCTTTGAGACATACCAAAGCTATAACAAAAAGAATTTTGAAAATATCTTGTTTTGTTCGCTAGATATATTGAAAAGAATGTTACGATTTTAAAACTTCAAAAATTCAGCGACTTGAAAAAAGACTAGAAATTAACCCCTTTTATAAACAGCAAGCACATAATACCCATGGTTATCTGCCCGTCCCAGAATTCCTTTGTGTTATATTGAATTTGGTCAAAATTTTGAAATAGCTGTTATTTCTTACTTGAGTGACCCACGATCATGAAATTTTGGAATTAGGTACAGAAAAATTCAATGTATACATTTTTGTAATCGAATTGACACTTACATGCGTTTAAAAAAAAAAAAATGTTTGATGACGTCATCATGACGTCACACAATTTTCGCTTTTTAGGGCATATCTTTGAGACATACCAAAGCTATAACAAAAAGAATTTTGAAAATATCTTGTTTTGTTCGCTAGATATATTGAAAAGAATGTTACGATTTTCAAAATTCAAAAAATCATAAAAAATCACGTGATGACGTCATCATGACGTCACTCTTCGGCATACAATTTCAGGTTCGGGTCTATGTTTGTGTTAAGTTTAATTAAGATCTGAGATTGTTTAGTGACCAAAGTGGCTGTCATAAAATTCGTGTACAAAGTCTATGGGATTTAGGATAGAACTAAAGTAAGAAGAAGAAGAAGAAGAAGAAGAAATAAAAATTACGGTTCAAAAACTTTAAAATTACTATAAAATCGTATGGTGACGTCATCATGACGTCACCTCAATTTTCATCTATAACACGTGGTGGCCCACCAACATACCAGGTTTATAGGCAATCGGACCTACGGTTCTCTAGATATGGGCCCTTGAAAAATCATCTTTAAGATGACGTCACGTGACATGTGATGACGTCATCATGACGTAAAGTTCGCCACACATTGTGAGCAGTCGGGGTAAGTGTCTGCCAAGTTTAAAAGTAGCCAAAGTGGCCGGTAAGAAAGAAAACGTTTACAATGTATGGGCAATATTCTAGCGACTTGAAAAAAACTAATTTTTGATGACGTCATCATGACGTCACACAATTTTCGCTTTTTAGGGCATATCTTTGAGACATACCAAAGCTATAACAAAAAGAATTTTGAAAATATCTTGTTTTGTTCGCTAGATATATTGAAAAGAATGTTACGATTTTAAAACTTCACAAATTCAGCGACTTGAAAAAAGACTAGAAATTAACCCCTTTTATAAACAGCAAGCACATAATACCCATGGTTATCTGCCCTTCCCAGAATTCCTTTGTGTTATATTGAATTTGGTCAAAATTTTGAAATAGCTGTTATTTCTTACTTGAGTGACCCACGATCATGAAATTTTGGAATTAGGTACAGAAAAATTCAATGTATACATTTTTGTAATCGAATTGACACTTGCATGCGTTTAAAAAAAAACTAATTTTTGATGACGTCATCATGACGTCACACAATTTTCGCTTTTTAGGGCATATCTTTGAGACATACCAAAGCTATAACAAAAAGAATTTTGAAAATATCTTGTTTTGTTCGCTAGATATATTGAAAAGAATGTTACGATTTTCAAAATTCAAAAAATCATAAAAAATCACGTGATGACGTCATCATGACGTCACTCTTCAGCATACAATTTCAGGTTCGGGTCTATGTTTGTGTTAAGTTTAATTAAGATCTGAGATTGTTTAGTGACCAAAGTGGCTGTCATAAAATTCGTGTACAAAGTCTATGGGATTTAGGATAGAACTAAAGTAAGAAGAAGAAGAAGAAGAAGAAGAAATAAAAAAAAAAAAATCAGAACAAAAACAAAGCCTTTTCCGACGGATTGTCGGAAAAGCCAAAAAAAAAAAAATCTTAACGAAAACAAGGGCTGTTTCGAAAAACTTTCGAAACAGCCAAAAAAAAAAAAAGAAAAAAAAAAAAATCTTAACGAAAACAAAGGCTGTTTCGAAAAACTTTCGAAACAGCCAAAAAGAAAAAAAAAAAAAGAAAAAAAAAAAAATCTTAACGAAAACAAGGGCTGTTTCGAAAAACTTTCGAAACAGCCAAAAAAACGAGAGATGTGTGACTGTTGATGAACAGTACACATAGCTTTTCCGCTCTGCATTTTTTTTTTTTTTTACATGAAAGGAATTAAGGAATAAAGAGTAAGTTTAAAGAGTGAAAGTATTAAGAGTGAAAGTATAATAAATGTTGCATGAAATATACCCTAGATTTGTAGATATGTTTTCTTTGCGATTATAAGTATCGCACTTTGATGTGTTTTGGTTCATGTTGCTTCACGTCATTATGGTCTTAATTTGGAGAATTAAAAACACAGAATTTAAAAAGGGAATCATTTACAACTCTATTTGTGGGGTTAGCACTGTACATTGTGTACAAATGGTGTATGTGCGCGATGCGCGGATGTTCGAGTGGCCAATTTGTTTCTCTAGGAAGGTTAGGGGCAATTACCATAAATGGGCGTATCTAGACCGCTATTACGATCAAGCATATTCATGTTTAAGTTAATTTATATAATAAGCATCGCACGCATTATTCAGACAGCTATATAAGGTTGAAGTAAAAATAGTTTGTCTAGCTACTGTTGTGGCTATATTGGTAGAGCACTGAAAGCTTCAGACTACAGAGGCCTGGGTTCGAATCCTATGCCGGATTTATATTTCAAGGGAAAACACAACGTCTATTTATGACAATTGACCATAACTTACCTATGAAAAAAAATCACGCGTTCGGGTGTTTTGTAAGTGACGTGACAGGGTAATGTGATGCATTACATCATCTTTTGGAATTTGCGAGCGGGTAAATTGTGGGGGGGGGGTTGAAAAGTGGTTGAAAAATTGCGTAAATGAGCCAAACAAATCACAATTAAGAGAAAAGAACAATGTTTTATTTAGTAACAAACTAATTTATTAAGATCAAAAATATGTTTCAAAAATAACTTCTGTTTTTGTTATTTTTAAATACAGTCTGTTTTATGGTTGTATATTGTATAAGTCTTAAGCTAGATAAAATTACAAAATGGAATAGATATGTCAAAGTAGGTGCAAGTTTAATGTTCAAGATGTGATTTTAAAGTAATGTGCCTCTTCTACCGACGCAGTTGAGTGAGATTCAGTCAGATGAGTGAACTGTCGAAATGTTGTGGGAACTTTGAAATTCACATTGGAGAAATTGGAAGCTTATGTGACACATAATGGTGTATAACAGTTGTCAATGTGCACAAACATGATAATGAAGTTGGCTTGAAGTGCAAAAGTTTCAAAGATTGGATTTTGGTAGTTTGCCTGCGTGATTGGTCAGGAGTTAGAATAGTGTGTATATATGTTATGGCTGTTAGTCTAAAATGACATCTTGAAGTAAGACATCTTGAGTAAGCATATATAAAATACATGGAAACTTACAAACGTATGTTATATAAAAAATCAACAGTGCTGTTTAAAGAAGTGAGTGTTAAAATATACAAGGATAACTTGTGAGTGCTATAAAACAACTTTCAAATGTAGATAACGTGTTTTTACAAACGAACTTGAAAAAAATGAACATGAGGTGGCTGATGCAGAAGTCAGGTTGTTGGCACAATTATTTATTGTATTCTATTCTTCATTTGAAACATTCATAACTGCAGAAATAATTGGGATAAGCTTCCGGTGGCTATACAGTTATGAAGGTTGCAAAGGGGAAATGTGTTGTGTTTTATTTGAGTTTGTATATGTCGGCAATCGTGGACCTAGGACAAAAGAATTCGGGCGTAGACAAAGGGGTCCACGTTTGACCGAACGTCCACGATTGAAAATCGTGTACAAAACCAATGGGAGTATAAACAAAAGAGGAATAATGGGAGGTCCACGATTGCACCCGTTTACATGACTGTGTGTATGTGTGTGTGGTAATTTTTGTACAATTTTTTTTACAAACACAAAGTTAAGAAAACGAGCATATGTGACATCTGATGGCAAAAGCAGGGTGTAACGTTGCACAATTATTGAATGGCAGTGTATTCTCCTTTGAGATATTGAAATCTTGTGCATGAAGAAAGAAGAATGGCATAAGTGGGGGAAATTTCAAGTGCGGGTACGTTGGGTGGAGAGATATTTTTAAGGGAGCATCAAAAGCAAGTAAACGGTCATGTGACTGGTATTGCTTATTTTTGTTTATTTTAAATTTGAGGTGTTGGAGCGGGAGGAGGTCATTGGCATCTACTGGGGGTATGGGAGTATTGTTCTCCTTTAGCTCTTCCCTGTAATTATGCTATAGATTATGAATTTCTAAGTAGAAAATACAATTTGTGATGACGATTCATTGTGTGGATCTTTTTTCATGCATTATGTAAATTGGAGTGAGATTTGAATTGACGCCATGTTGGCCATTGGTTGGAATGAGAACAGCTGATCACTGGGCTTGGTGGGATCAGTGGACTTGCTTGGATAACTGGGGCTTGCTCACTCAGAGTCATCTTCCAGGTCTCTGAGGAAAAAATACAATAATATTTGATTGCTAACATTCAAGTTTTGCATGTTAAAGGCATAATATTGATTTGATAATGAGCAAAAAAGGAATTGTTTTCAAAGTGAACAAAGAAACTGGCAGGAGTGGGATTTGAACTTTCAATTTCCGGGTTACCGTACCGGCGCTCTACCAACTGAAATATCTTGCCCTATGTTGGCGGTCTCCCAAATTGTTAGTATCTTTGTTCGGGTGGGCGCTAGTCAGAAGTCATAAAGGTACGGTAACTTAGAGGTTGCAGGTTGGAATCCCGCTCCTGTCAGTTTCTTTGTTAACTTTGAAAATGTATTCAAATTAACTTAGTCAGTTTCTCTTGTGGATTGTTTTGTTTGATGAAAAAAAGAAATTGATTAATTTTAGTCTGAAAGATTACTGTGTATAAAGAGAGTGGGAGTACTAATGTTCCTCATGAATGTTTGTGTCTGAAATAATGTCATATTTGTGTACATTGGAAATGTAGACTTGTAGAAATTGTGTGGCTTATTTCAAATTGAATGAGCAGAAAGTCATTTTGAGAAAAAAATGGTTTTGTTGTAGTATTTTGTCATAATGCAGGTCATGGATTGATCGAGTTAAAAATATTACATGTTTATTATTTCATGCATATGTTTAGTTGCACAAGGTATGAATAATAATTGTGTTGTCAGCGATTTTGTCTGATTTGAAATTGGATGGCTAATTGATGAAGGCTTTGTTGTGATATGGAATGGGAAATAATTTGTATAGAGATAGATGTCTACAAACGTTATGTAAAGTATTCTTGAAGTATTCTTGTTGCTGTACTATCATGTAGCTTAAGGAATGAGGAATGTGCGCACACGTGGATTGGTAGTTGTGTTACCCGACGTGAGTCGTTATGTAAGTCGTTTGGTGGCGTTTTTTGTTTGTTAACTATTGATCTGCACAGATCAATACTGGTAACTATAAGCGAGTTAAAATTGGACTCGGTTGATTAGAAGATGTTCTTGCTAGAGGTCATGAGGTATAATTTAACTTTCACACTTTCAGTACATAAATATTCTTCTCTGTTGCAGAATATAGATCAGCAATAGAAAATCTGCGAACAAATCGGCGTTTATAATAAAGAAAATAATATAAATAATAAGTTATTCAAGCAATTTTCGGAGATTAGAAATAGCCTACATCTAAAATACATGATAAAATCTGCACAAATAATATTAAGTTTCAGAGTAAATTGACTAAATAGATAAATAGAAAAGAAGGAAACAAGGAACAAAGAAACAGATAAACGGCGGACAGAAAAGGGACTGTTGGATTTAAAAACCATTCAGTTGAACTGTTTTCCTTTTTGTTTGTAAGCGTATGTGGTCTGCCGTACCTATCTCTGCAACGGCGCCAGGCAGATAAGATTTGTCAAGTGAGGGCGTATTATTATTGACGTACTGGTGAGGACAAAAAGGACGGTTCAACAAAGGGAACAATACTGTCCTCACGTTTATTTCTTTGTTTCGGAAAAGTGAGGACAGGCAAACTAGTGCTTAGTCTATGGGGATGGGTCAGTGTGTAGGACAATAGAAAGTCCTGACCAGGATGGTGAAAAAAGTACCATTGTACTTTACTTTTTACGGCAACTTGGCGGAATCAAAGTAGTGCTAGGCACTTTAGAAATGAATTCGAGTTAGGTAAAAGCCTGAAATTACAAAGAGGAATATTATGATTCTACTAGGGAAGGTGTTAATTATTTGGGACATAATAATATTTGATGATCTTCGTATCTTTAAAGATTCAAGTTGATCTATTTCAAGGAAAGTTTAAGGAATTACACTATGAACATCTAACAAAAGAAAACCCACGCATTCCTTTGTTACAAACAAAGGACTGCGTGGGTTTTCTTTTGTTAGATGTTCATAGTGTTAGTGTAGCCTAGAAATATAGTTGTAAAAATCAAAGGACATCTTAATTAATATATGCTGACGTCACTCATTTTTTGTTTAATAGGGGACATATGTGTTCTTAAAATTTTTTATGACGTTTGGACCTTGTTTTGTCTAATTTAACAAATCTTCAAAGTTTTTAAAATCAGTGTATGTCATTATGTTAAGAAATTGGGCAGAAAAAAAGAAAAAAAAGATGCTGTTTATTGAGGCATTTTTAAAAGGTTTATGAAAGTGCAAAGTTAGTAACGGTCACAATACATGTGTCAGATCTGAATTATGTAAGTGGTTTGTTTTCTTTTTTTAGATTATGCGGGTTTGATGATTTAGCTGTTATATTTGTATCAGAAAAAAGAGCAGCAGATGATCTGTTTGAAAGTATTTCATCAATTCGAAATTGAAAATGTTGTTTGTGTATTTATGGGAGATAACTATAACGAAATATGCAATTGAAAGTTTATTAAACTTGGTTGATTAAGAAATGTGGAGTTTAGAACATTGGTAAGTCACAAAACATATGTAAAATACATAATGCAGACATCTGAAAATGGTATAGCGCCCTCTTTTTAGGGTTAGTCTGGTTCTTCTCATGCATGAACAGCGTGTGGGTGGGTACAGCATGCTGCTAGCTATGCACGTATGCGTGTGTGGTACCTACGTACCACAGACATCAGCAACACAGCGAGGTAGGAAGGAAATTGCTGATGTATGTTCTGAAAATATGTTTGACATTTGCACTGCAAAATTGGGAATCTTTTTTATAGCAAATACTGCTTAGGTGATATTGCACAATAGTGAGAAAGCAATGTGGGAAGGAAAATGGTGGAAACAATATGTCATTATGCGATTTCCTTCCCTGACTATTGTGCAAAATCACCGAGACGGTATTTGTAATAGTCTATTGTGTGTATTGTGTTTTTCAATATAAATTGTGTTATATGTATTTTTGTATGGAAAGATTTTACTTTAATACACCCCCCACCAAAATCGGTCAGGAATAGCAAAATATTGGAAAATAATTAACCCTCCTTGATAACAACTATCTAAATGTGTGGCACAATCTGTTATTTCAAGATTTATGTCAGCAGAATCTGTAAATTAGAGGCAGAAATTAACATGTAAGTGAACACTTTAATTAAATGACTATACACTGTGCCAAGAACATCTAACACAGAAAATACAAACTTTGTTGCCCTATATTGCACGAAAGTTTTCCAAATAAATTCCTAAATTTAAAGGTTGTGCCAAGTGTTTATACAATTTTGAAGACAGATGGATGGTTATTTTCCAAAATTTGCTATTCCTGACCAATTTTCGTGGGGGTATTAAAGTAAAATCTTTTCACATGCCAAGCTAGCTACTTGCTGTGTTGTAACTGTAAGACAGTAAGCCTGTGTTAGCGATTGCAAATGTGTCATCGTGCATCGTATCTGCTCATATCACGAATGCCGTGTAAAATTTGTTATGGCGATTACGATCTGGACACTCATCATAACACTGCTTGTGTGTGCATTCCGTCATGGGTTTCGAATAGATTAATACATGAATGGAATGACCACGAATTTTGCTAACTTTTAGTGACGTTTTTACAAAAATCTACCAAGAAAATAGGTATTTTCAAACTCGAATTTGGCATATTAAACATTGTTTAAAGTAATTTATAGGTAGAATTTTTTTTTTTTTTACCCCTATTTTACCTAAAAATTATTGACACGATCATGTCATGTGGCGCAGTAAACTGGAGTTTGCCATTTATGTTTTTTTTTTTCATTTAGACAAATTCTCCATGGTCAGATGGAATGTGTTTTATTTGAAGAGAAAGAAGTCGAGTTAAATTTTAAGAATAGGTTTGTTTGTATATTAACTGTTTTGTTTTGAAGAATTGCCTGGGGATGAAAAGATTTGTGTGACTTTTTTCGTGGGGATTTTTTTTACTGGGGGTGTGGGGAATTTTCTTTTTTGGGGGAAGGGGGCAGTTGTGGAAATTTTTTGCCTTAGCATTAGTTGTAAACGAATTTAATTAGGTATTTTAGAGAATTGTCTGGGGATGAAGAGGTTTGTTGGACCTTTTAAAAAAAAAAATTGGGGGGGGGGGGGGGTGACCTGATTATAATTTTTTTTTTTGGGGGGGGGAGGTTGTCCCTTTTGCCTAATAAGTTATAATTTTGAGTTAAACGTTTACAATGGTTTGTTTCTTATCAACTGTTTTGTTTTGGGGAATCATGCATCTGGGGATGGTGATTTTTAATTTTTCCCCATTTTTGTATTAATTTTGTTTATGTCGTTTAGTCTGCCTTTGGCTTTGACCCATTCTGTGTTCAGCCTTCATCAGCCATTTTTTGTTTCTATACATGTTTTGATGTATTTCTACTTCAATTTCTGTTCAATTAATGTGTGCCCAAAATGCTTTAAAGGACGGGTCTGATTTTGTATGGGTCATTGTAGAGGGATCCAGGGACAATGAAGGACAGGAGATGAAGCATCAAGTAATTTGCCATGTTTTTTCTTTCTGTACATCCCATATCCTTGTTGTAACATTGTTAACAACAAAGTTGGGAAGATTTCTTACTATTTAAGAAATTACAGAGGATCATCTTCAAGATGTTAATGTTTATGATATGGACAGATGTTTCATAATAAAGTAAGAAGTGGTAATAAAATGAATCAACTATAAATCATACATTTTGTTCCTAATGCAAAGGTATTGATTAAGGTAATGCCATTAACCTCCACATATTTTTGAAATTCCAGGGTGTAGTACAGTACATCCTCAAGACATTATGTTCATAAAGGGACAGACATTTGTTACAAATTGTTGTTTATGTTATGAACGGTATTCAAGTTGTATTAGGTTTCTGTACTGTGATAACAATTGTAGGTGTATGTCGCATGTCATGTTACAGTAATAAAATGTTATTGACAGAATTTGTGAGCTTTGTAGGCAATAATGTCTACCTACCTTTTAGTTAAGTGCACAACCATTTGAAAATGTTTTAATTCAAAATTTCCATCCAGCAGGTGTGTGTTGAGATATCAGATTAAGCAAAAAGTGAAGCAGGTTTTGTTCATGCATGGAGAAATTCCTTTGTTCATGATTCATGTGACCTTTGGACAGTATATATGACATGGAGTTTAACTGTCATTTAACATGAATTGCACAATACTGACTTTGGGAAACTTTGGAAAAATATGTGACTTTGAATTTGTTGTGGCATGTACACCTTTTCATAATATTGAAGATATAGATCTAAACATCATCTCCCTACCAGTTTTATTGCAGTTGTGACATTCAACTGAAAAATTACAGCCATTAAAAAAAAATGAGCAACATATACAGCTATACTTGTATATATGTGCAGAATGATTCCAGCTCGGGTAACAGTACTATGATGGCAGAATTTTCTTTTAAAGAATATTTATTGTTCCATGAATAAAGCCATGTGATTTTGTCTTGAAAACTGGCCTCGTCCTGTTGCTTGTATAGGGTTTCATGAGCAAAAGTAATATGCTTAGGAAGTATGAAAACACATGTGGAACACAAGTGAGTGAATCAAAGCAATTTTTGTAGGAAGTATGAGTATAGCAAATGTACCAAATATTGTTTTAATTCATCTTTTTGTTATTTTGTTAGCCTTTTGTCAAAGCCTCGTGACTTGAGCATTTGTCCAAGTAGCAGAGTCATGAAGCAAATTGAGTAGGTACAACACACGGCAAGTGGTATAGTCGTTCGGCATGTATTGTGTAGTTTCCACTTGTATTTTGAAGTCAGCGGTCAGTTGCTACAGTCACGAGGCCTTGATAAGAGGCTGTCATTTTGTTAAAAATGCAAACATTTGTTTTTATATTATTCAAGTAGGATTTCAAGGTATGGGTGACAATTTTATATTGCCAAAATATGAAGCAATATGTTCAGCACTCTAATTGTCAGAAAGTTTCATAGTGTTTATTTAAGTAAGTAGCTTCAGAATCAAAGTACTGTAAATTCATTCGGAAGGCAAAAATTTGAGAAATATTGGGTGGAAGGTTGTTACTTGGTCATTTCCTCTTAATGATTAATTTGAACTTTTGATTGATGTTTTGGGTTAATGTGGTTCCACACAGATGATCAGTTGGGTACAATAATAATGAGTGATAAAAAAATTATTAATACTAACTTATTCTGAGAGTTTTATTCTAAAATAGGGTTATTGAAGTTGTTAATTGCCTCAATTCTAATTGGACCTCGGTAATGAGGAATAAGTATGGTGTCAGTTCCATTGAATGACACTATTGATTGAACACTGATTGTGGACATCATGATAATACATTTTTGTGTTTTGCTTTGTACTGTATTACAGAAAATGCCAAGTTTCGTGAGACGAGTCAAGCCTGGGGTAGACAGTGTGCAGCGCCTTGGATACGATGTCAAGATGTTTATGTTTCCTTTGTCTGTCTTTGTCAAGTCACATTTCACCACCCAACGTTCCATCCTCACATTCCATCCCTCCCTTTTTGTGTTCTCTCATTTCACTGTTCCCTCATCTTCCATTTCCTTTCCCTTTCATGGTGCTCCTTCGGGAGAGCCATCACCTTCAGGTGAAAATCCTGATGCCCCGAGAAAAGTTCCTTCTCAGGGAAGTCTGGTTCCCAGATCTAAAGGAGTTGGTCTGGCCCAGGCGAACATAAAGCCCTGTCCTAAAGCAGTTGGACATGGGAATGCCCTGGGGTTGGCACCTCCTCAGGGAAGTCTGTCTTCAAGGCCAGAAGGAGTTGGTCTGGAGCAGGCGTTGCCGATGACCGAGTCATCACACGAGGGTGATGGCAATGATGGCCGTTGGCATTCTGAGAGAAAAGATGCACTGAGAACTGAACGTAATGCTCGTGAAACTAAACTTGAAATGAAGCCAGGAATTAAGGTTGAAAGAGATCGAGAAATGAATGTTTTCGTCAGTGATTGTCAGCAACAGAGAAGAAGAGAGATTAAGCTGAAGAAGTTCAGAATGAACAAATTGAGCAGAGAGAGAGTAAGCAGTCAGAAAGCACTGAGAAAGTTGAAGGCAAACAAACAAACATGTTGCAGCAGGAATCATGTACTGGAATGTGTAGTAGAATTCTGTCGTGAAAAAAGGAAGGTTTCAAAACCAAATAGAAAGAAGATCAGAAGAGATGAACGTAAGCAGTCATTCCGAAGGCATAAGAATGGTAAGGTGGTGGAATTTCATATGAGTAAAGAAGACAAAAGGAACTATGAGAAAATACAGAAGAATATTCAAAGTCATACAAGAAGAAGTTTGAGTTATATTTTGAATAAATTAGAGGCGAAGAGAGAGTTATCCAGCAAAAAGCACAATGAGCAACAGGGGGCGAAGAGAGAGTTATCCAGCAAAAAGCACAATGAGCAACAGGGGTCAATCAAGAGTAAATGTACAGATCCAGCAACACAGAATGAAAGAGGACGTACTTTTGACAAGAAGCACATCGTTCTGGACAGCACGAGACATGCTTGGAAACAAACAGAACTTAGACAGTGTTGGTTATGTGATCAAGAAATTGGTCCAATGGAAAGAGTTGTGGAATGTGATAGTTGTAACATATGTTATCACGTATACTGTATGGGTTATTCAAACGTACAGTGTCTTTTAACAAACAAAGCAGTGTCATGGATGTGTCGCAAATGTGGACGATGTAATTACAGTGTGTCTTTGTTGCATGATTTTGGAATTCCTACAGATGAGAACATATTTCAGATACTACTGCAAGATGTTACCATGGAAGAGTCATCTGGAGCCAAGTGGTGCATTGAAGGTGTTTCCTGTATTGAAGATTCAAGAAAGAATGAAATCAAAGATGAGGTACAAACTATTGTGAACAAGATGGATTGTGTAGTTGTAGATGAGCTGAGTGGCAGATGTACACATCTATGTGCAGCCAGTAAGGAGGGCAGGATTCAGCAAACTGGAGGGTATTCTCTTAGAAGCAAAACAAATGTGAAAAGTTCAAAAGAAAAACGGGAAGCCAATGGCAGAAGTGTTGAATTAAGTGGAGCTCAGACAATGAGGGATGTCAAAGAAAGTCAGGAACATAATGACCAAATTGAAACTGAAGTAACTATAGATGCAAAAGTTAAAACACGATACAGTCTGCGAAGTAAGAAAGCACAAGTATCTGTAGTCGGTGAAAAGGGTAGTGATCACAAAAAGATGCAAAAGAGAAAAGTTGAAGACAATTTGAAACATTGTAATGAAGGCACAGTTACAAAGAAGCCCCGAATTCTTGCCAAAAAAAAGAAATCATGGAGAATGCATAAATCTGATGGTGTAGAAAATGAAACATGTATCTCTAAAAGCAGTTGTTCTACATACAATCTACAGGAAAAAACGATTGAAGATCTAAGAGTTACTCGGGGTAGTTTTCATCAAGGTGATTACAGATTTGGGAATAATAGTGGCAAACAGTGTGTTGCTAACAGCTTGTGTGCAATACTATATAGCAGAGTTAAGAAGCTGAATACATGGAGTTCCAATGACATGGATTTCATTTTAAATGCTGGAAATGAACTGTACAGTTTTTTGTCCAGGAGTTCCACAATGTTGAATGAGTATTTGTTAGTCAATGAGTTGCCTGATCAAATAGATGTTTTTAGTAAACAGTTTAACATTAAGACTCATGAACCTGTTTTTGGTACTTTTAAAGAAGGAAATTTAACTGAATTCAATATGATTTCAATGAAGAGTGCAATTGAACAGACAGTTCAGAAATATTGTGCATGTTTTATTTGTTTCCATGGAAATACGTTTTCAGTTATGGCTCAAAGTGGTATGTATTATATTTTTGATTCGCATTCTAGAAATCAATATGGCTGGCAGGACTGTGAAGGAAGAAGTCTGTTGAAATGTGTAGCTTCATGGCAAGGTGTGTACAGGTACTGTACTGAACTAGGAAAGTCAATGAATCTATCAGACTCTGAGCAATTTGAAATTACAGGTGTTAATGTATGGGTTAATGAAGACATGAGCATATGCAGCCATGAAGACATTGGGAATCATGTGAATCCATGCATGAGTGGTAATACAAAGAACATGGAAGCCACATGTTCACGTGAGGCAGTGCAAGGAAATGCAGTCGCAGAGAATGAAACAACTTGTGAATTGACTGATAAGGATGGTGATGATATAGAAATGATGGAAGTTACTCAACCAGTTACTCACTCATTTGTACCAGTCACTAATGAAAGTAAAAATGCATTGTGTCAGAAACTTGGTGTGACCAAAATACGTCTTAATGCTGAGACGATTTCTAAGAGATGTGAGAATATGGGAGCACCTGACAATGTAAGGAAAATAAAAGGTGATGGGAATTGTTTCTTCAGAGCCATTTCTTGTGCTATATCAGGAACTGAAGACAATCACATGCAGCTCAGGAAAGCAACTGTTAATTATTTGTTGAAAAATGCAGCAAAATTTCATTGTTTTTTACGAGAAGGTTACATTACAGTAGAAGATTATGTAATTAGAAAAAGGTTGTTTGATTGTGGTACATGGGCTACTGAGGTAGAAATAATGGCAATGGCTGACATGCTTGGTGTAAATATATACACATATGATGATGCAACTAAGTGGTATGTGTTTTCTGGTTCTTTCTGCAATAGGGATAGGTTGGCAGAGTCGGGCATTTATTTGTATCACAGACAACGAGTACATTATGAATTGGTTTTGAATGTTCATAAGTTAATTACAATGGAATCTGAAAGTAATTGTACTAAAGACTGTTATTCACATGACAGTCCTGTATATACAGTCAGTGATGTTAGCCAATGTAGTGATAGGAATGTGGAGGTGTCACAACATTCACATAATAAGAAACGTAAACGTGTTAATTTGAGATTGAAACGGAAATTAAATCGAGATAAAGCTAGAGAAAAATATCACAGCATTAAAGATGCAAGAAAAACTAGAGTGAAATCTGTAGAATTAAAGAAAGTTAGGAATAAAACACTAAAAAAAGAAAGATATAGTAATGACATTCATTATCAATATAATAAGAAATTAGCAGTGAAAACGAGATACATTGAAAATACTATGTACAGGGTCAAACAAAAATCTGCACAAAAAGAAAAATACGACAACTGTGAAAAAGTCAAGCAAAATAAAATTAAGTACAATAAAATGAAATATGCAGAAAATGCTGCACAAAGAAAGAATCTTTTGAAGTTAAAATATCAAGAAAATGTTTTGTATAGAGTAACAACAGTTAGAAGGTCAAAAAGCAAGTATAATGAGAATTGTATACATAGAGAAATAAAGGTTGCTAGTGCAAGAGCCAGATATCATGAGGATGAAGAGTATAGGCAGAAAAAAATTAACATTGCAAAAAATAAATATCATAGAAATTCACTGTATAGAAATACTCTCATTAAGTCTATAAAAAAGAAGTATTTTTGTAATATTTCTTATAAAGTGAAATTGATAAAATTTCAAAAATGCAAGTATCGTCATGATGCAGATTATCGTGAGAAAATGAAGCAGAGGAAGTTGACACAACAAATCAGAAGTAGAGAAATGGCATGTATCATGAAGAATGTTACCAGGAATTGGAGGAAAGAAGTATCAACAGGACCTGAATATGTGTGTGCAGTTTGTCATAAACTTTTGTTTAAGAATCAAGTCATCAGATGTAAAAAAGAGAATTACAGCATGACTGATTGCATATCTGAGAATTATTTACATAGTCATATATGCAAGGAAGACTGTGGAAATGAATGCAGTGTTTCAAAATCTAGCAGGTCATGTTTGTGGATATGCTACACATGTCACAGGAAATTGCGTCAGAAAAGGACACCCTCAGAAGCATGTGCAAATAATTTGGAACTGGTGGACATTCCAGAAGAATTGAGGTGTTTGAATATTTTAGAGGAACATCTTATTGCAATTAATATACCATTCATGAAGATGATAGCATTACCCAGAGGAGGTCAGAATGCAGTTCATGGTCCAGTTGTATGTGTGCCGTCAGATATTGTAGAAACAGTCACGGCATTGCCGAGATGTAACAATGGTAATGAATTAATCAGAGTGAAGTTGAAGAGGAAATTGTCTTACAAAGGATATTATCAGTATCAGTTTGTGAGCAGGGAACAGGTTGAAAATGCATTACACTATCTTAAGTGCAATAATGTATGGTTTAAGGATATTGATATCAAATGTGACTGGGAAAATCCTTTGTCAGATGATGTTGAATTAACAGAGCAGCATGAAAGTGAATTGGAAGAACAGTCTGGTGAAGAATCAAGTGATACTGAGGAAGAAACAGACGAGGATCGTTTACGTGGTATTCCTCTGGATACGTGCTTGCAGCCTATAGATATTGGACAAGAAGTGCTTGATCAATACTTTGATGATGTGCTTTGTGTAGCACCTTGTGAAGGAAATAGCCCAATCAGAGTATTAATGGAAGAGGGTAATGAGGCTAAATGCTTTCCAGCCTTATTCCCAACAGGCACACCCATATTTAGTGACAATCGTAATGTTAGTCTCACACTCTGTAGATATTTTCATAATAGACTGATGAATGTAGATAATAGATTTGCTAAAAGTACGCAGTACATTTTTTATGCGCAGTATCTGTCAGAAATCGAGAAAGTAATGTCTGGTGTTTCAATTGCAATGCGTCAAAGCTCTGGTAAACTGCATTGTGCTGAAAATGTTAATGCCAGTATGATTAGGGATAGAGAACAATTAAAAGACATCTTGCATTCTGACAGTGGTTATAAATTTCTGAAACCAATCAGAGGAACACCCCCATATTGGCAATCAACTCAGAGAGACGTGATGGCTATGATCAGACAGCTTGGAATACCAACATGGTTCTGCTCATTTTCTGCAGCTGATATGAGATGGCCTGAATTTATAAACACAATATTGAAGCAACAAGGAGATTCTAGGAACATTGAAGATCTGGATTGGAATGACAAGTGTATCATATTGAGAAGCAATCCCGTGACTGTGGCACGAATGTTCGAGAAAAGATTCCATACATTTTTGAAAGATGTTATTATGTCAAGAGCCAATCCTATTGGTAAAGTTAAGGACTACTTTTACCGAGTAGAATTTCAACAGAGAGGTTCTCCACATACACATTGTTTGTTTTGGATTGAGAATGCACCAAGATTGGGGGTAGGGAAAGATGATGAAGTAATAAAATTCATTGATACATATATCAGTTGCAAGTTGCCACCACAGGAAGAAGATGAGGAATTAAATGAAATAATAAGTCGTGTGCAACAACATAGCAGGAAACATTCCAAGTCTTGTAAAAAGAAGGGTACTGATTGCAGATTTAATTTTCCAAGACCACCATCCACTAGAACATTTATCACTGAGCCAGATGCATTTGATGAGTGTGATGATCAGGATGACAATGAGGATTGTAATGAGGCGAATGGTGATAAAAGTATTGGTAATGATAATGATAGAAAGCATCATAATGAAGCTAAGGAATTATTGAAGTCCGTGTGGAATGCAATACAGAACGAGAAGAATCAACATATGTCAACATCTGAGCTATTTGAAACCATCAATATTACACAAGATGATTTTGAGCAGGCCAATAATGTTCTGAGCAGCAAACCTAGCATTGTTATAAAGAGAGAACCTCAAGATGTGTGGGTCAATCTGTACAATTGTGATTTAATCAGATGTTGGAATGCTAATATGGACATACAGTATATCAGTGATGCATATGCTTGTGCAGCTTATGTTGTATCATACATGTCCAAGTCTGAACGTGAAATGGGACAGTTGTTATCACATGCTCAAAGAGAGGCACAAAAAGGTAATTTAGATGCAAGACAGAGTATGAAGGAACTTGGTTGTGTGTATCTACATAATCGTGAAATATCAGCTCAGGAAGCAGTGTTTCGTGTTTGTGGTCTCAGATTGAAAGAAGGTTCTAGAAAAGTTGAGTTTATACCCGTCGGTGAAAATCCTGTCAGAATGAGTTTGCCATTGAGTGTAATTCAGAATAAATCAGACGAAGATGATGATGATATCTTCATGCCTAATAGAATTGATCGTTATAAAGCAAGACCAGATGTTGATAGGTTTGAAGATATGTGTCTAGGAACATTTTGTTCACAATACAGGATTATTTATAATGCAAATACATGTAATAAGTCAAGACAGTCACCTGTGTATCCACTGAAACATGGTTTGGGTCACATAAAAAAACGTAGTCGAACTGAACCAGCAGTAATAAGATATCCTAGGTTTTCTGTGAGTAAATACCCAGAGAAATATTACCACAGTATGTTGCAGTTGTTTCTTCCACATCGTGTAGATGCTCAATTAAAACCTGAACAATTTGAAAGTTATGAGCAGTTTTATAGAAATGGTGCTGTATGTCTAAATAACCACTTGGAATCTGTAAGTGTTGTTGTTGAAAGTAATCGGTCGAACTATGAGATGAATGTTGAAGCTCTAGAAGAAGCAGAAAAATATGTGCACAAATTTGGTCTACAGGAAGATGCATGGGCTTTGATTTGTCCTATTTCAGAGCAAGACAGACTTGAATGTGAAACAGAATGTAAATCAGTAATAGAAGAAGAAAATGAATTTGAAATTCCTGATCTACAGTCTGACAAACAGATAATCTGTAATATTGAACCACATTCAGTAAGAATATCAAAGGAAGATGCATTGAGTTTATTAAGGTCATTGAATGTACAGCAGAAGAAAGTGTTCAATAAGATTCGAGATTGGTGTTTGAAGAAAATCAGTGGTAAAAAACCTGAACCCTTTCATGTATTTGTGACTGGTGGAGCTGGAACTGGAAAAAGTCATTTGATAAAGTCAATACATTATGAAGCAACAAGACTATTTGCAAAAATGATTCAAAATCTTGATAATGATTCAGTTTTGATAACTGCACCTACAGGAGTTGCTGCATTTAATATAAATGGTAGTACAGTTCACAGTGCACTTTCAATACCAGTTGATGCTAGATTACCTTATCAACCTCTTGGTGATGACAAATTGAATACTTTAAGGAATGCATTGCAAGATCTTCAGATTTTGATTATTGATGAAATATCAATGGTTGATCATAAAATTCTCGGTTATATCCATGGACGTCTACGTCAGATAAAGCAAACACGTGATCAGAAGCCATTTGGAAATGTGAGCATTTTAGCTGTTGGTGATTTTTATCAGTTGCCTCCAGTAAAAGGAAAATCATTGCATCAGAGAGCAGTGACTGTAGATCTGTGGAATGATTGTTTTCAGAAAGTAGAGTTAAGAGAAATTATGAGACAAAAAGAAGATGTACATTTTGCAGAAACTTTGAATAGGTTGCGTGTTAGAACTAAGCAAGATAAGCTATTGGATGAAGATATGGCAATTTTGCAATCACGGGAAACTGGGCAAGATTGGGATGATGCACTACATATATTTCCTTGTAACAAACAGGTTGATGAACACAACATGAAGATATTGTTTGCAAAGTGTAGTGATTGTATGTGTATTGTTGCAAATGATTTTCAAAAAGATTCAGGTAAAACCAATAAAACAGGAGTGAAAATGCGAAAGAAATCAATATACACTAGTTTGCCTGAATCATTGTGGCTAGGTGTTGGTGCTAGAGTAATGTTGACTAAAAATATTGATGTATCAGATGGACTTGTTAATGGAGTATTTGGAACTGTTAGTAAAATTATTATGTTACCTGATAAGTCTCAGGCAAAATGTATACACATTGAGTTTGATAGCAAGAATGTTGGATCAAAATTGAAAAGGAAGTGTCGATCATCAATTAATGATGGTATAATTCCAATTGAAAGGGAAGAAGAAAACATGAGTAAACAATGGGTCAGACGACAGTTTCCACTGAAATTAGCATGGGCATGTACAGTTCATAAAGTGCAAGGAATGACTATGGAGAAAGCAGTGGTGTCCCTTGTGCGTACATTTTCGGCTGGTCAAGCTTATGTTGCACTAAGTAGAGTTACAACACTTAATGGACTTGTGATTGACGGGTTTGATGAAAAATTTATTTATTGTAATCAAGTAGTACATGATTCATTGAGTAGTATGCCCGAATTTATTGATGAAGCTAATGCGAGGACAGAATCATCCAATGAAACTGTAATATTGATGCATAACATTCAAGGACTGAAGGAACACTACATGGACTTAAAATGTAATAATGACATGGTGACATCAGATTTCATTTGTCTGACAGAAACATGGATTGATAATGAATTATACTCTGACACAGAATTAACTGAATTCAAATGCTATCATCAGATCAGAAATGTTTCATATAATAATTCAAGCAGTCTAACACAAATGTTAAAGCAACAGTGCCATGGTGGTGTCAGTGTGTATTGTAGAAGGAACAGGACATTCAGCAGACTAATGTTGCCTGTACAAAACTTGGAGTATATTGCATTCCAAATAGTCTGTCAACTGTCATTTTGTGTGGTGATAATTTATCGCCCAGCATCGTATTCCATGAATGAATTTATTACCAATATTAAAGTGTTGCTTGATGAGCTTCACAAAGTGTCTAACAAATGCATCATCATGGGTGATTTCAATGAAGACATTTTAAAACAATGTTCACAGGTTGAGAAATTAATGCATAGTCATGGGTATAAGCAATGTGTTACAGATGCAACAACAGAGAATGGGACATTGATTGATCATGTGTATGTTAGAAATATGGATTCTATACATGCTGCTGTAACTCCCACATACTACAGTTATCATGAAGGTATACGTGTCACAATGGGAAATGCTTTTTAACAGTATGGCTTCTTTGTGTTCAGTAAATAAAGCAAATTGATTAATAATTTTGATTGCATCATAATTGTAGTTGTTTGACAAAATGTATAATTGGCAGTAAATATGTTCGAAGAATATTTGAATAGTATGACTGATTATTTAGACTACATGATTTTGTATTAATATGTGTAACATTTATTGAATAGTTTACTTATGTAAGTACTTGGTGGTTATCCTCTTCAGAACTCCACATGGAAGTCTAACTAAGAGGCTTATATATAAATACTTATATCTAGAATATTACAAATTGTATTTTTATATTTTGTTATTTCAGCTGATGACAATACATAGATTACTATCTAAAGATCAAGAACTAATACCACAGTCTAGATGGAGTGTGACATCAAAGACAAGTTAATAGCTGTTTATGTAAGTAAAATAAACATATATAAGCAGATTCATATAAATGAATGAAGGCAAGAAAATGATGCAGTTTGTCAATAAGTTATGCTTAAAAATTAACACCAAATCTCCTTGTAACAGAAATTAAGAGCAAGAAAAAACATGTCATGTAGATTTTGATTGCCAGAATACTTTGAACAAAAGCAAGTATTATATTAATCTATATTAATCTATATTAGAGTTCAAATTGACTGAAACTGAGATAAATGATCATGCTGGTTATCTGTGAAGAATAGGCTTACTGTATTAAAAAAATTGTATTAAATAATTATATGCAAAGTTCCTCATGGTTGATACTTGGGAAAATCATAGTGAAATTGTTGAGGTTGGAATAGATAGAGGTTTGACTTGAAGCCTAAATAGTAGCAGGAATTTAAGTTGGTATATAATTTGAAATAAATCAGGAATACTTAGAACAGAAGCAAGAATCAAAGCTTAAATACAAATCTGATTTGAAGGATGAGTAGAAGACTGTAGTACAGACAGAGTAGAATATTTAAGCCTGATTTGTAGAAGCAATAATATACTTGAAAGAATAGCCCAAAGAGAAGCCTCAAATAGAAACATGGATAATGAAAGGAATCAAATCCTGAGTTTATAATGACAATGTTGTCAACGTTGTCAACGTTGTCAACATCATCGTCCTCCTTCCCACCATCATCGTCCTCCTTCCCACCATCATCGTCATCACCACTGTCTTCGTCATTGTTGGTGTTGTGGTTCCTGGTCAGTATCAACCAGCAGATCTGTAATATCCAAAAGGCTTTCAGATGAGAGAGGACATTGTTGATGTGATTACAAATATAACCACACTTGTCGGACGTAAGGTCAGGATCAAGGAAGGCTGGATGTAATTGAAGGTGATGATGACTATGTCGGCTGCTGCAAGGGGGGGGGGGGGGGGGGGGGGGGGGGGCAGAGAAGCTGTGGTACCATTGCGAGTGCTCCACCACCAATGGGAACAAACTGCTGCTAAATCCCTTGTTTGAAGGAGTTGCTCGAGTACGCCTATACATCCTAAAAGCGAAGTTTGGGTCTACTGTGCTATGTGTTGGCAACGTGGAGGTAACAACAGAACAGTGCTATTGGTAATGTGAAATAATGCTTCCTCATGACATGGGTAGACCATGACCTGTTGGCAGCTTTAACTATGCCAACCTCTTGAAGAACCCTGGTGTTTGAGAGTCTGTTATACAATGGATCCCAGGATGAATCACAGAAAGGTCAGGATCAAGGAAGGCTGGATCTACTTGAAGGTGATGATGACTATGTCAGCTGCTGCAATGGGGGGGGGGGGGGGGGGGGGGGGGTGGGGGGGGGGCAGAGAAGCTGTGGTACCATTGCGAGTGCTCCACCACCAATATGAACAAACTGCTGCTAAATCCCTTGTTTGAAGGAGTTGCTCGAATACGCCTATACATCCTAAAAGCGAAGTTTGGGTCTACTGTGCTATGTGTTGGCAACGTGGAGGTAACAACAGAACAGTGATATTGGTAATGTGAAATAATGCTTCCTCATGACATGGGTAGACCATGACCTGTTGGCAGCTTTAACTATGCCAACCTCTTGAAGAACCCTGGTGTTTGAGAGTCTGTTATACAATGGATCCCAGGATGAATCACAGAAAGGTCAGGATCAAGGAAGGCTGGATCTACTTGAAGGTGATGATGACTATGTCAGCTGCTGCAATGGGGGGGGGGGGGGGGGGGGGCAGAGAAGCTGTGGTACCATTGCGAGTGCTCCACCACCAACACGAACAAACTGCTGCTAAATCCCTTGTTTGAAGGAGTTGCTCGAATACGCCTATAAATCCTAAAAGCGAAGTTTGGGTCTACTGTGCTATGTGTTGGCAACGTGGAGGTAACAACAGAACAGTGCTATTGGTAATGTGAAATAATGCTTCCTCATGACATGGGTAGACCATGACCTGTTGGCAGCTTTAGCTATGCCAACCTCTTAAAGAACCCTGGTGTTTGAGAGTCTGTTATACAATGGATCCCAGGATGAATCACAGATGATGCAATTGAACTTCTTTGTGTTTCTTGATGTGGCAGTAGATAGTAACAGTTTCACAGAAGATTGTCAAAGACAATTGTTGCTTGATATGTTGTGCTTTGACACAGAGGTGTACATTTGAAAAAGATGAAATATCATGATTGTCTACATGTACTTCAGTAAGCATGCTGCCATCTGCTGCAATAATGCTTCCAAGTCAAATATGTCAACATTGGCTGGAGGGGTATTGTCTAGTGTCAGCTGTGAGGGAAGGATTTACGAATATTGCAGTTCTCTTGGCATTGATGCAGAGGGTCAGGTCACTGTCAATAGGATACAGCAGATTCCAAATGAAAGATTGACTTCAATTCTTTCTCTCCATACATATCAACGTGGCTGTACGTCGGATGTACAATCTGTAAGTGTTTAATTTTTGTTGTGGTGTTGTGTATTGCCATTGGATGTTACAGTATTAAGTTGTGAGTGATTCTATAAATCATGGGTCCAAAGTTGTGACATTTTGGTGTCACCAGTTACACATGGAATCATTCAGTCCTTTGCACGTAATATTATAATAACTTATTGAAACATTTTGTAGATTGAAGAGTATATTATACATGAACAGTATAATATACTGTTCAATTTACAAAATGTTTCTTAACCCGAACTCCCTAGGGTGTGTTGCAAATCGTAATAATATTGAAGGATTCAGGACTGTTAGGGTTAAAGTTATAATATTACATTCAAAAAAATAATGGTTTCATGTGTAACGGGGGACACCAAAATGTCACAGGTTTGGACACCAGATTTATAGAATTACCCTTGTGGTTTTTAAAATTGGACTGTTTGGTAACATAAAATGATTGATCATAATTACTGACACAGAGGCCTTTGAAATTAAGGCCTTTTCCAGAAATTTCAAACAAAACAGTTTACCTCAGTATTACAGTGTATTGCTCTTATTTGCCCCAAATGTTAAGGAAATATTGAAAATATTATACTTTACTATTGGCACTTTGGTTATAAGCTATGTTCAGTTTAATTTGTTTAATGAATGTTTTTTTCTGCCATTGTAAATCTTTTTTGACCAGAATGTTTGATACTTTGATACCACCACAATTGAGAAAAAAAAAAAGTGAACTGCAGTTTTAAGTAAAAACAACTGCCCATTTCTTTATCAGGAGGACTATCATTGTGGATGTACAGAACAGGTCTGACAGTCAACTTTTCCTGCGAAGGCATCTTGTTATGAAATAGTCAGCATGCAGATGTTTGACAACTTGCCATCCTTGAGTCCAGAGCCATCCTCTCTGTATGGTAGTAGCTGAACATGTATAAGGTAAGAGTGTATTACTTTCATTTGTAAAATATTGAATACCTTTTGTAACTTATATTTGAACAAAGATCATGTGTGCATTCCAGTGTTCATGAACATGTAATTCTTAATGTGTACTAGTCTTTACAGACCAGTAAATTTTTTTTTCTAGGAGAAACCATACCTGAAATATTAACATTTTAAAATGCACAACTCATTCAAATGGTTGAACATGCTATATATTTTATCAATTTTTTTTCTTATCTTTTGTTTCCTCTTAGACTGTAATCTCAGTATTGTGATTAGGTTTCCAAGTAGTCTTCAAAGATATTTGATGTTTGGTAGTTATCATTTGTATTCACCTTCACCAAAGATATTATTTGTTTTTGTATTATATTAATTTGGTCTGTACACATTCTCTTTCTTTAGACAGTTTGCTTTTCTGTGATGCACCATCATTTAACTTAACAGCTGTATCATTGAGCAGTTTGCTTAATATCATATTTATGTGATGATTGGTTCAATACCAGACATGAGCCAATTGCTGTTCTTATAATCAATATGACCTGTGAAAAGAAAACTTGTTGCTGGAAAGATGGAAACATGTTGATCCGAAATGGAAACACTATAATACTCAACCCATCTTGTAATATCAAAGTATCTATTTGGAAGTTAATAGCTATCTAGCTTCTCCTAAAATGTAGCAAATCAATTACATTTAAAATAATTAATACTAAAGAGCCAAAGTAACTCATACATTTTCTAATAAATGAAAATTTGTGTCCAACACTTTTATGTGTTCTCTCTATTTTCACTTTATTTTCATTACAGAGTTTTAGTGAGTTAGAGCTCAGTAAGTACAACAACCTCCAGGAGAAAGACCTCAAGCTTTATGTGACATTCTTCTGCAACTACTGACAGTGATGTAGTCGAGACATCACAAGACCCTGCAAGACCAACACAAGACCATCAGTCTAAATTCAAGTCTAAAGCTATTCAAATGACTGTATAATCAAAGCATTTCTTTGTCATGGTTTATACTTGTTACTTGTGCCTGTAACAAGTTGGCTACTAATGATTGTCTGCATTTTGTGTAAACTAAATAGAATTGTAATTGTGCTGAAAAATGTCAATACTTTTTATGCTCACAATCATGCAACTAACCTTTTCCCTATATTTAAGAACATTACCTTGAGAATGAAAGGTCATCATTTCCTTAACATTTTGTGTCATCCATCTTGTTCGAACCATGATGACCAAAAGTAGAAAACCAGAAAGAAAAAACAATCACAGGTGCCTCTTGAATTCTTGAATTCCATGTCCTTTGTTGTAGTAAAAAGGAGATACGTCAACATTTCTGTTTTTATGCTAAGGAATTACCATATTCATGAGCAAAAGTGTGATGTCATTCAAGGCAGAGCAGCAGTGTCACCATATTTTGTTGAATATCCTCTGCATGTTTCCTTTCAACTTCAGATGTATATGCATTTTTTGTATCTCTAAAGCATTAGGAAGAAAGTCCTAGAATACTTGTAATCACAGTCGAACCCTAAGAATAAGAGCACTGTTAATACAGCTTACTGCTTATAACAGGAAAAAATAGGTCCAGAGTCTTTGTTTGTTTTTCATTACTGATAATAAAAGGTACCTGTTATAACAAGTAAATTGTAAAGTCCCAGGGACATCTTTATAAATATATAAATACATCTTTGAAACAGAATGTCAATCTTTTTATACTAATTTTTAACAAAATGTGAAAATAACAGTATGGATAATGTATCACACTATTTATAATGTGTAGTTGCTATTTTTCTTACAAATGTCTTTCTGTATAAGTATATTGCAGTATCAAACAATTGAATACCTGATGAAAAGAAGGGCCAAACTCCACACCATTTAATTAAGTTAGACCCAGCAAGTTTTTGCTAAAACTATGGTCTATCATATGCGTGAAATGTAGGTTAAAATCGGTCCTCGAACGTAAGGATACGTGCTTAGTCTATGAGTGAAAGAGAGACCCAACTGCAAGAGTAAATTATATTCGTTTGCACTAATAAACATAATTTGTTAACAGAGTTTGCTGTTAACAAAACAAGTCTAGTGATGTTATCCACTTTTATATATCAGGTCAATTGACTCCAAAAATGAAGGGAAATTAGTATTTAGTGTTCTTATTTTTTCTAAAAACATTCTGGGAGTTTGGCCCCCCTTTCCATCTGGTATATTTAATTACTTAATGTTTACGTACAAAGCTGTAACTGACTTGCTTTCAGGAGAACATGCTACCCTCCACATACATTCCCAATTGGTCATCTGTACTTATAATCTATTATGTTCAAGAACATATGCCACTTCTACATACTGATCTCCTCGTTTTGGATGACAGATTGTATTTGTAAATATTGGGGAATAGTGCCTTAATAAATGCATCATAAAACCTGTCAGATATTGAAGAAATGTATCTGTATCTGTCATTGTGCTGTTGCCTTGTTCGTCCTTATAACCTCAACTACACCATTTCAGATAAATTCTGTGGAAGAGCAACCCAAATCTGAAGTATTGAAAAGGATGCGTATCTTGACAGTAGCGTGGAGATGGGCACATTTTTCAATTCTGCATTAAAATTTCACTTCAAATTTCATTAAATAATTCACACGCAAAGCAATAGTTTTGTTGCAGTATCTTTGTCGGGAAAGTTTAATAAAAGGAATAAAAACATTCTGCAGTTGAAATGTCTTCTTTTTGTCAGTAAAATTTATTCTTTGGGGGCAAAACAAAAATACATGGTTTGAAAATTCTTTAATGGCAAAGAACAACATGGGATTTCCAACCGAATTTATTGTGATTTATATTACTTGTTACTGGTATTTAGCTGTTGTTTTCTTATAGAGTTTGGGCTGCTGATCTGATTTGATTTAACTAAAGTTGTTGGTGTGATCAGCCAATTGGCTCCTGGTTAGTCCAATGCGCTACGTTATGGCATTGTCAAAACTTGTCATATGAGGGCGCACTTTAAATATGTTTTCGTAACGCCAGACGAACTCCAGCAAAGTACCAAGAAAAACGTACATAGTTTATGCAAGTTAGTTACAACTTTAAACATGGGGGCATCATGACGTCCAATATCTCCAGAACTAAATGTAAGATCTGTTTGAACCCTTAGTTCTATACAGATAGAGACACACCGTGATCTGCCTTAGCTGACATCAGTAGTCAGTATAGGGTACACCACACTAAATAGGCCAAAAATGGCTGCACCAAGCTGATTAGCATGAATTGTAAACCAACATTTTGTTTTTAAATAATACATTTTGGGGGGTCATGCAATTGATAGATTGTGTAATTATGATCAGCTATCAAAACCTGGGGGTTCTGTGCTTCAACTTTTGTGCAGACTTGATACATGTTGGCTTTAAAATTGGTCCTATTTGGCTTGGCAAGTGGAGGGATGCTGTATGAAAAATGGCAGATAGCCGGTTTGGGAAAAACCACATTTTTAGGGGTGCTACTCTTTGGGGACAATTAGCAAAAATTCCAAACGGCTACCCTACCAAAAATTGAACAGAATTTGACAGATTAAGATCCCAACTATAATTTTCATTAGTGCCACAATAGTTGAGAGACTCCTGGATAAGGATTTTTTCACTGTGAAGTTAGTGGATTTTACACTAAGGTCAATGGGAGTTTATTTAGTGTGGTGCACCTGTAAACTTTGAACCACTTAAGTTGTGTGCTGCCCCCAGCGTTGCCTTGTGGGATCTTCATACGATTTAGTCAAAATGTGACTTCTTATGTTGCAGTATCTTTGTCAGGAACGTTTAATGAAAAGATTAAAGAATAAAAATATTTAGCAGTTGAAATGGTTTCTTTTGTCAGTATAATTTATTCTTTGGGGCATAAAAAAAATGCATAGTTTGAAAATTCTTCAATGGTAAAGAAAAACATGGGATTTCAAGCCGAATTTATTGTGATTTAAATTACTTGTTACTGTTGTTTTCTTACCTCGGGAATCGATGGAGTTTTGGCTGCTGATCTGATTTTACGAAAGTTTTTGGTGTGAACTTTTATTTCTGTACAGCGAGAGACACACATCTGCCTTAGCTTACACCAGTAGTCAGGTAAACTTTGAACCTAAAGTTAAGTTGTGTGCTGCCCCTAGCGTTGCTTTGTGGGATCTTCATACGGTTTAGTCAAAATGTGACTTCTTATATTGCAGACCATGCGAGGATTTTGGCATATATATCGTACGTGCTTTAATTCTGATTGATGAGGAAGACAACGGTAAAATATACCGGCCTACCTGCATACCACGATTGACTCCAATTGGATGTACAGTTCCCTAGATATAGGACCTGAAAGTATGCACCTTTTAGATGTTGTCACGTGACGCATGGTGATGTCATCACGACAGTACGTGTCAAAGCAAACAATTACAACATGGTCTTTGTCTACGTCAATCTGATCGACACTGTCATTGATCAGATTGACTCCAATCTTGACTATTCGGATTTTGCATATCTCTCGCGGTTGATTTGTCAGCATTTTTTCAGGGTTCAAAGGTGCCCCCCTCAACTTGTTCTTAGCATAAAGCCTGATACATACATCAATTATAAAGTGATTTTAGCAAACTTCGCCACACACATCAACCTGGCGGTAGAAGGCGCTCTAACATTATATTATGTTACCGGTGATTTTTTAAAGTACAACCTAGTCGGAGACTATTATCGTTGAAAGCAAGTTCACATCTTTTTCCACTTTCAAATTATAAGGCACTTCCGGTTTGGACCGGAAGGAAGGGTCACGTGACTTTGCACGTAATATACAAAATTAAGACCCTGGATTATTCTATCACAGAAGACCCTGGATTATTCTATCAGTTCCCGTAAAAAGCTAAATCAGATCTCTCTCGATTGATTTTATATTGATTTTCAAAGATCAAACTTTCAAATTATAAGGCACTTCCGGTTTAGACCGGAAGGAAGGGTCACGTGACTTTGCACGTAATATAAAAAAAGAAGACCCTGGATTATTCTATCAGTTGTCGTAAAAAGCAAAATCAGATCTCTCTCGATTGATTTTATATTGATTTTCAAAGATTAAACTTTCAAATTATAAGGCACTTCCGGTTTAGACCGGAAGGAAGGGTCACGTGACTTTGCACGTAATATAAAAAATGAAGACCCTGGATTATTCTATCGGTTCCCGTAAAAAGCAAAATCAGATCTCTCTCGATTGATTTTATATTGATTTTCAAAGATTAAACTTTCAAATTATAAGGCACTTCCGGTTTGGACCGGAAGGAAGGGTCACGTGACTTTGCACGTAATACAAAAAATGAAGATCCTGGATTATTCTATCAGTTCACATTAAAGCAAAATCAGATCTCTCACGGTTGATTTTATATTGATTTTCAAAAACTAAATCTAGAAATCTTTGGTTGCTTGTAATCTGATACTTGATGACGTCATCGTGACGTCATTATCGGAAAACTCGAGAGCTATGTAAACTATGCTATCTGAAGCAGAAATCTGCATTATATCTCCTGCGGTTGATTTTTCAGCAATTGTTTTAGGTTTAAAGGTCTTTTCATTGCAACTTCCGGTCTGGTGACGTCATCAATCTTTCTCCACCTCAACTTGTTCTTAGCGTGAAGCCGATTACATACATCAATTATAGAGTGATTTCAACAAACTTCGCCACACACATCGACCGATTATTCATTTTAAGCATTTTTCTACTTGCCGCTAGAGGGCGCTCGAACATTTTATGACGTCACAAATAATTTTTTTTTGAAGTAAAACCTAGTCGGAGACCAACATCGTTGAAAGCAAGTTCCCATCTTTTTCCACTTTCAAATGATGAGGCACTTCCGGTTTGGACCGGAAGGAAGGGTCACGTGATTTGACGCACACGAGATAAAATAAAGATCCTGGATTATACTATCAATTCCCACAAAAATCAAGTTCAGGGCTCTCACGGTTGATTTTATATTGATTTTCAAAGATTAAATCTGCTAATCTTTAATTGCTTGTAATTTGATACATGATGACGTCATCATGACGTCAGAGTAATATGCACGAGTTCAGTACAGGGTCTGAGTGTATGCCAACTCTCATTAAGATTGAAGTTTGTTTAAGGGCAAAAGTGCCGATTAGAAAAAACGTGCATAAAGTTTATGGGGTTTGGGGGAGAAAAAGATGAAGAAGAAGAAAAACTAGAGGTCTATGTTTTTAAGAACATAGGGCTTTTCCATATGTTTTTATGATGTCACTTCGAATTTTGTAAACTAGTGACAAATCTACCTAACCACCAAGTTTCGTGACGATTAGACATGGTCTATCCATATGTCTTTCAAGAAATCATGCCTTTAATGACGTCATTATGACTTCAGTAATTTTTCGCATTTATATAAAAGAATGTACGAGCTAACAAAGCTATTACAAAAGGAATTTTGAATTGAACATGTTCTGTTGATGAGATGTGGTTTTAAGAATCTTTAACGTTAAAATTTTGAAATTACCATAAAAATCAGATGATGACGTCATTATGACGTCACCTCAATTTTGATTTATAACATGTACTTGTTTAGCCAACATACCAGGTTTGAATGCAATTGGACTTACGGTTCTCTTGATATGGGCCCTTGAAAAATGAGCCTTTAAGATGACATCACGTAACACATAATGACGTCATCGTGACATCACTCTTCGGCACACAATTTCAGATTAGGGTCTATGTTTGGGTTAAGTTTGCTTAAGATCTGATGTTGTTTAGTGACCAAAGTGCCGCAGACAAAATTCGTGTTTAAGAAGAAACCAAAATAGTGGGTATTGTGTAGTTTAGGATTTCTGTATTAATTGTGTTCATGTTAGCTTCTGGAGTATTTGATTATTCCAAAAGCCTTTTTTTGTTACTAAAGTAGACTTCTCTGAATCCCAATGACACGTGCTTTTGTGATTTGGAAAGGTTTTTTAAGGCGGAAAATACGATTTTCTTACGTTGTGTCACGTTTTGGCTCGGTCAACTACTCTCCCACCAGCTATATATCCGTGTAAAGCTGGGTATTGCGCAATCACGTATTTTGTTACCTCTTAGCTAACGATTTCACTCCAAAAAACCCCTGCAGATGTTCTTCGACGTGGCCCTTTGTTCTGAATGTGGCAAAACGAACAATTTTCAAGTAGATTGTGTTCATGCCTGGGCGAAAGTGTACTAAACTACACAATCGCGCGAACAGAACAAAAACAAAGGCTTTCCTGCTGTAGCGGAAACGCCAAAAAATGTGCGTCTGTTGTAAACATACGCATGGCTTTTCCTTTTTTTCTTTTTTATTTAACATAAAGTATCAGAAGGTCTATGTCTTTGCTAAGTTTAAGATCTGAGATTATTTTATGATTAACATTTCGTACTCCAAACTTGACCTTTAAGTTCATGTTACATGCCACACGAAGACGTCATTATGACGTCACTCTTCGCGGCACGACTTTGCATCAGGGTCTATACCTATGCTAACTCTGACTAAGATTCGATGTTGTTTGATGACAAAAGTGCCGATCAGAAAATCTATGCACAAAGTCTATGGGATTTGGGATAGAACTAAAATAAGAAGCAGAAAAAAAATAGATATAGGGCCTTCAAAAATGCAAATTTAAGATGACGTCACGTGACATGTGATGACGTCATCATGACGTCATGATTCGGCACCCATCTCGAGTAGATAGTCAATGCATATGCCAAGTTTGAAGTTCATGGCATTTGAAGAAGTGCAAAATTTTAAGAGTACAATGAAATTTGAAACATTTACAAATTCATAAAAAATCAGTCGATGACGTCATCATGACGTCACTTCGGATTTTGCATGCTAGTGGCACTATCTACCTACCCACCAATTTTTATGACGATCGGACGTACCCTTATGTGTGTTTCAGAAATGCACATTTTTGATGACGTCATGATGACGTCACACATTTTTCAAATGTATGTGAAAGAATATAGGAGCTAACAAAGCTATTACAAAAAGAATTTTGAATTTAGCATGTTCTGTTGGTGAGATATGGCTTTAAGAAACTTTGAAGTTCAAAAACTTTAATATTACTGTAAAATCGTATGATGACGTCATCATGACGTCACCTTAATTTTCATCTATAACACGAGCTACCATACCAACATACCAGGTTTGAAGGCAATCGGACCTACCGTTCTCTAGATATAGGCCCTAGAAAAATGCACATTTAAGATGACGTCACATGACACGTGATGACGTCATCATGACGTCACGTTTCGGCTTACATTTTCAGCTGAGGGTCTATGTTTGTGTTAAGTCTGATTAAGATCCGAGGTTGTTTAGTGACCAAAGTGCCACTTACAAAATTCGTGTACAAAGTCTATGGGATTTGGGATAGAACTAAAAAATTCACAGAAAATCAGCCGATGACGTCATCATGACGTCACCTCGGATTTTACATGCTAGTAGCACTATCTACCTACCCACTAATTTTTATGACGATCGGACGTACCCTTATGTGTGTTTCAGAAATGCACATTTTTGATGACGTCATGATGACGTCACACATTTTTCAAATGTATGTGAAAGAATATAGGAGCTAACAAAGCTATTACAAAAAGAATTTTGAATTTAGCATGTTCTGTTGATGAGATATGGCTTTAAGAAACTTTGAATTTCAAAAACTTAAAAATTACTATAAAATCGTATGATGACGTCATCTTGACGTCACCTCAAATTTCATCTATAACACGAGCTAGCCTACCAACATATCAGGTTTGAAGGAAATCGGACCTACCGTTCTCTAGATATGGGCCCTTGAAAAACGCACCTTTAAGATGACGTCACGTGACACGTGATGACGTCATCATGACGTCACTCTTCGACATACTATTTCAGCTTAGGGTCTATGTTTGAGGTAAGTTTGGTTAAGATCTGAGGTTTTTTAAGACCTAAAGTGCCGCGGAGAAAATTCGTGTACAAAGTCTATGGGATTTTGGTCAGAACTAAAAGAAGAAAAAAAAAACTAGAGGTCTATGTTTTTAAGAACATAGGGCTTTTCCATATGTTTTTATGATGTCACTTCGAATTTTGTAAACTAGTGACAAATCTACCTAACCACCAAGTTTCGTGACGATTAGACATGGTCTATCCTTATGTCTTTCAAGAAATCATGCCTTTAATGACGTCATTATGACTTCAGTAATTTTTCGCATTTATATAAAAGAATGTACGAGCTAACAAAGCTATTACAAAAGGAATTTTGAATTGAACATGTTCTGTTGATGAGATATGGTTTTAAGAATCTTTAACGTTAAAATTTTGAAATTACCATAAAAATCAGATGATGACGTCATTATGACGTCACCTCAATTTTGATTTATAACATGTACTTGTTTAGCAACATACCAGGTTTGAATGCAATTGGACTTACGGTTCTCTTGATATGGGCCCTTGAAAAATGAGCCTTTAAGATGACATCACGTAACACATAATGATGTCATCGTGACATCACTGTTCGGCACACAATTTCAGATTAGGGTCTATGTTTGGGTTAAGTTTGCTTAAGATCTGATGTTGTTTAGTGACCAAAGTGCCGCAGACAAAATTCGTGTTTAAGAAGAAACCAAAATAGTGGGTATTGTGTAGTTTAGGATTTCTGTATTAATTGTGTTCATGTTAGCTTCTGGAGTATTTGATTATTCCAAAAGCCTTTTTTTGTTACTAAAGTAGACTTCTCTGAATCCCAATGACACGTGCTTTTGTGATTTGGAAAGGTTTTTTAAGGCGGAAAATACGATTTTCTTACGTTGTGTCACGTTTTGGCTCGGTCAACTACTCTCCCACCAGCTATATATCCGTGTAAAGCTGGGTATTGCGCAATCACGTATTTTGTTACCTCTTAGATAACGATTTCACTCCAAAAAAAACCTGCAGATGTTCTTCGACGTGGCCCTTTGTTCTGAATGTGGCAAAACGAACAATTTTCAAGTAGATTGTGTTCATGCCTGGGCGAAAGTGTAAACTACACAATCGCGTGAACAGAACAAAAACAAAGGCTTTCCTGCTGTAGCGGAAACGCCAAAAAATGTGCGTCTGTTGTAAACATACGCATGGCTTTTCCTTTTTTTCTTTTTTATTTAACATAAAGTATCAGAAGGTCTATGTCTTTGCTAAGTTTAAGATCTGAGATTATTTTATGATTAACATTTCGTACTCCAAACTTGACCTTTAAGTTCATGTTACATGCCACACGAAGACGTCATTATGACGTCACTCTTCGCGGCACGACTTTGCATCAGGGTCTATACCTATGCTAACTCTGACTAAGATTCGATGTTGTTTGATGACAAAAGTGCCGATCAGAAAATCTATGCACAAAGTCTATGGGATTTGGGATAGAACTAAAATAAGAAGCAGAAAAAAAATAGATATAGGGCCTTCAAAAATGCAAATTTAAGATGACGTCACGTGACATGTGATGACGTCATCATGACGTCATGATTCGGCACCCATCTCGAGTAGATAGTCAATGCATATGCCAAGTTTGAAGTTCATGGCATTTGAAGAAGTGCAAAATTTTAAGAGTACAATGAAATTTGAAACATTTACAAATTCATAAAAAATCAGCCGATGACGTCATCATGACGTCACTTCGGATTTTGCATGCTAGTGGCACTATCTACCTACCCACCAATTTTTATGACGATCGGACGTACCCTTATGTGTGTTTCAGAAATGCACATTTTTGATGACGTCATGATGACGTCACACATTTTTCAAATGTATGTGAAAGAATATAGGAGCTAACAAAGCTATTACAAAAAATTTTTGAATTTAGCATGTTCTGTTGGTGAGATATGGCTTTAAGAAACTTTGAAGTTGAAAAACTTTAATATTACTGTAAAATCGTATGATGACGTCATCATGACGTCACCTTAATTTTCATCTATAACACGAGCTACCATACCAACATACCAGGTTTGAAGGCAATCGGACCTACCGTTCTCTAGATATAGGCTCTTGAAAAATGCACATTTAAGATGACGTCACATGACACGTGATGACGTCATCATGACGTCACGTTTCGGCTTACATTTGCAGCTTAGGGTCTATGTTTGTGTTAAGTCTGATTAAGATCCGAGGTTGTTTAGTGACCAAAGTGCCACTTACAAAATTCGTGTAAAAAGTCTATGGGATTTGGGATAGAACTAAAAAATTCACAGAAAATCAGCCGATGACGTCATCATGACGTCACCTCGGATTTTACATGCTATTAGCACTATCTACCTACCCACTAATTTTTATGACGATCGGACGTACCCTTATGTGTGTTTCAGAAATGCACATTTTTGATGACGTCATGATGACGTCACACATTTTTCAAATGTATGTGAAAGAATATAGGAGCTAACAAAGCTATTACAAAAAGAATTTTGAATTTAGCATGTTCTGTTGGTGAGATATGGCTTTAAGAAACTTTGAAGTTCAAAAACTTTAATATTACTGTAAAATCGTATGATGACGTGATCATGACGTCACCTTAATTTTCATCTATAACACGAGCTACCATACCAACATACCAGGTTTGAAGGCAATCGGACCTACCGTTCTCTAGATATAGGCCCTAGAAAAATGCACATTTAAGATGACGTCACATGACACGTGATGACGTCATCATGACGTCACGTTTCGGCTTACATTTTCAGCTGAGGGTCTATGTTTGTGTTAAGTCTGATTAAGATCCGAGGTTGTTTAGTGACCAAAGTGCCACTTACAAAATTCGTGTACAAAGTCTATGGGATTTGGGATAGAACTAACAAATTCACAGAAAATCAGCCGATGACGTCATCATGACGTCACCTCGGATTTTACATGCTAGTAGCACTATCTACCTACCCACTAATTTTTATGACGATCGGACGTACCCTTATGTGTGTTTCAGAAATGCACATTTTTGATGACGTCATGATGACGTCACACATTTTTCAAATGTATGTGAAAGAATATAGGAGCTAACAAAGCTATTACAAAAAGAATTTTGAATTTAGCATGTTCTGTTGATGAGATATGGCTTTAAGAAACTTTGAATTTCAAAAACTTAAAAATTACTATAAAATCGTATGATGACGTCATCTTGACGTCACCTCAAATTTCATCTATAACACGAGCTAGCCTACCAACATATCAGGTTTGAAGGAAATCGGACCTACCGTTCTCTAGATATGGGCCCTTGAAAAACGCACCTTTAAGATGACGTCACGTGACACGTGATGACGTCATCATGACGTCACTCTTCGACATACTATTTCAGCTTAGGGTCTATGTTTGAGGTAAGTTTGGTTAAGATCTGAGGTTTTTTAAGACCTAAAGTGCCGCGGAGAAAATTCGTGTACAAAGTCTATGGGATTTTGGTCAGAACTAAAAGAAGAAAAAAAAAACTAGAGGTCTATGTTTTTAAGAACATAGGGCTTTTCCATATGTTTTTATGATGTCACTTCGAATTTTGTAAACTAGTGACAAATCTACCTAACCACCAAGTTTCGTGACGATTAGACATGGTCTATCCTTATGTCTTTCAAGAAATCATGCCTTTAATGACGTCATTATGACTTCAGTAATTTTTCGCATTTATATAAAAGAATGTACGAGCTAACAAAGCTATTACAAAAGGAATTTTGAATTGAACATGTTCTGTTGATGAGATATGGTTTTAAGAATCTTTAACGTTAAAATTTTGAAATTACCATAAAAATCAGATGATGACGTCATTATGACGTCACCTCAATTTTGATTTATAACATGTACTTGTTTAGCAACATACCAGGTTTGAATGCAATTGGACTTACGGTTCTCTTGATATGGGCCCTTGAAAAATGAGCCTTTAAGATGACATCACGTAACACATAATGATGTCATCGTGACATCACTGTTCGGCACACAATTTCAGATTAGGGTCTATGTTTGGGTTAAGTTTGCTTAAGATCTGATGTTGTTTAGTGACCAAAGTGCCGCAGACAAAATTCGTGTTTAAGAAGAAACCAAAATAGTGGGTATTGTGTAGTTTAGGATTTCTGTATTAATTGTGTTCATGTTAGCTTCTGGAGTATTTGATTATTCCAAAAGCCTTTTTTTGTTACTAAAGTAGACTTCTCTGAATCCCAATGACACGTGCTTTTGTGATTTGGAAAGGTTTTTTAAGGCGGAAAATACGATTTTCTTACGTTGTGTCACGTTTTGGCTCGGTCAACTACTCTCCCACCAGCTATATATCCGTGTAAAGCTGGGTATTGCGCAATCACGTATTTTGTTACCTCTTAGATAACGATTTCACTCCAAAAAAAACCTGCAGATGTTCTTCGACGTGGCCCTTTGTTCTGAATGTGGCAAAACGAACAATTTTCAAGTAGATTGTGTTCATGCCTGGGCGAAAGTGTAAACTACACAATCGCGTGAACAGAACAAAAACAAAGGCTTTCCTGCTGTAGCGGAAACGCCAAAAAATGTGCGTCTGTTGTAAACATACGCATGGCTTTTCCTTTTTTTCTTTTTTATTTAACATAAAGTATCAGAAGGTCTATGTCTTTGCTAAGTTTAAGATCTGAGATTATTTTATGATTAACATTTCGTACTCCAAACTTGACCTTTAAGTTCATGTTACATGCCACACGAAGACGTCATTATGACGTCACTCTTCGCGGCACGACTTTGCATCAGGGTCTATACCTATGCTAACTCTGACTAAGATTCGATGTTGTTTGATGACAAAAGTGCCGATCAGAAAATCTATGCACAAAGTCTATGGGATTTGGGATAGAACTAAAATAAGAAGCAGAAAAAAAATAGATATAGGGCCTTCAAAAATGCAAATTTAAGATGACGTCACGTGACATGTGATGACGTCATCATGACGTCATGATTCGGCACCCATCTCGAGTAGATAGTCAATGCATATGCCAAGTTTGAAGTTCATGGCATTTGAAGAAGTGCAAAATTTTAAGAGTACAATGAAATTTGAAACATTTACAAATTCATAAAAAATCAGCCGATGACGTCATCATGACGTCACTTCGGATTTTGCATGCTAGTGGCACTATCTACCTACCCACCAATTTTTATGACGATCGGACGTACCCTTATGTGTGTTTCAGAAATGCACATTTTTGATGACGTCATGATGACGTCACACATTTTTCAAATGTATGTGAAAGAATATAGGAGCTAACAAAGCTATTACAAAAATTTTTTGAATTTAGCATGTTCTGTTGGTGAGATATGGCTTTAAGAAACTTTGAAGTTGAAAAACTTTAATATTACTGTAAAATCGTATGATGACGTCATCATGACGTCACCTTAATTTTCATCTATAACACGAGCTACCATACCAACATACCAGGTTTGAAGGCAATCGGACCTACCGTTCTCTAGATATAGGCTCTTGAAAAATGCACATTTAAGATGACGTCACATGACACGTGATGACGTCATCATGACGTCACGTTTCGGCTTACATTTGCAGCTTAGGGTCTATGTTTGTGTTAAGTCTGATTAAGATCCGAGGTTGTTTAGTGACCAAAGTGCCACTTACAAAATTCGTGTAAAAAGTCTATGGGATTTGGGATAGAACTAAAAAATTCACAGAAAATCAGCCGATGACGTCATCATGACGTCACCTCGGATTTTACATGCTATTAGCACTATCTACCTACCCACTAATTTTTATGACGATCGGACGTACCCTTATGTGTGTTTCAGAAATGCACATTTTTGATGACGTCATGATGACGTCACACATTTTTCAAATGTATGTGAAAGAATATAGGAGCTAACAAAGCTATTACAAAAAGAATTTTGAATTTAGCATGTTCTGTTGGTGAGATATGGCTTTAAGAAACTTTGAAGTTCAAAAACTTTAATATTACTGTAAAATCGTATGATGACGTGATCATGACGTCACCTTAATTTTCATCTATAACACGAGCTACCATACCAACATACCAGGTTTGAAGGCAATCGGACCTACCGTTCTCTAGATATAGGCCCTAGAAAAATGCACATTTAAGATGACGTCACATGACACGTGATGACGTCATCATGACGTCACGTTTCGGCTTACATTTTCAGCTGAGGGTCTATGTTTGTGTTAAGTCTGATTAAGATCCGAGGTTGTTTAGTGACCAAAGTGCCACTTACAAAATTCGTGTACAAAGTCTATGGGATTTGGGATAGAACTAACAAATTCACAGAAAATCAGCCGATGACGTCATCATGACGTCACCTCGGATTTTACATGCTAGTAGCACTATCTACCTACCCACCAATTTTTATGACGATCGGACGTACCCTTATGTGTGTTTCAGAAATGCACATTTTTGATGACGTCATGATGACGTCACACATTTTTCAAATGTATGTGAAAGAATATAGGAGCTAACAAAGCTATTACAAAAAGAATTTTGAATTTAGCATGTTCTGTTGGTGAGATATGGCTTTAAGAAACTTTGAAGTTGAAAAACTTTAATATTACTGTAAAATCGTATGATGACGTCATCATGACGTCACCTTAATTTTCATCTATAACACGAGCTCCCATAACATACCAGGTTTGAAGGCAATCGGACCTACCGTTCTCTAGATATAGGCCCTTGAAAAATGCACATTTAAGATGACGTCACATGACACGTGATGACGTCATCATGACGTCACGTTTCGGCTTACATTTTCAGCTGAGGGTCTATGTTTGTGTTAAGTCTGATTAAGATCCGAGGTTGTTTAGTGACCAAAGTGCCACTTACAAAATTCGTGTAAAAAGTCTATGGGATTTGGGATAGAACTAAAAAATTCACAGAAAATCAGCCGATGACGTCATCATGACGTCACCTCGGATTTTACATGCTAGTAGCACTATCTACCTACCCACTAATTTTTATGACGATCGGACGTACCCTTATGTGTGTTTCAGAAATGCACATTTTTGATGACGTCATGATGACGTCACACATTTTTCAAATGTATGTGAAAGAATATAGGAGCTAACAAAGCTATTACAAAAAGAATTTTGAATTTAGCATGTTCTGTTGGTGAGATATGGCTTTAAGAAACTTTGAAGTTCAAAAACTTTAATATTACTGTAAAATCGTATGATGACGTCATCATGACGTCACCTTAATTTTCATCTATAACACGAGCTCCCATAACATACCAGGTTTGAAGGCAATCGGACCTACCGTTCTCTAGATATAGGCCCTTGAAAAATGCACATTTAAGATGACGTCACATGACACGTGATGACGTCATCATGACGTCACGTTTCGGCTTACATTTTCAGCTGAGGGTCTATGTTTGTGTTAAGTCTGATTAAGATCCGAGGTTGTTTAGTGACCAAAGTGCCACTTACAAAATTCGTGTACAAAGTCTATGGGATTTGGGATAGAACTAAACAATTCACAGAAAATCAGCCGATGACGTCATCATGACGTCACCTCGGATTTTACATGCTAGTAGCACTATCTACCTACCCACTAATTTTTATGACGATCGGACGTACCCTTATGTGTGTTTCAGAAATGCACATTTTTGATGACGTCATGATGACGTCACACATTTTTCAAATGTATGTGAAAGAATATAGGAGCTAACAAAGCTATTACAAAAAGAATTTTGAATTTAGCATGTTCTGTTGGTGAGATATGGCTTTAAGAAACTTTGAAGTTGAAAAACTTTAATATTACTGTAAAATCGTATGATGACGTCATCATGACGTCACCTTAATTTTCATCTATAACACGAGCTCCCATAACATACCAGGTTTGAAGGCAATCGGACCTACCGTTCTCTAGATATAGGCCCTTGAAAAATGCACATTTAAGATGACGTCACATGACACGTGATGACGTCATCATGACGTCACGTTTCGGCTTACATTTTCAGCTGAGGGTCTATGTTTGTGTTAAGTCTGATTAAGATCCGAGGTTGTTTAGTGACCAAAGTGCCACTTACAAAATTCGTGTACAAAGTCTATGGGATTTGGGATAGAACTAAAAAATTCACAGAAAATCAGCCGATGACGTCATCATGACGTCACCTCGGATTTTACATGCTAGTAGCACTATCTACCTACCCACTAATTTTTATGACGATCGGACGTACCCTTATGTGTGTTTCAGAAATGCACATTTTTGATGACGTCATGATGACGTCACACATTTTTCAAATGTATGTGAAAGAATATAGGAGCTAACAAAGCTATTACAAAAAGAATTTTGAATTTAGCATGTTCTGTTGGTGAGATATGGCTTTAAGAAACTTTGAAGTTCAAAAACTTTAATATTACTGTAAAATCGTATGATGACGTGATCATGACGTCACCTTAATTTTCATCTATAACACGAGCTACCATACCAACATACCAGGTTTGAAGGCAATCGGACCTACCGTTCTCTAGATATAGGCCCTTGAAAAATGCACATTTAAGATGACGTCACATGACACGTGATGACGTCATCATGACGTCACGTTTCGGCTTACATTTTCAGCTGAGGGTCTATGTTTGTGTTAAGTCTGATTAAGATCCGAGGTTGTTTAGTGACCAAAGTGCCACTTACAAAATTCGTGTACAAAGTCTATGGGATTTGGGATAGAACTAACAAATTCACAGAAAATCAGCCGATGACGTCATCATGACGTCACCTCGGATTTTACATGCTAGTAGCACTATCTACCTACCCACTAATTTTTATGACGATCGGACGTACCCTTATGTGTGTTTCAGAAATGCACATTTTTGATGACGTCATGATGACGTCACACATTTTTCAAATGTATGTGAAAGAATATAGGAGCTAACAAAGCTATTACAAAAAGAATTTTGAATTTAGCATGTTCTGTTGATGAGATATGGCTTTAAGAAACTTTGAATTTCAAAAACTTAAAAATTACTATAAAATCGTATGATGACGTCATCTTGACGTCACCTCAAATTTCATCTATAACACGAGCTAGCCTACCAACATATCAGGTTTGAAGGAAATCGGACCTACCGTTCTCTAGATATGGGCCCTTGAAAAACGCACCTTTAAGATGACGTCACGTGACACGTGATGACGTCATCATGACGTCACTCTTCGACATACTATTTCAGCTTAGGGTCTATGTTTGAGGTAAGTTTGGTTAAGATCTGAAGTTTTTTAAGACCTAAAGTGCCGCGCAGAAAATTCGTGTACAAAGTCTATGGGATTTTGGTCAGAACTAAAAGAAGAAGAAGAAGAAGAAGAAGAAGAAGAAGAAGAAGAAAAAAAAAAAAAATCAGAACAAAAACAAAGCCTTTTCCGAAGGATTTCGGAAAAGCCAAAAAATCAGAACAAAAACAAGGCCTTTTCCGACGGAGTGTCGGAAAAGCCAAAAACGAGAGATGTGTGACTGTTGATGAACAGTACACATAGCTTTTCCGCTCTGCATTTTTTTTTTTTTTTACATGAAAGGAATTAAGGAATAAAGAGTAAGTTTAAAGAGTGAAAGTATTAAGAGTGAAAGTATAATAAAGGTTGCATGAAATATACCTTAGATTTGTAGATTTTTTTCTCTAGGAAGGTTAGGGGCAATTACCATAAATGGGCGTATCTAGACCGCTATTACGATCAAGCATATTCATGATTAAGTTAATTTATATAACAAGCATCGCACGCATTATTCAGACAGCTATATAAGGTTGAAGTAAAAATATTTTGTCTAGCTACTGTTGTGGCTATATTGGTAGAGCACTGAAAGCTTTAGACTACAGAGGCCTGGGTTCGAATCCTCTGCCCGATTTATATTTCAAGGGAAAACACAACGTCTATTTATGACAATTGACCCTAACTTACCTATGAAAAAAAATCACGCGTTCGGGTGTTTTGTAAGTGACGTGACAGGGTTATGTGATGCATTACATCATCTTTTGGAATTTGCGAGCGGGTAAATTGTGGGGGGGGGGGGGTTGAAAAGTGGTTGAAAAATTGCGTAAATGAGCCAAACAAATCACAATTAAGAGAAAAGAACAATGTTATATTTAGTAACAAACTAATTTATTAAGATCAAAAATATGTTTCAAAAATAACTTCTGTTTTTGTTATTTTTAAATACAGTCTGTTTTATGGTTGTATATTGTATAAGTCTTAAGCTAGATAAAATTACAAAATGGAATAGATATGTCAAAGTAGGTGCAAGTTTAATGTTCAAGATGTGATTTTAAAGTAATGTGCCTCTTCTACCGACGCAGTTGAGTGAGATTCAGTCAGATGAGTGAACTGTCGAAATGTTGTGGGAACTTTGAAATTCACATTGGAGAAATTGGAAGCTTATGTGACACATAATGGTGTATAACAGTTGTCAATGTGCACAAACATGATAATGAAGTTGGCTTGAAGTGCAAAAGTTCCAAAGATTGGATTTTGGTAGTTTGCCTGCGTGATTGGTCAGGAGTTAGAATAGTGTGCATATATGTTATGGCTGTTAGTCTAAAATGACATCTTGAAGTAAGACATCTTGAGTAAGCATATATAAAATACATGGAAACTTACAAACGTATGTTATATAAAAAATCAACAGTGCTGTTTAAAGAAGTTAAAATATACAAGGATAACTTGTGAGTGCTATAAAACAACTTTCAAATGTAGATAACGTGTTTTTACAAACGAACTTGAAAAAAATGAACACGAGGTGGCTGATGCAGAAGTCAGGTTGTTGGCACAATTATTTAATGTATTCTATTCTTCATTTGAAACATTCATAACTGCAGAAATATTTGGGATAAGCTTCCGGTGGCTATACAGTTATGAAGGTTGCAAAGGGGAAATGTGATATATTTGTGTGTGTGTGTGTGTGTGTGTGAGTTTGTATATGCCGGCAATCGTGGACCTAGGACAAAAGAATTCGGGCGTAGACAAAGGGGTCCACGTTTGACCGAACGTCCACGATTGAAAATCGTGTACAAAACCAATGGGAGGCCTTCCGAAAAAGTTAGAGTATAAACAAAAGAGGAACAATGGGAGGTCCACGATTGCACCCGTTTACATGACTGTGTGTGTGTGTGAGTGTGTGAAAGAGAGACCCAACTGCAGGAGTAAATATTTTCTTTTAATACGTTAAATTATATTCGTTTGCACTAATAAACAGAATTTTGTTAACAGAGTTTGCTGTTAACAAAACAAGTCTAGTGATGTTATCCACTTTTATATATCAGGTCAATTGAATCCAAAAATGAAGAGAAATTAGTATTTAGTGTTCTTATTTTCTCTAAAAATATTATGGGAGTTTGGCTCCCCCTTTCCATCGGGTATATTTAATTACTTAACGTTTACGTACAAAGCTGTAACTGACTTGCTTTCAGAAGAACATGCTATCCTCCACATACATTCTCAATTGGTAATCTGTACTTATAATCTATTATGTTCAAGAAAATATGCCACTTCTGCATACTGATCTCCTCGTTTTGCATGACAGATTGCATTTGTAAATAGTGGGAAATGCATCATCAAACCTGTCAGATACTGAAGAAATGTATCTTTATCTGTCATTGTGCTGTTGCCTTGTTCGTCCTTATAACCTCAACTACACCCAGCCTGATATTTGTCCATTTCAGATAAATTCTGTGCAAGAGCAACCCAAATCTGAACTATTGAAAAGGATGAGTATCTTGATAGTAGCGTGGAGATGGGCCAATTTTTTAATTCTGCATTAAAATTTCACTTAAAACTTCATTGAATAATTCACACCCAAAGCAATAGTTTTGTTGCAGTATCTTTGTCAGATACAGTTTAATAAAAGGAATAAAAACATTCTGCAGTTAAAATGTCGTCTTCTTTTTTGTCAGTAAAATTTATTCTTTTGGGGCAGAAAGAAAATGCATGGTTTGAAAATTCTTTAATGGCAAAGAAAAACATGGGATTTCCAACCGAATTTATTGTGATTTATATTACTTGTTACTAGTATTTAGCTGTTGTTTTCTTAGCTTGGGAATCGATGGAGTTTGGGCTGCTGATCTGATTTAACTAAAGTTTTTGGTGTGTTCAGCCAATTGGCTCCTGGTTTAGTCCAACGCGCTACGCTATGGCATTGTCAAAACTTGTCATATGAGGGCGCACTTTAAATATTTTCCCGTAACGCCTGGCAAACTCTACCAAAGTACCAAGAAAAACGTACATAGTTTATGCTAGTTAGGTACTACTTTAAACATGGGGGCATCATGCCGTCCAATATCTCCAGAACTAAATGTGGGATCTGGTTGAACTTCTATTTCTATACAGATAGAGACACACATCTGCCTTAGCTTACACCAGTAGTCGGGTAAACTTTGAACCACTTAAGTTGTGTGCTGCCCCCAGCGTTGGTTTGTGGGATCTTCATACGGTTTAGTCAAAATGTGACTTCTTATATTGCAGACCATGTGAGGATTTTGGCATATACATTGTACGTGCTTTGATTCTGATTGCCGAGGAAGACAACGGTAAAATATACCGGCCTACCTGCATACCACGATTGACTCCAATTGGATGTACAGTTCTCTGGATATAGGACCTAAACGTATGCACCTTTCAGATGTTGCCACGTGACGCATGGTGATGTCATCACGACAGCACTTGTAAAAACAAACATTTACAACATGGTCTTTGTCTGAGTCAAGATTGGATTCAATCTGATCAACACTGTCATTGATCAGATTGACTATTCAGTTTTGCATATCTCTCGCGGTTGATTTTTCAACATTTTCTTCAGGGTTCAAAGGACTTTTCATTGCAACTTCCGGTCTGGTGACGTCATCAATCTTTGCCTCCACTCAACTTGTTCTTAGCATGAAGCCGATTACATACATCAATTATAAAGTGATTTCAGCAAACTTCGCCACACACATCTACCGATTATTTATTTTAAAAAAAATTCAACCTGCCGCTAGAGGGCGCTCGAACATTTTATGACGTCACAATTTTGTGTGTGTAAAGTACAACCTAGCCAGAGACTAATATCGTTGAAAGCAAGTTTACATATTTTTTCACTTTCAAATGATGAGGCACTTCCGTTTTGGACCGGAAGGAAGGGTCACGTGACTTTGCACGTTTTATAAAAAATGAAGACCCTGGATTATTCTATCGGTTCCCGTAAAAATCAAAATCAGATCTCTCTCAATTGATTTTTATATTGATTTTCAAAGATTAAACTTTCAAGTTATAAGGCACTTCCGGTTTGGGCCGGAAGGAAGGGTCACGTGACTTTGCACGTAATATAGAAAATGAAGACCCTGGATTATTCTATCGGTTCCCGTAAAAAGCAAAATCAGATCTCTCTCGATTGATTCTATATTGATTTTCAAAGATTAAACTTTCAAGTTGTAAGGCACTTCCGGTTTGGACCGGAAGGAAGGGTCACGTGACTTTGCACGTAATATAGAAAATGAAGACCCTGGATTATTCTATCGGTTCCCTTAAAAAGCAAAATCAGATCTCTCTCGATTGATTCTATATTGATTTTCAAAGATTAAACTTTCAAGTTGTAAGGCACTTCCGGTTTGGACCGGAAGGAAGGGTCACGTGACTTTGCACGTTTTATAAAAAATGAAGACCCTGGATTATTCTATAAGTTGCCGTAAAAAGCAAAATCAGATCTCTCTTGATTGATTTTATATTGATTTTCAAAGATTAAACTTTCAAGTTATAAGGCACTTCCGGTTTAGACCGGAAGGAAGGGTCACGTGACTTTGCACGTAATATAACAAAAGAAGACCCTGGATTATTCTATCAGTTGCCGTAAAAAGCAAAATCAGATCTCTCTCGATTGATTTTATATTGATTTTCAAAGATTAAACTTTCAAATTATAAGGCACTTCCGGTTTGGACCGGAAGGAAGGGTCACGTGACTTTGCACGTAATATAAAAAATGAAGACCCTGGATTATTCTATCGGTTCCCGTAAAAAGCAAAATCAGATCTCTCTCGATTGATTTTATATTGATTTTCAAAGATTAAACTTTCAAGTTATAAGGCACTTCCGGTTTAGACCGGAAGGAAGGGTCACGTGACTTTGCAGGTAATACAAAAAATGAAGACCCTGGATTATTCTATCAGTTCACATTAAAGCAAAATCAGATCTCTCACGGTTGATTTTATATTGATTTTCAAAAACTAAATCTAGAAATCTTTGGTTGCTTGTAATCTGATACTTGATGACGTCATCGTGACGTCATTATCGGAAAACTCGAGAGCTATGTAAACTATGCTATCTGAAGCAGAAATCTGCATTATATCTCTTGCGGTTGATTTTTCAGCAATTTTTTTAGGTTTAAAGGTCTTTTCATTGCAACTTCCGGTCTGGTGACGTCATCAATCTTTCTCCACCTCAACTTGTTCTTAGCGTGAAGCCGATTACATACATCAATTATAGAGTGATTTCAGCAAACTTCGCCACACACATCGACCGATTATTCATTTTAAGCATTTTTAAACTTGCCGCTAGAGGGCGCTCGAACATTTTATGACGTCACAAATAATTTGTTTGTGAAGTACAACCTAGTCGGAGACCAACATCGTTGAAAGCAAGTTCCCATCTTTTTCCACTTTCAAATGATGAGGCACTTCCGGTTTAGACCGGAAGGAAGGGTCACGTGATTTTACGCACACGAGATAAAATAAAGATCCTGGATTATACTATCAATTCCCACAAAAATCAAGTTCCGGGCTCTCACGGTTGATTTTATATTGATTTTCAAAGATCAAATCTGCTAATCTTTAATTGCTTGTAATTTGATACATGATGACGTCATCATGACGTCAGAGTAATATGCACGAGTTCAGTACAGGGTCTCAGTGTATGCCAACTCTCATTAAGATTGAAGTTTGTTTAAGGGCAAAAGTGCCGATTAGAAAAAACGTGCATAAAGTTTATGAGGTTTTGGGGAGAAAAAGAAAAAGAAGAAGAAGAAAAAACTAGAGGTCTATGTTTTTAAGAACATAGGGCTTTTCCATATGTTTTTATGATGTCACTTCGAATTTTGTAAACTAGTGACAAATCTACCTAACCACCAAGTTTCATGACGATTAGACATGGTCTATCCTTATGTCTTTCAAGAAATCATGCCTTTGATGACGTCATTATGACTTCAGTAATTTTTCGCATTTACATAAAAGAATGTACGAGCTAACAAAGCTATTACAAAAAGAATTTTGAATTTAACATGTTCTGTTGATGAGATATGGTTTTAAGAATCTTTAACGTTAAAATTTTGAAATTACTATAAAAATCAGATGATGACGTCATTATGACGTCACCTCAATTTTGATTTATAACATGTACTTGTTTAGCAACATACCAGGTTTGAATGCAATTGGACTTACGGTTCTCTTGATATGGGCCCTTGAAAAATGAGCCTTTAAGATGACATCACGTAACATATAATGACGTCATCGTGACGTCACTCTTCGGCACACAATTTCAGATTAGGGTCTATGTTAGGGTTAAGTTTGCTTAAGATCTGATGTTGTTTAGTGACCAAAGTGCCGCAGACAAAATTCGTGTTTAAGAAGAAACCAAAATAGTGGGTATTGTGTAGTTTAGGATTTATGTATTAATTGTGTTCATGTTAGCTTCTGGAGTATTTGATTATTCCAAAAGCCTTTTTTTGTTACTAAAGTAGACTTCTCTGAATCCCAATGACACGTGCTTTTGTGATTTGGAAAGGTTTTTTAAGGCGGAAAATACGATTTTCTTACGTTGTGTCACGTTTTGGCTCGGTCAACTACTCTCCCACCAGCTATATGTCCGTGTAAAGCTGGGTATTGCGCAATCACGTATTTTGTTACCTCTTAGCTAACGATTTCACTCCAAAAAAACCCTGCAGATGTTCTTCGACGTGGCCCTTTGTTCTGAATGTGGCAAAACGAACAATTTTCAAGTAGATTGTGTTCATGCCTGGGCGAAAGTGTACTAAACTACACAATCGCGCGAACAGAACAAAAACAAAGGCTTTCCTGCTGTAGCGGAAAAGCCAAAAAATGTGCGTCTGTTGTAAACATACGCATGGCTTTTCCGTTTTCCTTTTTTATTTAACATAAAGTATCAGAAGGTCTATGTCTTTGCTAAGTTTAAGATCTGAGATTATTTCATGATTAACATTTCGTACTCCAAACTTGACCTTTAAGTTCATGTTACATGCCACACGAAGACGTCATTATGATGTCACTCTTCGCGGCACGACTTTGCATCAGGGTCTATACCTATGCTAACTCTGACTAAGATTCGATGTTGTTTGATGACAAAAGTGCCGATCAGAAAATCTATGCACAAAGTCTATGGGATTTGGGATAGAACTAAAATAAGAAGCAGAAAAAAAATAGATATAGGGCCTTCAAAAATGCAGATTTAAGATGACGTCACGTGACATGTGATGACGTCATCATGACGTCATGATTCGGCACCCATCTCGAGTAGATAGTCAATGCATATGCCAAGTTTGAAGTTCATGGCATTTGAAGAAGTGCAAAATTTTAAGAGTACAATGAAATTTGAAACATTTAAAAATTCATAAAAAATCAGCCGATGACGTCATCATGACGTCACTTCGGATTTTGCATGCTAGTGGCGCTATCTACCTACTCACCAATTTTTATGGCGATCGGACGTACCCTTATGTGTTTCAGAAATGCACATTTTTGATGACGTTATGATGACGTCACACATTTTTCAAACTTATGTGAAAGAATATAGGAGCTAACAAAGCTATTACAAAAAGAATTTTGAATTTAGCATGTTCTGTTGGTGAGATATGGCTTTAAGAAACTTTGAAGTTCAAAAACTTTAATATTACTGTAAAATCGTGTGATGACGTCATCATGACGTCACCTTAATTTTCATCTATAACACGAGCTACCATACCAACATACCAGGTTTGAAGGCAATCGGACCTACCGTTCTCTAGATATAGGCCCTTGAAAAATGCACATTTAAGATGACGTCACATGACACGTGATGACGTCATCATGACGTCACGTTTCGGCTTACATTTTCAGCTTAGGGTCTATGTTTGTGTTAAGTCTGATTAAGATCCGAGGTTGTTTAGTGACCAAAGTGCCACTTACAAAATTCGTGTACAAAGTCTATGGGATTTGGGATAGAACTAAAAAATTCACAGAAAATCAGCCGATGACGTCATCATGACGTCACCTCGGATTTTACATGCTAGTAGCACTATCTACCTACCCACTAATTTTTATGACAATCGGACGTACCCTTATGTGTGTTTCAGAAATGCACATTTTTGATGACGTCATGATGACGTCACACATTTTTCAAATGTATGTGAAAGAATATAGGAGCTAACAAAGCTATTTGGTTTGAAGGAAATCGGACCTACCGTTCTCTAGATATGGGCCCTTGAAAAACGCACCTTTAAGATGACGTCACGTGACACGTGATGACGTCATCATGACGTCACTCTTCGACATACTATTTCAGCTTAGGGTCTATGTTTGAGGTAAGTTTGGTTAAGATCTGAGGTTTTTTAAGACCTAAAGTGCCGCGCAGAAAATTCGTGTACAAAGTCTATGGGATTTTGGTCAGAACTAAAAGAAGAAGAAGAAGAAGAAGAAGAAACTAGAGGTCTATGTTTTTAAGAACATAGGGCTTTTCCATATGTTTTAATGATGTCACTTCGAATTTTGTAAACTAGTGACAAATCTACCTAACCACCAAGTTTCGTGACGATTAGACATGGTCTATCCATATGTCTTTCAAGAAATCATGCCTTTAATGACGTCATTATGACTTCAGTAATTTTTCGCATTTATATAAAAGAATGTACGAGCTAACAAAGCTATTACAAAAGGAATTTTGAATTGAACATATTCTGTTGATGAGATGTGGTTTTAAGAATCTTTAACGTTAAAATTTTGAAATTACCATAAAAATCAGATGATGACGTCATTATGACGTCACCTCAATTTTGATTTATAACATGTACTTGTTTAGCCAACATACCAGGTTTGAATGCAATTGGACTTACGGTTCTCTTGATATGGGCCCTTGAAAAATGAGCCTTTAAGATGACATCACGTAACACATAATGACGTCATCGTGACATCACTCTTCGGCACACAATTTCAGATTAGGGTCTATGTTTGGGTTAAGTTTGCTTAAGATCTGATGTTGTTTAGTGACCAAAGTGCCGCAGACAAAATTCGTGTTTAAGAAGAAACCAAAATAGTGGGTATTGTGTAGTTTAGGATTTCTGTATTAATTGTGTTCATGTTAGCTTCTGGAGTATTTGATTATTCCAAAAGCCTTTTTTTGTTACTAAAGTAGACTTCTCTGAATCCCAATGACACGTGCTTTTGTGATTTGGAAAGGTTTTTTAAGACGGAAAATACGATTTTCTTACGTTGTGTCACGTTTTGGCTCGGTCAACTACTCTCCCACCAGCTATATATCCGTGTAAAGCTGGGTATTGCGCAATCACGTATTTTGTTACCTCTTAGCTAACGATTTCACTCCAAAAAAACCCTGCAGATGTTCTTCGACGTGGCCCTTTGTTCTGAATGTGGCAAAACGAACAATTTTCAAGTAGATTGTGTTCATGCCTGGGCGAAAGTGTACTAAACTACACAATCGCGCGAACAGAACAAAAACAAAGGCTTTCCTGCTGTAGCGGAAAAGGCCAAAAAATGTGCGTCTGTTGTAAACATACGCATGGCTTTTCCTTTTTTCTTTTTTATTTAACATAAAGTATCAGAAGGTCTATGTCTTTGCTAAGTTTAAGATCTGAGATTATTTTATGATTAACATTTCGTACTCCAAACTTGACCTTTAAGTTCATGTTACATGCCACACGAAGACGTCATTATGACGTCACTCTTCGCGGCACGACTTTGCATCAGGGTCTATACCTATGCTAACTCTGACTAAGATTCGATGTTGTTTGATGACAAAAGTGCCGATCAGAAAATCTATGCACAAAGTCTATGGGATTTGGGATAGAACTAAAATAAGAAGCAGAAAAAAAATAGATATAGGGCCTTCAAAAATGCAAATTTAAGATGACGTCACGTGACATGTGATGACGTCATCATGACGTCATGATTCGGCACCCATCTCGAGTAGATAGTCAATGCATATGCCAAGTTTGAAGTTCATGGCATTTGAAGAAGTGCAAAATTTTAAGAGTACAATGAAATTTGAAACATTTACAAATTCATAAAAAATCAGCCGATGACGTCATCATGACGTCACTTCGGATTTTGCATGCTAGTGGCACTATCTACCTACCCACCAATTTTTATGACGATCGGACGTACCCTTATGTGTGTTTCAGAAATGCACATTTTTTATGACGTCATGATGACGTCACACATTTTTCAAATGTATGTGAAAGAATATAGGAGCTAACAAAGCTATTACAAAAAGAATTTTGAATTTAGCATGTTCTGTTGGTGAGATATGGCTTTAAGAAACTTTGAAGTTCAAAAACTTTAATATTACTGTAAAATCGTATGATGACGTGATCATGACGTCACCTTAATTTTCATCTATAACACGAGCTACCATACCAACATACCAGGTTTGAAGGCAATCGGACCTACCGTTCTCTAGATATAGGCCCTAGAAAAATGCACATTTAAGATGACGTCACATGACACGTGATGACGTCATCATGACGTCACGATTCGGCTTACATTTTCAGCTGAGGGTCTATGTTTGTGTTAAGTCTGATTAAGATCCGAGGTTGTTTAGTGACCAAAGTGCCACTTACAAAATTCGTGTACAAAGTCTATGGGATTTGGGATAGAACTAAAAAATTCACAGAAAATCAGCCGATGACGTCATCATGACGTCACCTCGGATTTTACATGCTAGTAGCACTATCTACCTACCCACTAATTTTTATGACGATCGGACGTACCCTTATGTGTGTTTCAGAAATGCACATTTTTGATGACGTCATGATGACGTCACACATTTTTCAAATGTATGTGAAAGAATATAGGAGCTAACAAAGCTATTACAAAAAGAATTTTGAATTTAGCATGTTCTGTTGATGAGATATGGCTTTAAGAAACTTTGAATTTCAAAAACTTAAAAATTACTATAAAATCGTATGATGACGTCATCTTGACGTCACCTCAAATTTCATCTATAACACGAGCTAGCCTACCAACATATCAGGTTTGAAGGAAATCGGACCTACCGTTCTCTAGATATGGGCCCTTGAAAAACGCACCTTTAAGATGACGTCACGTGACACGTGATGACGTCATCATGACGTCACTCTTCGACATACTATTTCAGCTTAGGGTCTATGTTTGAGGTAAGTTTGGTTAAGATCTGAGGTTTTTTAAGACCTAAAGTGCCGCGCAGAAAATTCGTGTACAAAGTCTATGGGATTTTGGTCAGAACTAAAAGAAGAAGAAGAAGAAGAAGAAGAAAAAAAAAAAAAATCAGAACAAAAACAAAGCCTTTTCCGAAGGATTTCGGAAAAGCCAAAAAAAAAACCGGAACGAAAACAATACCTTTTCCGCAGGTATGCGGAAAAGCTAAAAACCGGAACGAAAACAATACCTTTTCCGCAGGTATGCGGAAAAGCTAAAAAAAACGGAACGAAAACAATACCTTTTCCGCAGGTATGCGGAAAAGCTAAAAAAACCGGAACAAAAACAATACCTTTTCCGCAGGTATGCGGAAAAGCTAAAAAAAAAAGGAAGAAAAAAAAAAAAATAAAAAATCGGAACAAAAACAAAGCCTTTTCCGACTGGTTGTCGGAAAAGCCAATAATAACAGGGTACCACACGTGACAATTAAGAAATCCCATTTTGAAGATGTCTCAGTCACTTCAACATGTTCCACGCTTCAAACCTTTTGCACTCGACATTTTGAATCCCTACGAAGCACGTTATGGGGCAAAAGCAACCCCACCCCCTTTTTGTGTTGGTCATTGTGTTCCCGGAATCTCAGGAATTCTTTTCAGAAATCTAGGGGAATGTGCTAGGTATAACAATAGTCTGGAGTGAGTATAGTGTGTAGGGACAATGGGGGGGGGGGGGGGGGGGGGCATTTAACCTCTTTGTTTTGTTCTTATCCATATAGGCAAAACAATACATGTAGGGTTTGTGGTTTGTTGCAGCTTTAGGCGTAGGCCCCTACAAGAAAAAACAACAACGACAAATGGTAGGGGGGGGGGGGGGGGGTTCGACCCCCAAACACCCCCACCGGATCCGCGCCTGTAGTCAGCATTTTTTATCAAAAATCGGAAGGCCTATAAGGCAGTGGCGTAGCCAGGCTCTTCCTAGAGGGGGAGGGGGGGGGGGAAACGGGGGGAATGGCTATTTTCAAGGGGGGAAACTCGTACCTTCGCCAACTCGTACCTTCGCCAACTCGTACCTTCGCCAACTCGTACCTTCGCCAACTCGTACCTTCGCCAACTCGTACCTTCGCCAACTCGTACCTTCGCCAACTCGTACCTTCGCCAACTCGTACCTTCGCCAACTCGTACCTTCGCCAACTCGTACCTTCGCCAACTCGTACCTTCGCCAACTCGTACCTTCGCCAACTCGTACCTTCGCCAACTCGTACCTCTAATTAAGACAACTCGTACCGCATAAAAAAATATGCCAAATTGCGTTGGATACACCATGGAGGAAGGATATAGAGGATATACGAACTCTTTATTTTTGTTTTTGTGAAATCCAGATGCATTTTTGGGACCGATCCTCAAAAACTCTTTGCTGATTCGAACAATGGGTCCATGATTTTTTGTTTGCATTCCATTTTATTGGGAAAATTGGGAGTTGTGAAAAATGCTTAATTTCTTTTCCCATGTTTTTCCTTTCTTCTTGTGAGCTTGTATAATTAACTGGAATTTGATATTTATTTATTTCTTTTCTGTTATTTAGGTTTCGGAAATGGCAAACAGGACATCTGAGCAAGACGTACTGTGTGTAAGACACCGACAGATGATCTTCAAAAAGTTATGCCCGCTCTTAGAAATGGGGACCCCCTTTTTTTTGCTTTTTGTGTGTGTAGCTTGGTTATTTCTTTGGACGTTGCATAATTTCCATTTTTCGCAACTAGTTTACTTAATTATATTTTGATATGTTGGTGCCCAGTCTTCTTTTTTAGCGGAACTATAATTGTTTTGCTTCATTTATTTGGCTTTTCTTAAATCCGTTTTAGGAATTGATTAAAAAATAATAGATTTGTTTAAAAGAAATGTGGGTGTTTGGATTTATTTTATTTATTTATTTATTGATACCATCTATTCTTATTATCATATATTATTTTCATGTTTCTTTTTTCTCCCTTTTTTTTGGGGGGGGGGGGGGGGGGGGGGGTTCTCGTTTTTATTTCAAACAACGGATGATTCAATCTCTTTTTTGAACATGTGTGGCTCTGAAAAGAGCCGTTTGTGTCCCATAACTAACGAGTAAAAGGCTCTCCCTTGGATGCGCATGTACTGCTTTCGCTGGAAGTACGGTGAGATCATAGTAAATTAATTCCTATTCACAAATTTGACAAAACAAGGGTGCGCCACGCTAAGCGTCAGGCCTATTAATACTAATGCGCGCATCACCGGTACCAAGGCGGCACGTTCAAACGTGGCCACTCAACTTGAATGCTAATTACGCCCTTTAGTTTGGCTACGACACCGCAATTAAAGAAGGTGACAGAAGTAGGCGGCCGAGCTATAGAATATGACAATTGGGTTTCAGGGTTTGTCATTTAATATCTTTCAGTTTCAGACGAAAAGCATCAATTGGGTTTGTCATTTAATAGCAGTGTGACGCACGGTCAACTTAAAAAAATACATGTCCGCAGTTCCCTATTAGTAAACAAAGTACATGTATAGAAAAGAATACGTGCATCATGCATATAGTTTTAAGTGTCCAAAGTTCACTTTTTCTATATAAATTATAAGCCGTTAAATTAGAAACCGGTAAATTGTTTTACATAAATACAATCCACAAATACATTTAACTTTACATTCCTTTTCCAGCAACGTCTAATATATACAATAACCGGGCCTACAATCAAAGCAATAATTTCAGAACCATTTCAGAACATCATTGACGGTACGACTTGACTTCCGCGTGAAGGTACGAGTTGGCGAAGGTACGAGTTGGCGAAGGTACGAGTTGGTATGATGTTGTCGAGTTGAAGGTACGAGTTGGCCAAGGTACGAGTTGGCGAAGGTACGAGTTGACCTGTTACCGGAAATTCGACTTTTGTTAAATAGGTCCACGCTATAGTAACGCATATCTACACACTACAGATGGCGACACCCCCCCCCCCCCCCCCCCAAAAAAAAATAATTCCCAATTTTCCAGAGGGGGGCAAGCGGGGGAAAAGTTGCCTCCCCCCCCCCCCCCTTAGCTACGCCACTGGCCTAAGGCCTAAACATAAGCGTAGCAAGGTAATTTATATGGGGGGGGGGGGGGGGTAGATGTGAAAATGGGCACTCGATATATCGGGGGCACAGGGGGCACTAAAAATTGTCAGTGGGGGTACAGGGGGCACTATAATTTCGAGTGAGGGCACACTAGGGCCAGCAGCATGAAGGAAATTATTCTAATGTTGCGGCGATTGTGTACTTACGGGCCCCGTTCCTATAAGAGAACAAATTCCACTTTGAAGTTATTGGACTTACCGGCCAAACTAGCTTGCGACATTAAAAACCAATAGGTATGTCGTAGATAAAGGGCAGGATTTAGATTTTTTTTGTGTGCGATATTTTGGGGGTACAAAAAGGGCACTCTGAAAATATTGGGGGACTACACCCTTAACCCCCCCCCCCCCACCCCCCCCCCCCCCCCCCACGCTGGCTACGCCTATGCTAAAGGATGGTGTGTTGGTCTGACATGGAATGACCCATTGCCATCTTCTAGTTGGAAAATATTGCCCGGAATTATCTAAAGGTAGAAGTAAAAGACAGAAAAGACAAATAGAAATGACAAGACATTTTTTGTTTTGTGTTTCTGATGTGTTATTTTTGCATAAAGTGAAAGCCAACCTGTTTTAAATCCGGTTAGGAAGTAGGTTCTGCTGCGTAACTTCCTGAAATTCATAGTGCATGGCCGTGTCAGCATTTCTGTTGTTTCCTCATAAATTGCTGAATGGCCTTTCTATTGTGGTTCTTTCTATTTTTCTTGAAAAGGCACCCGAATATCTATTTGATAAGACGGGGGGGGGGGGGGGGGGGGGCTTAGTGTGGCGCAATTGTAATGCTGCATTCTGAGAGCCTAAATTAATTAGCAGGCCTAAATCGCGGTGTACGCAACATTTTCTGGTGTTGGGTTGGATTTATTTGGGGGGGGGGGGCATCCGCCTTTAAGAATTCACAAATCTAGGTGCGCAAGGCGTATTATGCTTTGTACTTACGGAACCCCTTAAAATACATTTGTTGTACTCTGGAAAATATATTTTCTCTTTCGCTACCTCAAAAAATAGTTATTTCGTCCCACATAGTAATACTGTATGCCTACCTTAGTTTCTCATAATAGATATTTGGACTTTTAAATATGAACACAACGTCCATAGAAATGTTCATTCCCTCGTAATTATATCAATTTCAAATGAACTAACACTTTTTCGAGGAATGTATTATACTGAGCTAGGGGCGAAATATCAGGGATCACGAAACATTCATATAGCTTGGGTAACGACCAAAAATTACATTGATTAGTTTCTAAGCTTATGACTATAGTGTCGCTGGCAAAGTGTGAATCTGCGCAATGTTAATGGTGTTCCCACTTTGTCCGGGTTGGCAAAGTGGGAATTCCAAAACTGCCTAGCACAAAATTCAGAACTTGCAAAAGGTTGTAAGCCGGCAGTGACTCCTACTTTGCGTAGTGCAATGGTAGCGCAATGCGAGAATGTTCCAGTGATTGCTTCAGGCAACTCCCTTCGTCTAAAGTTATACTAAAATGATTCCCCGAGATAATTTTCGTCAGCGATTTTTATAAACGGCGTTTTAAGGGATGGTTGTACACATTACAGTTTTTCTCAATCGCTTTAACACGGCAACTGCAACTAAAGTGACGATAATCAGAAGTGAAATCGCACCATTCAAAACTTTGCGTGCCTGGTGCGGAACTTAAAGTTGTCTTTTGTTGTATTCGCACAAATTTCGGTACACTAGAAAATTGTTGCATCTCATTAAACGTTAGCAATGTACATTTCACACGTTTTCCTCTGAATGCATTTTTCTTCCAACTAAGGGGCCGTCCATAAAGTACGTACGCACGAAATGCCGACTTTTTTTACCCCCCCCCCCCCTCCCCCTCCTGACTTCTCAGACTACCCTATTCTAGCATCATTAAACGTCACAGTACACCTGCTGTAGTAGTATGATTCGCATGTCGCACCCAAAGACTGAAATACATCACAAAATGGTGACCGAAAAACAAAAATTGGAAATTTTTTTATTAACGGACCTGGAAATGATTGAACAGTGATATATTTTGAACCAAAACAGTAGTCAATGATGACATGAACCAAAAAACTTAAAAAGGAAACAAAATATCCCAAAACACTTGACGTTTCATGAGTGGTTTATTGAGAGAGTGAATAATGCTTAAACGTTTTGTTAGCATTATTTGCCGTTGTTTTGTTTTGTTTTGTTTTGTTTGTTTGTTTGTTTGTTTGTTTGTTTGTTTGTTTGTTTGTTTGTTTGTTTGTTTGTTTGTTTGTTTGTTTGTTTGTTTGTTTGTTTGTTTGTTTGTTTGTTTGTTTGTTTGGGTCTTTTTTTGGGGGGGGACGAGGTTGAATGCAGATATTGAATTAAAATAAAGAAAACACATAATTGAAATTTGTATGTTGTCATAATTTCTTCTGTTTCACTATGTTTTTTAATATACGTTAGTGATCTGTTGACAGTCTGCGCGATTTGACGGTGGTATGAGCTTTTGTAAAAAGTTTCTTGATATTTGAATACAATTATTCATTCTGGCATCAGTATTTGTAGTTTAAGTTAGCATACCAAGTGTTTTAGGAATCGGGTTATTTGTTTTGATGAACATGTATGAGGTTGCGGTAACCGTGTTAAAGCGATTGAGAAAAACTGTAATATACTGTTCTTTTAAATGATCTTTCCAACTACAGCAATTTTAAAACGAACGCTTGTTGTAGCCCAATCGTCCGGCCTCTAAGCCAACGCGCGCGTCCCTTAAATTTGGCAAATTTCCAAGACTCGCCCATAAAAGGTTTGACATTTGGGATAACATAATAGGCGCAGTCATTCATTCGTAATAGTCACCACTTCAAGTACTTTCATAAATTGCGGCCAGTCAACAAAGGCGTGTTTTGTGTGGCTTTTTGGCATAAAGAAGAAAATCCTTGTTTCTCGGGCGCGGGATTATTTGAACGCATTACGAAAAACATGGATACAACCAAGGGACACTATAATTTGGGCATGGACAGAGATCGGGCATGCACAGACCTATATAAATAACATGGACCCGCAATTGAAGCCAATTGAATCCATCTTACCGTACCGAATACAATACGTTTGACAACCTTCTCCCCGGGGTTTACTTTCATCCTCGTTCGCAATAGTACCCATTTTTATATACAGTGTAGTCACGATGGCCTCATCTGCCTTCAGTAGTCACACAGCTGATATAGACGCATTACGAGTCCGTGGGACTGTGGGCATCGGTCCTTATTTTTGTATATTTAATGTCTTTTTAATTTTTTATATTTAATGTCTTTTTCTATTTCTGTGTAGTCTCGCGTGTGGTGCTTGCCTTATTGTCTTTTGACTTTTTGTGTTTCGAATTCTTGCGTTGTTTCTATGTTGATGTTGGGTGATTTACTGATTTGAAAATGGTAATGAAATTGTTGTATTTATGTAAAATGCGAGGACCACAATGGAGACACGTCCAGGACATTTGTTTGTGTTATTCTCGGCAAACTATTGTCATTTTTCGTTGATTTTCAGATCTGCCAAAACAAATCAAATCAAATCAAATCAGTTCTGCAATCATCCATAATGAACATTGTAATCAGAAATCAATTGATATGGGCACCGACAATAAGGTTCTTTTTGGTCTTTTCTTTTCAATAATAAAAAACATTCTGGGGAAACACAAAATTGTTTTGCCATTGCTTCACTGACAATAGAAGTCCACGTGACACGCGTGTCACGCTCTCCCGCCCACGGAAATTCCTGGCAAACTGACGTACCAAATATCAAGACCACTATCTGGAGATCACTTGGGAGGGACAGTCGTTCAGCGGTGAGTAACTGTAATTGTTGGTCAGTTTCTTTAATTCCGGCATATACCAATGCCGTTCTGTACCATTGAGGAGACTTAAATCTCATATAATTATTACTATAGCGTGGATTCTTTCTTGGTCGGCTTTGTATGAATCGATAATCTTAGGCGTGTAGCTGGAAATTTCAAAATGGAGTTGTTCATTTTGGCGATAGCCCTAGAATGACGCCATGATATTGCGTCCTTTTAGGGATAATATGGTGATTGCTAGGATGACCCTAGCCTTATTTGCTCCTCATAATTATAAGGCTAGCAAAATTCCAGTCGTTGAGAGTTTGGAAAGATTTTACTTTACTCACCAAAATCGGTCAGGAACATCAACAATGTTGGGGGGGAAAAACCATCAATCTGTGTTTGGATGAAACTTTGGCACAACTTCTAATTTTGAGTTTTTCGTGGAAAGATTTTACATTAATACCCCCCACCAAATTCCATCATTAACAGCAAAAACTTGGAAAATAACCACCCATTTGTATAAACACCTGGCACAACCTTTAATTTTGCGACTTTTTAAGGGACATTTCGTGCAATATACGGGAAGAAAGTTTGAATTGTCTGTGTTGGTCGTGGCGCAGTGTAGGCCTACTTCAATAGTCGCATAATGATGGTACACACGAAAGATGTAAGATGTATTTCTTTCCGGTTCCATAGCCAACAGGAAGTATTCTGATAAAAGATTTCTTCTAACTGCGTACGCTCTTCAGAAAAAGAGCTACGAGCAAAGTGAGTGTGCTCGTTGGTGACTTCGGTTTATCATCCCCATAGATTTGTTTATGCGGAATTAGCTTGAACATTCCAGCTCTAGGCTCATGACGTGAGATTCGCCATTTAGAGCTGGAAGGAATTCTATAGGGTTCGTTAGGGTCGGTTTAGATCTTGCCGATATCTTCCGTTTCCCTGAATATATCAACCAAACACTCACCTTGCCGGCAGAGTAGTCATTCATGCAGCTTGTCATCCCCTCAAAATTAGAATATGCTCAAGTTAAACCCGGAAACAATATGAATTTTTCGTGCAACTCGGTGCATGCACAAACCAGCTGTGTACAAAGTAATGAAGCGGATTTCTGAACATGAACGATGTTTTCCGATCGATTATCGGCCAGCGGCACTACTCGCGCCTCGAACCCTATAGAACGAACCCTATAGAATTCCTTCCAGCTCCAAATGGCGAATCTCACTGCCATGAGCCTAGAGCTGGAATTTTCAAGCTAATGCGGAATACTATATTAATTTGTCATAAGTGCAATAGTGCATATCGTTTGAATGTACATCAGACTGGCCTTGATTTTGTAAAAGTCACCGACAGTTGTCATTTAAGGTATCATGTAACGCAGTAGCATTCTTGTGACATAGTGTATGTGCAAGATTGCGTTATACGCATAATTTCCTTGTTACTATAAATAGAGCGTGCAAGTCTAATTCCCCGTCAAATTGCACTAGCCACTGCCCACTGTTCAAGGTTTGATTGAGGTTTACGAATGCCGGTGTCATGAATATCCGACTCCCATTGATATCCGACTCCTATATATATCGACCTCAACGATCTAACCCTATTGTGTATATACATCAAAACGAAATTAATAACCCGATGATTGTCTTACATAGATAGCCTTGAATTGGAACCCTTTTCCCGCGGAAATGTTTGTGTGGGACGGAGTGTCCTTTCGCGGGTTGAGGTTGCAGGAAGGCGTTTCAGTACCGCTTTGTTTCGCAAGGCCGTGGGAGCTAGGTACCGGTGCTATGCATCACGGAATGAATATATTTTCCACATTGTAAAGTATACCTACAGGTATATTAACAATTTGCATAGTGTTTGAGATAGTACGTGTTATTAACCGCAAAGCTCCTATTAGTTTTAGGTTCAAAGAAAGCACGCGCTAGAAAAATTCTATAAATGGTTGAAAAGCAATGATGCATTATGCATATAACAAAAACAAAGTTCTATTTTGTTGCACTTTTGAGTTTTAGTAAGCTACGAGGCTCGGAATAGAACAAAAATTATGGGATGTGTCCTTTCCTGGCTGTGACGTCATGAGCAGTAAAATTAATGCTTGCCACGCAGTTGCACAGACAGTCTTGTTTTACTTATACTATACTGAAGGCAGGGCTTTGTCTGCTTTATTGTTTCTTTGCTTTACATAAACTTGATAGGCCTATTGAATGGAAATGAGTAGGAACAATCATTGTATGCAACCGCCTAAAATTCATTTTCATAAAACCGAGTGATACCTCGAAATGAAGTGTCAAGTATAGCCTATTTCCTTTCTAAGGCATGTAAAAACCCAACTCCAAAATGAAGGTTCATTTCGTAGGATCGATCACAATTTGTTTGGTTTCTGTTTTCCTTGTTAATATTGGTTGATTTTTACTTTTTATTTTCATAGGTTATCGTGGAGCATTCGCTTGACTGGAAAACACAGGACGAAAACATGTCTTTGGCAATCCTGCTCGTCTGCATCGTGCCTGCCGTACTGGCAAACTCCGCCGGCCCTCCGATAGCAAGCAATCCCAACCTGTGTACCAACATGATACCGATCGGTCATAACGGGGGTACCAGTCTGGCTACCGACCAAGACAATCCGCCCTACAATATCACCACGTCTGCCAGCGAATATGCCGCAGGAGGCACCATAGATGGTATGAACATACTAGCAACAATAGACGACAGAGCGTACGAGGGTCAAATTCAGAGCTGCTTAGCACAACAATTTGCTTAGCACCAAAAAAATCTTGCTCCAGTCAGTAAAAACTGGTTACCAGCAAAAAGGCCATGGGTTTTTTATTTTAAGCAAACGGCTGAATTCCAGCTACAAGCGATACACTCGCATCAAAATTTGGTTGGGTATTCCTGTATTTACCAAGGAAGACTGTTCATGCTAAGCAATTTTATTGTGTGCTTGGCATCGCAGTGAAATTGTCCCCGGGTCTTTGCGATCACTTCTATCACTTTCTATGTTAACGTTCTGGTACTATTAACAGACTAGTCTGGTGACAGACTTTTAGTTTGTATTTATCGATTCGATTCTGCTTAATTCAACATTGCCTTCGCAGCCGACAGGCTGAATTGTGGACAAAATTACATCATATAATGTGAAACTACAATTACAAAATTACACCAAAAGTTGAGTTCCAATTTTTCATTATGATTCTGGTCATCAATTTGCAGTATTTTATGTAATGAAATAAAATAAATGTAAATTCAAATGCCTGTATTTTCGTCACCGGACTATACCAAAAGTACCGAAGGGTTGGTTGGGACGCCCTTGGACAGCCAGGTAAAGGAAACTCAAACAAACAAAAGAAAACAGATCAAAAAATTAGCTGGCCTGACGTTTCGAACTTAAGCAAGTTCTTTCTCAAAGGCAAAAAGAAAACGATTGGAAAGCCATGGCCAAAAACCGGTTCAAACCAGTCTGAGAAATTAAGAAACTGGGCGAGACCATTTTGATAAAAGGAAAAAAAAAAAAAAGAACGACTGTGACACTATTCCCGTCTGAAACTGCCCAGGCAATGGAATATTAATCGCATTGTTCGATGTTTTCTTTGTAGTGACCATCACTGGATTGAGTAGCAACACGTTCAAGGGGTTCTTCATCCAAGCCCGGCGCGCCGATCCAGCTCTGGACAACGACGTTGCTATCGGAACATTCTCCAATCCTCCGGCCAACACCCAGCTTCTCATGTGTCACAGCGTGGCTAATGTAAGATTGAAACATTTTTAATTACGGGGACCTTCTCCGAGTCTTCCTGTGATGCGCCCGGCATTAGTAATTTAAGTCACAAGAATCCGATATTTCTTTAGCAGTAACTATCATCTTATTACGCACTATGTGACCCAATGTGAACAAACTGAAATTCCTTAACTATGCTGTCCATTAAAATACTATGTTTAGTGATGACCGGATATTTTCATAACTATATATCTTAGTACGTTTCTTGTTATAAACAAGAAACAATATAATTTAGTTTGCCTCCAACTCACTTTAAAGTATTAATTAGGGTCATATAAAAGGCAGGAGTGTTGTTTGCATGTATTGCATTCGGATTACTTGGAATAAAACGCCCAAGACGATAGTTAACTTTCCACTTGCATGTTTGATCCGAATTTCCATTAAGTTACGCCACTTTCCAGTGCAATTGCAGAATCTAACGAGATTCTTGATTTTAAGCGCACGTAAAATAATTTTGGGATCCCCCCCCCCCCTAGAAAAAAAACACTGGCGACGCACATGCACGGCAGAATAGTTAAGAGATAGCTTAGTCCCGCCCCAACCATACTGTCCCCTCGGGGTAATACACGGCTTTTCCACCCGTTCAAGGTACATTTAAATTTGTTAATGCGAGGTTCCCAATTTTCATGCAAGGTGACGCAGTTTCCAAAACGAACTCGGGCTGTTAAAAAATGTGTATAAAGGCAGGGCTGTGTTTCCACGCTCCTAGCCAAAGCCCAGCTGACTTGATGTTAATTTTGGTTCCTCTACCTACCTTTGCTATTGGAATATACTGGACAAATTTACGAAGTATTCCTCTTGTGTAACGAAAATTGTCATGTCTGATCAATAGCTCAGTACACAAAATTTTCTGTGCTTTGTTTCCCAAGATTTTATAGGCTATGTAAAGCAAAACTTAAAATGCAATATCTGAACATTTTTGTGCTGAATACCACGTCCAGAAGCTGCAAAATTGAAACTTTTCCAAATCGGAAAGATCATACAGCGACGTGACGTTGTTTATATTTAATTAATTGCAGTCCGCTTGGGCCCACTCAAGCAGCATTGACAGGTCCACGATCGCAGCCAGATGGACCGCCCCTGCACAGGGTGAAGGCCCTATCGAGTTTGTGTAAGTACACCTAATTTTGCATTCCTTATCCTTTGTATTTGTTTTTGGTTTGTATATAACGTTAATGGAAGCTGCCAATGCAAGGGCGCTAAAAGCCACTGTGGGACTACGAAGTCGGTGGTCGTGTTGGTAAACCCTACCATACCCATGTTTTTTCTAGGCCCAGATCTAAATAGGATAAATCTTCAACAGAAGCCGGACAAATCATCTCGATATTCAGACCTGTAAGCCGAGGCGGGATAACTTCCACCGTTGGTGAGACAAGAGGTGGGGGTTTTAAACACTGCCTTAGTCAGTCGGTTCCTGACAATTCAACAATGTTGGAATCATTACATTCCGACTCGTACGTTTTTGCGCAAGCTCAGTAAGCCCCCTCCCCCCATCAGACTACAATGCGTAACACAGGGTAAAAGTAACGATGAGAATAGGAGGGGTGGGTTAGGTTTTAGGATAAGGGTTGACGGTGATGCTCTTGGTAAAATTGGGTTTATTACATCACAATTTTGATACAATACGTCATCGGGAAGGAGTTGTATACATGCAAATCTGATATTCATGCGATGCGGGGAACTCTTTAATATCCTAATCAATGCCCCGGTGTTTTTTCTCGGTGTAGGGCTACCATCGTGAAAGGCGTTCCCAACAGAAGCTACTTTTACACCGGTGTCAACTCTGAGCAGATGAGCTTTGTGGCTGGTGGCGTCACCGGAATGACAGGTAAATTTACCCCACCAAGTTTAAGTTTCCACATTAGTCGTTATAATCGCCGACAGCGTCTGCATGGAGTTCCCCGATGCCATCTCCGATTATTGAAACGTTCTGTCCCGACCACTGATCTCTATATAAACTGGATAGCTCATTGGCCATTGCGCGCTGTGCAAGCAACTGAAGCCAGCACCCGCCATATTACCACTCCCAATTTACCACTGATCGCTAACGAACGGGGATGAAAATAATGAGACCATGGGTACAAGGTTGGAAAGCCTGTTGTATTGGGAGTGATAAAATGGCGGACGGTGGCCTCAACTCGAACAGCCGATGCGCTATCCAGTTTACGTAGAGATCAATGGTCCTGACTGAAGCAACAATTGAGGAAGGTAGTCGAAGTGAAGTAGCATTTAAGCTCTGATATGTTTACAAACACGCTATTGGGCTGAGTGGTTCGACGGTTTAGACGCCATTTGTTTTCATGTCATGAACTGATTTTGCCCTGGCAATCTGCGACTTTGACGTCTTAGACCAAGTAAAAAAGAAATCAGTTGATCGCCCCCGCCCACATCATTTTTTGAAGCCGCATCCTTTTTTCTTTCCTAAAGAGGTTTTTCATGCATAAACAATTTGGTAATTTAATAAAATACATAGAACACTGTTGAGCAGGGATATCTTGACTCGACTTACTAGTAGAATAGCTAATAAAAAGCTGGCGGTCATTTTGAACTGAAAATTTGGTTACCATTTTGAATTTAAATGCGTGGCGGCCATCTTAGAAAAAAAATAAAAAATTACTTGCCCTGATGGTGCTGTAGGCGGTCATTGCGACTATATGGAAACTAGGCTATTAATGACCGGCAGGAGGGATCTTGGCAATCCTGTTTTTGATTTTTATATTTACCATCGGAAGCTAAATTTTCTTTTTAAAAATCGAAAATCTTTCGAAGTGTAAATATGTGTATTAGAAGGTCCGGGGAAACTATTGCTCATTACACATGTCTGCTGATGGCGTTCATTTGCATAATTTTCGTTTTCGTTCTCGTTATCGTGGCCTGTGTCACCGGCCCTTTAACATAGCATGACGGCAGCACTTCACGAGTTACCGAGGAATTTATGGCTTGTTCGCATGCGCATATGCCGTAACTACGAACTGCGTGCATACGGGGTTAATGCGAAATTTCCTTGCTAGCCCAATTAGCACGGAATTGCAAAACGTATACGAACGCGAAATTCATCCGAATCCATTAAATTGGTTCCAGCTTGAGCCGAATGCAGTCGAGTAGAGTCCTGTACCCAAGCTGCCGTGCGCTGAGTGAACATTTCGATTCAATGGATTTCTCCCCAACTGACAAATTATGGAAGAAAATGCAATTTTTAAGCGAAAAAAATGCAATGCCCTGTTTTATCTACCTCCATGGTTTTATGTGCTGCCTGCAAAGATTGCCCTGCAAATTCACACTGTAAGAATTAGTCCCGCTCCAGTTCAAAATTTAGAACTTTTTACATCTGTCACTTACCAGGCTCGATGTTTTGGTGGAATATTTCATTGGAGAGATGATGACTTAGTGTTAGCAATTTGGAAATTCTATTTGAACATTTAACAGGGTGCCGCGCCCAAAAATCACAGATACATCATCTTTAGTCATAATGGTTGAGGCTGAATCAATTCGAATTTCCAACTGAAGTTGGGCTGGTCAATAGACCCAAGACGTAATGATGTCACGCTTTGTTTAAATATGCGCTTTCCTATACGAGCCTAGTGCGGACGATTGTCTGGCATATACCGACTTGGCCCAATTTCATAAAGCTGTTAAGCACAAAAATTTGCTTAGCATGAAAATGTCTTGCTTAATAAAAACAGGTTACCAGCCAAAAATCCATGTCATTTTCATGCTAAGCAAACAACAGCTGAATACCAGTCAAAAGCAATATTCCACACATGGAAATCTGGTTGGTAATCCAGTTTTTATCAAGGAAGCATTTGCATGCTAAGCAAATTGTTGTGCTTAACAGCTTTATGAAATTGGTCCCTGGCTCCCGTAGGAAAGCGCGCATTAAGCAACGCCATTATGTCATTAAGTCTTGGGTCTATTAATTGGCTCGATCGAGCATATGAGTGCATGTCTAACATTGCTGGCTTTTTGAGATTCATTTCCACGGAAACTGGGAGCGCACTTCTCCTTTTGGGGAATATTAGCGCTCATATGGGGCTTTTGCTTTTGGTTTTGCACATGTAGGGGGGTTTTGTTTTTGGTTTTGATGTTTTTTCGGTTTTGTATTTGGTGTTTTTCTTTTTTTGGTATTTTGGTATTTCTTTTTTCTTGCTTTTCTTATTTTTCTGTTTTTTTAATTAGTTTTTTGGTTTTTGCTTTTTGTATGCTTTTTTGTGTTTTTTTTGTGTTTTTTTTGCTTTTCAGTTTCAATCTTTGGATCCCAGTAGCAAGACCGAAATCCCGCATCAGTCGTGTCCAATCGAACGACCAAAAAAAAAAAAAAACGAACAAAACATATATTGTTTACAATTATTTGTCAGGTTCGCAGGAAACTCGATTTCACATGGAAGCGGTGATAGCGCTGAAATTCTGGACGTTTCGTAGCCGTTTTCACGAAAAGACGAATTCCGGAATGGCTTCCTCTTGACAAAGCCATTCCGGAATTAGTGTGCGTTTCGGCACTTAATGAACACGGCGACGATTTACTGTATTTCATAAACTCCCTTCTGTAAAATCACTTTCAGTGCCGGCTAACGAAGGAACAACTCAAGCGAGCACTACTTCAAAAGGTAAGTAGCATGCACATAAGTAATAGGTGTTACGAAATTGATACAAAGGTTAAACAAAAAGTTAAAGCAGTGCTCACCAGGAATATTGGAGCTACGAAATTAGTGTTGGATAAGCAGGAAGAAAATGACTCGGCTGGGATTTGAACCCGGAACCTTGAAGAAGACTTGAACTCGGTCGCACTAATCTCAACCCTTCATTCGGGAATGGATGATTTTCCTCTTATCAAAAGCTATAAATCCCTATCATGATCACATAATGCATTGCTGATTGTTGAAAGAATGAAGTCATCTTTACGCAAGGGCATATTATAATGCAAAATTCGTTATCGTCATACACTAAAAAGCTAACCCCGTGATTTTCCCCCATAACGTACAATGATAACCAGGGGAGGGGCGTGGGGGTTGGGGTCGAACCCCCCCCCCCCCCCCCCCCCCGCTCGTTTTCCTTTGTTGGCTCGTAAGGGCCGACGCATAGCAAACCAGTAAAGAAAAGCAAAACCCTGTAAAGGTCTTATTTTGCGTGTACGGGTAAGAACAAAACGGGTTAAATGGCGCCACCAACGTTGAAAAAGTACATGCATATTCATAATTACGGTGATTTACACGAGCATCGCATGGTGACTTCATTCAGAATACTATTGTTAAGAGCCAGTTGTCGCCCCACTGACGTCACACTTTGGTACTCTGTAGCCAAGTATACATTGTACACAAACATTCAAGGGAATAATTGGCTGAAGTACGGTCCGATGACAATACTTGACGCAGGCTGGGTTCAATACATGTACTGAGTTATCACGATGACAGTCGGAGTAAACTGGAACATCGAGTTAATATCTTTTGTTCGAATATGAGCTACAATTCCCTTTTTTTTCGAGTTACTTCAGATGGAGTGGATTTATATTTTTACAAATTCACACCCTTTCCAGGACCAAACCACCCCGTTTCCTTCGTCCTTCCTTGTCTGGCTGTGATGCTGTCTGTGGTTCTTGCTGTACGTCAGTACTGATGTGTCTCGACGTGTCTCGATGTGTGACGACTGCACCAAAGCGCAAATTATAGCAATACCTTTTTTTTCTTAAATATAATCGTGAGTGTTAAGTTTTGTCAAGCACACTATAGTAACGAATCGTTTAATCTTTATATACTTTACTTTCATGCAATGCAATGGTGTTATTGTTTTGGCTGTCGTGCATTATAAAGACGTCATCTTGCCATGAATTGCTTTTTTAATAAACGGAACTTTTTTAAATCAAACGCATCTCGCAGTAAAATCTTGCATTTCTCTTATTCATTCACGTGGCCATACTGAAACGCTGAAGCTGAGCAATGAGTGACGGCCACGATGGTTAGCTGTTCATATTCCCTTTTGTTTATAATTGTCGCGGTAATTGTAACAACGCTTAAACCTGGCAAGATGGCATCCTTAATTATGTCCAGTGCTAGAAATTCGTTTATACTATTACTAGATGTGATGAGTGTTTGGATGTATAGAGTAGTATTTACATGTATCATAACTACATTAAATAAGTTTAGCGTCGTGCCTTTTCAAAAACGAGGCCTTTTTTCTAGTATTTTCTATTTCGATGTAAACGCGTGACGTCAGAGGGCACATCGCCTATTGTAGGCGTTTTCTTATGTAGAAATTGGGTGTAATTTTAATTATAGATGAATGCTCATACAGGGATCCTTTGGGGAGCATGACTGGATTTTGTCTCGCTTTAAAATTCATCACTTGAATGTGTTATTTCGAATACTTAACCAGATGGCCTCGTTATAAACAGGATGTTGTATTAACAGTGCTTCTATTATCAGGGTTCGACTGTATATGCTGGTAGGTATTTATAGTACTTTATTGAGCCTTGTAAAATGACTGAACATTGTTAATGGGTGCGCTAAAAGCTTCGTCCAAAGACCAGGCGTGGTTGATCTAAAGGCGGTGCCGATTTTTGCGCGTGTATTTTGTTCTGACGAAACTCGCAAACAAATATCAAAGTACATGGGGTGCAGGAAGTTATGAACGAAAGTTCCAATGAAATAGTAGCACGTAAACAAAATCATACGAAAATTGAGAAATGAGACGTATCATTTTGGCATGATAAACTGTTCGAACGATACGATTGCTTATGCGGGGTCCGAGGAACGGGCCCAAATCGCATTTTGTTCTGCAAAGGGCCCCCTATTTTTTCGCTGGTAGGCTATCTTTTAAACGTGGGAAGGGAGATATAATTGTGATGGCACTTAATTTAAAACAAATTAATTTCGAAATGTTACCGGGAAACTTTCCTTCCTACTACCACTGCTCTCGCGGCATGCGCTAAATGGGGAAACGTGGACCAAATATTGAAAAGCGCAAATTCCCACACGATCTTTTGCTAGTGAAAAATACAACGGTTATTGGCTATTAGTCTCCTTTTATTTGTAAAAGAACAATTTGCAACTTTATGATTCCATTTATCTTGGAAGAAATGCTTTTTAAGTGATCTTAGCATCTCAAAATATTATCTAAACTGTAAAGGATACATGATTGGAAGCATTACGCAGTACTACGATTTGCAATAGATAAAATAACAAGAATTTCTTTGTGTCACCAGTTAAAGTGTAAAGAGTGATATTAATAAATGTTGCACTGTGCACCTTTTTCATTTGATGTCTTTGGTGGATATCGGCATCTTGTTTTATACCACCCTTAAAGTTAATCTATGTGACAATGGAAAAAGAACACAAGTGGTTGACTTACGTCACGGGTAGAAATTGCGTGAAATTAGCTTGTGAAACATTGTCCATAGGGTTGTCTAATTGGGGGCGTGGTTAACTCCAGGCAGCAAGGTGTCCATTTACAGTATCGATGGGAAGACGGGATTGTCGTTGAGAGGATGTATATAACTTGAATAGATGTTTGCTTTCCCGAAAAGGTGCCTTTCGAGAGCCTGCGGGACAAATCACATGTTTACTGGGACCTCTAAAAAAGCGGCGACCTTTGCAGATGTCTTAACCACTGGACCAACGAGCTTCGTTCGAAAGGGAGACGTTCAGTTCATTAAGTTTGCGTAACCAGGAAGGCCTCGCTTTCAAACCCGGAAGTGCGCAGATGGGTGCTATTTTCGACAATTCGGGATTTGTCTGTGGTTTTACGTGCTGTACGGACACATTGCTTTGGATTTTGCGATTTGGGCTATAAAACTGAAATGGATATGGTTGGGAAGCTTTTTTAAAAGTAGAATATAAAGATTCACATAACTATCCCTTCAAATTGCGTGGTTTTTGTTTAATTTCGTGACAAATAACAGTCCGCCATTTTGTAGAACCAAATTTTTGACTCCACAAAATGGCGGACCATGTTCACCAGTCGTATTTCCAGTCGCAGCTGGTTGAAGTACGTTCTGTTGATCCATTTTGATGTACTGTACGTGGCACGCAGCGCGCAGCACTGGCGATATCATATGTGTCGCGAGGTAGAGAATGGTACCAGGCGATCATCTGATAGGTTTACAAGGCCACTGGCTGCGGCGCCAGCCTAAAAACTCCTACAGCGTATTTTGCGCATTATTCAGACGGTGGTATTTTCTACTGGAAATAAGTCTATGTTTCGCGGGTCAGATGTCAGGGATCAGAGGCCAATTTTTTGTTTTGTAATCACTACTCACTAATTACAACACATTATACGTGTTTTTTTGCATGAACAACTCTTATAAAAGATAAGGAACATTTCCAAACAGCAAAATTTCATGACATTTGAAGGCAATGTGTCCCTTTAAGCTTGCTCGTTTTTTGGACCTTCGGGAAACCGCTGATCAAGGCGCGCGTTGCTACCCGGACACGTAACGCGCCCCGGATATGCATATTTGAGAAATGTAAATATTTCAGCACGCGCACCGTGCGTAGTATAGTACTGCGTACCGCGTGCGCGTGTTAGGGGAACACGCGACACGCGCGGTGGCATTTGAATTATTTTATAACTGCCATCGCATGCATGCTACATACGCGCCGTGATGAATACAGAGAAACTGGGTCAGCTGACACCATCCTCGACTCCGTGGGCGCGTGTGCGTTCCTTCACTAACCCCTGGCCGTGAGGAATACGTAAACGACGCTGACTGGCTATTCGAAATTAATATTTATGTACTGAAAGTGAACCGCGCGCGTAATCCGAATGTTAAACGCCCTGTGTGCGCTCGCGCCCGCGTTAACATCCTGTTTGTCACGTCACATCAGCAAAACGACCCCGAGCACTTTTTTCCATTATCAAGACAAGGCCACTAGTCTTGGTGGCTACGATAAACGATATGGATTTTTTCTGGTCAGGAAATACATGTATTTTATGCTTAAACAGAGATAGAAAAGGCACACATATTATAAATTCGAGTCAAGGCCGGAAATCAAAATTGTTCCAATCGATAGTAAATTTACTCATTTATCCAGTTCAAGAAAGCAGCTCATTCTCAATGACAGTGTTTGCCGCCGCTGCAGAAGATGCATCGAAAGGTTTGACAAATTTGCGAAAACAGCTGAGAAAAACATTGGGAAAATTACACAACTGACATCCGGCGATAATGGGCGGAAACGGTCATGACGGTCGTCATACTTTTCCTTCCTCCCGATCCCACCAGGCCGGCTGTTACTACTCAGTGCAGTGTTAGATTTAACGTCAGGCAGGAAAAACATTAGGCATCATTATTAGGAGCTAATATCATCCTTTCAAAAGATTGATTCTACAAATAAAACCTTCCTACTAAAAACACGGCGTCGCGCGTTAAACACATCGACTGCAGTCCTAATTACACAATTCCAGGGGTTAAGATCGCGCAAGGCATGGTGGGAAAACATGGCGCCGCAAGATCGTACCCCATGGTAAACGAGGTTGAGCTGACACCTACCAACCAATCAGTACCTTCGTCCACATTTCTGATCGAAATGACGTCACAAGTTTGCAAAGTCCACTCCGATTGGCTGGCGCGCGGGGTCGCATAAATTAGCATGTCCGCATATATCAGACGTTGATATGCAATGCATGCAACGTCTGATACTCGGTCTAAGCTCCCACAACCCTAGTCTCTCAACAATGATTGAGTCGGAAAATCCTCTTACTGAAGACAGCTGAAGTTAGTACAATGGCCTGAATGGGATGAAACAAGTGCAGACAAATCCTACTGAGATTGGCTTATCCAATACTATTGGTTATTCAGGGGCGGATCTAGGTTTTACCCAAGGGGGGGGGGGGGGGGGGGGGGTTTACCTGAGGTGATTGGCCTACACACCCCAGCGTGCCGATTTTTCGACACCCGACACTGGTTATTTTTATTTTTTTTCTCAGCCCAAGGGGGGGGGGGGGGGGGGGGGGGATTAAACCCCCAAAACTCCCCCCCCCCCCCCGTAGATCCGCCACTGTTATTACTTATAATTCGTCAAACAATCCACAAGGGAAACTGACCAGGTAAATTTGAATACATTTTCAAAGTGAACAAAGAAACTGGCAGGAGCGGGATTCGAACCTGCGACCTGCGGGCTACCGTACCGGCGCTCTACCAACTGAGCTATCTTTCCCTATGTTGGCTGTCTCCCAAATTGTCAGTATCTTTGTTCGGGTGGGCGCTAGTCAGAAGTCATAAACCCAGAATGCCGTATCGTAAAATTGGGTGTGATCCCTGGCTATACGGCATTCTGGGTTTATGACTTCTGACTAGCGCCCACCCGAACAAAAGATACTGACAATTTGGGAGACCGCCAACATAGGGCAAGATAGCTCAGTTGGTGGAGCGCCGATACGGTAACCCGGAGGTCGCAGGTTCGAATCCCGCTCCTGCCAGTTTCTTTGTTCACTTTGAAAAGGTTATTACTTTGAATAACTTTTTAATCCTATTTTATAAAAATATAAATAAGCTTAAAAGAATTAAAACAACGTTAGATTACCGTAACTAAAGCCAAACACCTTGTACTAACGGAATAGCAGTAAAATACCCCAAACCCGAAAACCATATCTAAACATTACATTCTGAGTTGCGTTCTGATGTTTCATGCTTTTGGATGTTTTTTTAACATAGTGACGTAGTGCAGGAGCGAGAAGCACCAGAGGAGGAGGAGGCAGATTGCAATAGGCGATTCCTCCTGACCAGCGCGTCGTAGCGGGCTGGGGGCACGATGGACAGGGCCAGGCAACGGTTGACCGCCGTTGTCAGGATGCTCACTACTGATACGAAATAACATGCTCGGAGGATGGCAAGGAGAACAGACACGTTGTGCCAGGAGTACGACACTCCCAGGGCGGCGAACACGAGGTCAGTTAAGGCGACGAACCCGTAGTAGTTCAGGCGGAATTCTTTGGTTCCAGCGAGAACTAACACTACCAGAAGGTTTTCCACTGTGGCCACGGCAGAGACCGCCGTCAGTGCATAATTCAGCCACTTTATAAGATCTGGGCTGGCCATGGTTTCGATTTCTGTCCCAGGTTCTGAGTCGAGCAACCGACCTACCAAGCTATCTGCAGAGAGATCAAACGAATTGCGTTAAGCTTTGAAATAATAAAATAGAAATACATATAAGCTGTTTGGTGAGTATACTGTATTGGTCTAATGTATTGATTTTTAGCCAATTTCCGCTTACACTCCTAGTAACAGGATCGGATATAAAAGCCTACCGGTTGCCAGTATATAGCACTAGCCAGTGGCGTATCCAGCATAGGGCGGAGCCGGCGTACGCCCCCCGTTTGCAGGCCCAGACAAAATCAATAAAAGCATTCCCCAGACCCCCCTAGCGCTGGTGTGCCTATACGGCACGCGGGGCTGCATTCGGCAGCCCAGGTACATTTCGCCCAACCCACTGTTGATCAATTTCTGGATACGCCACTGCTAGCTATCTCGACATTATTGGAGCAAAATCGAGGCTATACTTTTACCATACAAAGACTACCCGGTACTTCGCGTCGTGTCTATAATGCAGATTAACAAGATGTATAACGTTAAATCTAAGCTATTACTTAAAGATCTATAAAAGTGGTCGAACCTTGTCAGCGTAGCCTTCTTTCCATCCTAACCATGTAAACGGCCAGTAACGTTTGACACCAGATTTGGTTTGGGACAGTTGGTGAAAACTATTGTTGCATTCTTAAAACACTACACGAACTGAGTACGAGGTAAAAGACGGAAACGCCGCTAACCATGAATAGGCCTACATCGTCAGTTTGCCTGCAGCACTTATTAATTTCCATGTGTTTTAAACTGTTATTAATACAATTCATCTATCCACCTGGAAATCAAATTATTTCACAGGATGATTGAGACTACTATTAACTTACAGTCTCGTAAGGTATTTCGTAATAATTCAGTTTTAAAAAATTGGAGGATTACCAATCGTGTACACTAACTTTAATGTAGCCCAACCATGTACCAACTGTAGCCCAAACCCTAATATCCCTCATCTTGTACCGAAATGTAGCCCCAACCCTCGATGTAGCCCCAACCATATACCTTAATATGGGGTCATACCATACATTTGGGGCCCAAAAGTGTGACATTTTGGTGTCCCTGTTACATGTTATGTACATGTATAAGTTTGTGCAATTCATGACACGTTCTTTGATGTCTTACGTCTCCAAGAGTGATTATGTAAAGTACCTGCCAAACAAGTAACAAATAATGAAAAGTCATCTTTTTAATGATACTGGATGGGAAATTACACAGGTCAGGTGTAACAGGGACACCAAAGAAATGTCACACTTTTGGACCCCAAATTTATGGAATGACCCTACACCTCAATTAGTATTATTTCTGGTTTATGTGTTTGTAGCTCGAAGGCTAAATTGCCACAGCGCATACAATATAAATACACTCATATTAAAATACAATACATACACAAGAATTAAAGTAATTAACAAGCATTAAGAGTAAACACATAATTTATGATACAAAAGATTAACAAAATATTGGACTATTCTGATACCTTTTAGTCTTGCACATAATTTGGGATAAATTATTACAATTTCTAAGTTGACATTGCACATGACTGGTTCTCGGCTGATGAGGTATGCCACTCCCGAAACCTGCTAGAATATTTCAGTTTAAAAGCAAAGTTAAAACATTAAATCCTTTCTACGTTGTTTAAGTATAACTAAGTTACATTCCATTAAAGCATGTTCATAATCTAAATAATCATATCCCAATATAATTTTGAGGGCACGCTTTTGGATGCTTTCCAGTTTATCAACATGAGCTTTTGTTAACCCTGCATTAATAATAATAATAATAATAATAAAAATACAAGCATTTGTAAAGCGCCATCTATCTATGTAGACATATTCCGAGGCGCTTGAAGAAAAGAAACTGTCCAGAACTCTACAAATAATTAAATATACATGTACATGTACATGTACATGTATGTATACTTGAAACAAAACCAGCAATCTAATTATAAGTTGAGTTAAACAGGAATGTTTTAAGAAGGCATTTGAAGGTATGTAAAGATTGACAGCTACGAATTTCCTGAGGCAAAGAGTTCCATAGAGTGGGCGCCGTAACTGAGAAGGCATAGTCCCCATACGATGTTCTAGTTCTTGGTGTCACAAGAAGATGTTTGTCAGATGACCTTAGGTGGCGATTAGGGGAATACTGGGTGAAGAGATCATGCAGATATGTTGGTGCGCTGTCATTGAGGGCTTTCCAGGTAAGTATGATTATTTTGAAGGCAACCCTCTGTTTGACTGGAAGCCAGTGAAGATTTCTCAGGACTGGAGTAATGTGGTCAAATTTCCGTGTTCGGGATAAGACACGAGCCGCAGTGTTTTGAACATGTTGAAGTTTGCACATGAGAGTGTTGGTGATTCCAAACATTCCAAACCTGTGTAGCATACTCTGTGAGTGGACGAATGTATCCTTTATATATTGTTAGCAAATTTAGAAGTGGGAAATTTTTTTTCTTCAACAACTTCAGCATAAACATTTTACCGCTAGCTTTATGATATGGTGAATTTGTAGTCCGATCCCTAGGTAGCCCAACCCTCTACCTAAACGTACCCCGAGGACCTAAATGTAGCCCCAGGCCTGCACCTAAATGTAGCTCAAGAAGTCCAGGCCACATTTAGGTCTTGGGACATATACCGCACGCTCCTTCCACTATACAAGTTGCCTTTTAGCGTGCAGATATCAAACATGGTCTACCCAGCCTGACCAATTACACGTGACCTTTTGAGAAATGTAACATTAGATGCCTGATTTTCTTAAGAAAACCGGATATTGTTAGATTCAAAAGCAATTGTTTTTATCACTTATGTTCTTTAACTACGAGCAAAATGTTGAAGACCAATACTTACGGTTATGTCAGAAAAGAAATGTACCATCCTTCAGGAGAGGCGCTGGCACAACGGCTTACAATACGAATGACGCAAATATGGAGGCACTTAAAGTTTATTGTTTGGGTTGAATTTAAATTAGCCAGGTCGGTATATCTGTTGTAGTTTTTTTTAGGGAGCGCGTGTATTGCAAACACAGTTGAACATGAAGTACACGAATATGCATGGAGCTGGAGTTCAAACTGGATTGTGCATTTCATTGTCATTAATAATCTCTGTAACATTGCTGGTTGATATTGCTTGCATAAAATGCCCACTTAGGTTTGATAGTTGGTGAGATCGTATGTTTCTGTGATCACCAAGTACGCTGTAGAGTACCGAAGTGATGACGTCAAAGCAATGTTTGGAACCAGAATAATTTTGTTATTTTGTGTGAATGTGTTTGTATGATTGGGTGTTAACAAAGGAACAGTCGAAATCTCCATTTGTTTGGAGCCAGTTGTCGTGCCAACTGACGTCAACTGACTTCGGTACTCTATAGTGAATTAGTTTTTTTGCAGTTTCAATCAGTCGGGCCTGGGGGGGGGGGGGGGGGGGGGGGGGGGGGGGGGGGGGGCAGTAGCGTATCCAGCTTTTTGTGCCAGGGAGGGCAAACAACGTCTGAACCATCGCAAAAACCGTCGCAAAACACCATTTCCTTTTGTTTTATGACGCCTCAAATGCCGCCGGGGGGGGGCAACTGCCCCCCCCCCCTGCCCCCCCCCCCCTGCCCCCCCCCCCCACCCCCGCTGGATACACCACTGCAGGGGGGGAGTGCTAGTTGGGATTACTTCAGTGGCTGATCTAGAGGGGATGTGGGGGTTGCAAACCCCCCCCCCCCTTGGGCTGCTGAGAAAAGTTGTTTTTCAGCCCAATATGAGCAAATTCTTCTTTAAAAACCACAAAATTATGCAGCTTCAAACGGTGCCCGAGATGCCTTAGATTGCAGAAGAAAAGCCCCTGGATTTGAAAATTTTCCGGGGGGCATACCCTCGGACCCCACTAGTGGGAACGTTTGGTGGGTGAATGGTACAACCCCCCCCCCCCCCCCCCGCCCCAATAAAAAGCTATATCCGCCCCGTACATGTGCAAAGCTCGACAGTTAATAGGTGTGTTTTTATTGCTATGTCTGCTATACTGTTATTTGCGAAGGTAATTATTTATGTGCAATTTAATGTTTTGGGTTTCTAAAAAGCATCTTTAAAAAGTAGAATATGGAGCGAGGTCTTTTTGTTGTTTAAGTGGGCTTTGGTTTTTGGTTTTTAAACCAAGTTGCTAGTTTGTGAGTCATTCGCCCTTATTGGCTGCTGTGTGGTATAACCAATCAGAGCCGCGACTGTGGGTCGACAAAAGCCCGATTATTGACGGTCTGTGGCTCGCGCGGCTCTAATTACGCAACACGTGAAGGGGCGGGGCTTGATGGATCGGTCCACTGACCTTATGCCGTTTTCGATTTAACCACGCCCCTTACACCCTGTGGAAATTCTGCGCTCCAGATTTAGTTAGCCTCAGATTTTACAATAGTCAACGTGTCGATCGCTCTTGAAACAAAGTTCAGGGGTCAGGATATAGTGGCGCTTTGCAAATCAAACCTTGTTTAAAATCCGGGAAGTTGATAATTTTCATGATTTTCGGAAATGTGGTTCACAGCTTGGACGCTCTTTGTCAACAGCGCCTCTGATCTTTGGATATTTGTATCAGCCAATATCGGGGGAAAATTGCATTTCTCGTCAGGGATTTCCCCAGGAACATACATTTTTCATCATATTGTGGCACGTATTTCGTTAAGCTGCGAATTTGCTAGGAATTTCCCTATTATTGGTTAAACCCTCTCACGGCCACTCTCCCAATTATCGACATAATCGATCAATTAGGCGTGTGCAATACTACCGTATTTAATAGTGACTATACAATTCACACTGTACCTGTCGTAACCCCGTCCGTGCGATTGCACAATACACTAATGTCACAACGAATCGTATTGGTTGTTCCATTGTACATGCGCATGCTCATATTGCTCAGTGACATTATATATATTACAGGGTGGATTCTTAACCTTGACGCAAACAGTCATTGATGAAATTTCAATAACCTTGAAACTATTTCTTAAATTACGATCACATAAAATTGTTTATTGCCTCATAAAGTATGATTGTCCTGAATTTTCTTACGCACGTCAACACCCCTCGTACACGAATGGGGTCGGTCCAACTGGCTCCTCCAATGAAATTATACTGCTGGATTTCGCAACGGGGAATTTTTGATGTGTTGAAACGGACGAGAAACGTTCTGAACATGGGAAGAAATTTCGAGAATTTCTTCCCATTTCTAGTTAAATATTAACATAATATTCATTATAATCAACCGTTCATTATAATATGTGGCGTAGATAAATATCGGAATTATCTGGCTTCTGTGTCCATTCTTCACTCCTTGCTCGAAGAGGCATCACCTAAATTGCATCGTCAGCTGAACAAAAGAGGAACTTGTCCGTCTTTTCGAACGCTGTGTAGCCAGGTATGTGTGGTATTCGTGTTTTTGTAAGGCCCGTAAAAAGCCCCCCCCCCCCGCCCAAAAAATATATAAATAAAATGGTTCGTATTTCCAAACAAAAGATTTATAGCTGAAGAGTCATTGAGGCAAGTACTTCCACATAGAATGAGAGAAAAATATTCTATTTAGTTTTGCATCAGAACAACTGAGAAAAAGAAACAGTCGCGCGAGTTACAGGCTGTCAACAATGTCGGATTGTTGTCGGGCCATATTTGTATGGTTATACTTGGCTTCACTGGGAGGTCTATCTTGGTGGAACATGACAGTAAAGTCTCTCAATGTACGCGGTAAGCTGTGCTTTAATGAATGGATCTGCTTGTTTCTTTCTTCAATAGTGAAAATGTCATCAAGAGACGTCAAACATGAAGAGCTTGGCTTTGAAAAGGGCGGGGTGACGAAAGGCTCCCCTGCAACAGCCGCTATGTCCCACCAGGGGAATGTCCCGTCCGGCTCTCCGGTTTCTGATATGCAGGCTCAGAAGGACGTCCCTCCCGGAGATCTCGGCTTCAAGACGGGCGGGGTGCAGAAGAGATCTGACGCTGCCGCCATGATGTCCCACGAGGGGGATGTGAAGCCTGACTCCCCCGTGTCCAAGATGCAGAGCAGAGGTGCAACCGACAAGTAGCACGTCCGTTCTCAATCCAATCGATTACTGTTGATGTCAAATCGATAACGTCAACAAAGATTAACCAGAGAAGTAACTGTGATTCTCTATTTCTATATTTAAATTGGAGATTTTTTCTTAAATGCGTACTTTTGTACTTTAAATAGGGTTGTAAATTTTTTCAAAAAATTGCCTCTCGGAGTGGTGGTCAGGGGTTGTGCTCCCTTGTCCTTTGATAGAGCCGTGAAATTCAATGCATTCCGTTTCACGGTTTCCCTGTTCCTGAAGCCAAACTTGCTGGTAACTTTTACTGGTACAACGGCTTGATAAACTGTTAATTTCCAGTTCAGTACATAGGTCTACATGTGCGACATAAAGTCCAGTCTAGAATCTACTTTATGTTACCTTGGGTCTATAGCAAATGAGGTACATAGCATGTGGCGTGTATGGCACTTTGGCAAGGGTATTAGTCCAGTGTGGCAATCATAATTGGCAATCATAAATTCTTCCTCCAATAGATCAATCCAGTTGTTGGGATACAGTCTATAACGACGCATAACCTCTATACCAATTCTCACGGTGGTGGGTGAGGATACAGAGCCTCCGAATGTTCAATGTTACTTTTATTACCGACTGAAATTTCTTTTGTGCAATCATTCAATCATGTAATGATGATTGATTAATTTAAATTTAGCATTGAAGTGCGTGTTCAGCACAATTATATTTTTAGAAAGTTTTTCAATACCATTATACAAAAACGCCAAAAGCTATATGTTTAGCGTCATGCTTTTTTTTCAGAAAACCAAAGAGGAGGCCCCATTTTAACTTTTAAAAAATTCCCGCCAGGTTTCCACCAGCAGTGGAGTCCGCCAGATTGACTGAAAATATGCATTAGATCCACTCGGGAGGCATTTTCTTTCCCCATTTTTTATGTGGATGTGGATCATCTTGCAGAAAATGCAAAAAAGTGAGAAAAGATGCGGGGCCCCTAAAATGAACCGAGAGCTGACGCTAAACGTTGTTTTTTGCCTGTATTTTTGGTTGCGACAAAAGCAACACGAATTTGCTTCAAGGTGACATATGAACGTCCACGATAACTGGCTAAGGGCTGTAGGAACAGTATGTTCATCAATTGTTATAGTTAAGCGATGTTGTAGTTTAAATGACTGTCATGTTTGAGAAGGTTCTCATCACACATTAAAAACAACAGTAACATGCAATGTCACTTTCAACTAAGTGTTTTTTTGGTTTGTTTGTTTAATCTGTGAAAAACTCTACGATGTAAAAACCGATTTGTTACAACCAGACATATCAGTTACTATAAGCCGTCTTTGACCATATCCCTTAAATATGCCCACTTCACCATAGTGTGGAATCACTGTGTGAACACACTGTGTTCATACGGTTATTTGGACTCAGTGATGGTCACACTGTTATCACACTGTGATGTTCTCTGTGTGGAACACTGTGAATTTGGAACAAAACCACAGTGAGTTTACGGTGTGGACACACCGTGTGGTCACAGTAAGCGGGTTAAGCTATACGATAGAGGACTTGGGACAATGGGGGATTAGGGATACGAATGACCCCGAGGACCCTGGCCGAGTCCTCGGGAGATTTTCGCGTACAAACCTTATCGGACATGTTCGGAAAAAGGTAAAGTACAAACAAAGAGAACAAATGAAGGGTTCCATTCATGGTCCTCGTAAGTATAGTAACACGCACACGTATGTGTACACGGTGTCCCCCATAGTGTGACCACACCGTTATCATAGTGTTTCCATAGCATGAGCATATAGACCTCACAGTGTCCCCCATGCATAGTGTGGCCACAGCGTGATAAACCACAGCGAGTTCACAGTGTGTTCAGTCAGTGGCGATTCACAGTGTGAAAATGTCAGTGTTATCAAAGTGTGTTCTCGCTGTGGACCGACACTGTGACAAAATCACGGCCAATTCACAGTGTGTTCACACAGTGGCAATTCGCAGTGTGAAAAATGCCTGGGTGTGTTCACAGTGTGTTCTCTGTGTGGTCCATCACTGTGGCAAAATCACGGCGAGTTCATAGTGTGTTCACACAGTGGCGATTCACAGTGTGGAAGGATCACTGTGGAGACATGGGAGAATTTTCCTAAGGGCAACACCATTAAAAACGATAGTTCAATTATCCTGTCTTGATTCAGTCCCCAGCCCCCTGTGTAATGTGATCAAAACAGTTCGACCCCTCCCTTTGGCATCCATTTCCACCACAAAAGTGAGGAACAATAAAGGAATCACAATATTTAGAAAAAAGAGCTAAATCTAAAGTCATGTATGGATTGTATTATCTTTCAAGTAAGCATTCATATTTAAAACAGCAATGACCCTGTCCTTCAGGGTAACGCCTAAAATAAGATAAAACTGTCCGGAACTGGCGCATTGAAGTCCTCACCCTTCCCAATCTGATGTTACGATGCTTTTCAAAGTTTGCCATTTTATTGCCACGCCTTTTAATATACCCCCCCCCCCCCCCCACCCAAATTTTGTTTTGATAACAACAAATTATTAGGCCTACATGTACATGAAAATAGCAAGTTCAAAACAGAAAAACATTTCTTTTGAATCATAGCCAGGTACGTCAGACCAAAGTGCAAACGGGTCTGTGGAGCCATAATATGTTTGAAAATGATAATTGCACCAAGATGACGTATGCAGCTCCCTGATATTTCTCACTGAGGGGATATCCCTGATGTGAAACACAAAGCCCTTCCTGTCTCATAATTATGCATATTTGCGCATTATGCAACGGGGAATTTTTGAGATGACGAATCGCACAAAACACGGTTTGAGCATGGAGGACATTTCTAGGTGGTTATATGTGAACCCTTGCTCTATGAGTGTTGTTTATTAGTGCATTGGAGGATTCTTTGCTTTACCAGACAATTGATTTCAAAGCTCCTACTGGAGTGCATTGGAGGGCACTTGGGGGGTTGCTGGTCATTGTTGTTGCTCACTTGACCAGCAAGTCTTGATGGAAATTGCCATTGTATTTATTATTAGTAACTTTTTATAATGTTAAATATCAATTTGAATTATTATAACATAACATAACATAACATAACATAACATAACATAACATAACATAACATAACATAACATAACATAACATAACATAACATAACATAACATAACATAACATAACATAACATCAACCTGGTGTTCCAAAAGTACTGAGTGTTTTACTTCACAGGCTATCTCACTCCAGAGGATTGTGGCATGCGACTTTGCTTATCAGTGTAATGCACTGTTTACTCACAGCATGACCAAGTTATCCTCCAGTTTCCTTTGGCATTTCTCGGAGTGTACATGGACTCCCCATTGAAATAGTTTGACAGTTATTGGAGGACCATGCAATAAACATAGGCATACCTTTTTGGGGGCGAATATTGAAGTAGAGCAAGGGTTAACATAATATATGTCACGGAAATGGAAACTGTTCATTATCATAATGTGGCGTAGATAAAAATCGGAATACTATGGCTCCTGCGTCGACTCCATTCTTCACTCTTTGCTCGAAGAGGGATCACCTGGATTGCATCGTCAGCTGAACAAAAGAGGAACTCGTCCTCTTTTCGAACACTGTGTGGCCAGGCAGATTAGATTAGATGAGAAATGTATTGTCCGCATCATAAAAATACAGAAATTTTGTTTCCATTGGCACTTTTACAATTACAAAAATACATTTAGATAAAACAATAATTTACCCACAAAAGAGAAAACCTACAGGAAACATACAATTTAAAACCCTATTTACGTACAGCTAATGTGTTAAATAAATGAATAGAATTGGGAACAAAGGATTGCCTGTATCGAGTAAGGTTTGTACGAGGAACACAAAGTCTGAAACCAGATCTATTCAAAACAAAACAATCAAAAAGTGGATGGGTTGGATCGGATAAAATGAAATGCACTTTAGATATTGCACGTTCCAAAAAGATGTTGTCATATGTTGGCAAGGTGAGACCTGAGGAGCGCTGGGCAATTTTACGGACGCGCTCAAGGTATGTGTGGTATTCGTGTTCTTGTTTTGTATTCCGTACCCTGGAGGGGTGTAAATGCTCCCCCACCAAAAAAAAAGTCCTTGGCATGAGTATACTTCCACATGGAATGAGAGAATAATATTTCATTTAGTTTTGTATACGAAAAAAAACAATACTGAATTGTTATGAAACACCTTACTAGACTGTTAGTAATCTCAAGCATCCTGTGAAATTATGGCACTTGGTGTGCTGTCATTTTCATGAAAGTGGATTTTCCTTTTTAGCAATTTCCAGCGATGGTCGGCCGACAATCGTTGGAAATAGTCTAGTTCCCCTACCTGATAATTCCCTTACGTCTATAAATTTCTCCGCTTTGTCTGAAGTAAGGTCACTGAACCAGACTACAAGAACAGCATTTTTTTCTCTTTGTTTTTCCAGCGTCTATGCACACAAAACTTTCAACATGTCAGTGCTACAGTAGTGGCTAAAAATACCAACCCCCAAATCCATTCATTTCTGAAAATTACAGCCAAAGCAATTGTTATATACTACATTTAATGGAGCGGTCTATCGCAACACGACATTACGATCTCAATTGTGCGCAATGTAGGCCTACGCGGTAAGCCGTGCTTTAATAAATGGATCTGCTTGTTTGTTTCTGAAAATAGTGAAAATGTCCTCGAGAGGCGTCAAACCAGCAGATCTCGGCTTTGAAAAAGGCGGGGTAAAGAAAGACACCCATGCAGCAGCCGCTATGTCCCATGAGGGGAATGTCACGTCCGGCTCTGCGGTGTCTAACATGCAGGCTCAGAAGGACGTCCCTCCCGGAGATCTCGGCTTCAAGACGGGCGGGGTGCAGAAGAGATCTGATGCTGCCGCCATGATGTCCCACGAGGGGGATGTGAAGGCTGGCTCCCCCGTGTCCAAGATGCAGAGTAGCGGTGCAACCGACAAGTAACACGTCCGTTCTTAATCCAATCGATTACAGTTGATGTCAAATCGATAACGTCAACAAAGATTACCCGGAGAAGTAACTGTGATTCTCTTTTTTATATTTAAATGGTTTAATCCGTGTTTTTTACCAACTGTAACTTGTCGTGCGAGTAGACCTGATTGCATGAGTAGTTGCAATTTCAAATTGGGGCACGGGGGGGGGGGGGGGGGGGCACGGATGTCAGCTAGGGGAACGACCCTCGTGCCCCACCCCACCCGTAGTTACGTCACTGGCACCATCTTGTAGAAAAGGCAAAGAGGGGATAAAATGAACCGAGAGGTGACGCTTAACGTATTATTTGCCTTTATTGCGAAAAAACCTAAATTTGCTTCAAGGTGACATTTAAACGTCCACAATAACTAGTTAAGGATTGTAGAAACAAAACATTCATTAATTGTTATAGTTAAGCGATGTTATAGTTTAAATGACTGCAATGTTTCAAAAGGTTGTTATCGCACATTAAAAACATCATTACCATGCAAAGTACCTTTAAAAGAAGTGTTTGTGTTTGTGCTGTGCTGTGCTGTGCTGTGTTGTGCTGTGCTGTGCTGTGCTGTGCTGTATTGATTTAATCTGTGGGGGGGGGGGGGGGGGGGGGGGGACTTGCCCACCGGCGGCATTTGAGGCGTCATAAAAACAAAAAGAAATACGGGTTTGAAAGCGAGGCCGTCATTGTTACGTAAACTAAATATACTGAACGTCTCCCTTTCGAACAAAGCTTGTTGGTCCAGTGGTTAAGACATCTGCAAAAGGTCGTGGGTAAGAGTCTCAGTAAACATGTGATTTTCCCAACAAACTCTGGAAAAGCACCACTTCGGGAAGGCAAACAACTGTTAAGTTACATCCTCTCCTATGCAAATCCCGTCTTCCCATCAAGACTATAAATGGACACCTTGCTGCCTGTTAGTTAACCACGCTCCCAATTAGACAACCCTATAGACGATATTTCACAATCTAATTTCACACAGTTTCTACCGTGATATAGGTCACCATGCACCATTAAAGACTATAGTTAATTCATGTATCTTCTCTTGATTCAGTCCTCAGTTCCTGTGAAATGTGATCAAAACAGTTCAATCCCTCCACAAAAGTGAGGAACAATGAAGAAATCACAATAGTTAGAAAATACGCCAAATCTAAAGTCATATATTGCATTATTTGTCAATTAAACATTTATATTTAAAGCAGCAGTGACCATTTCCTTCAGGGTATAACGCTTGGAATAATTTGTGTGTGTGTTAAATATGATAAAACTGTCTAGAACAAGCGCACTGAAGTCCGGACCCTTCGGGATCTGAAGTTACGATGCTTTTCAACGTTTGCCAACTTGCAGCAATTTTATTGCCACGCCCTTTATTAGTGCCTCCATTCAATACAATTTTCCTTCATCGAATCATCGCGCGGTAAGATTCAGTTTAAACGAAATTTGGATAACAACAAATTATACATGAAAATACCAAGTTCAAAACTTAAAAAGAAAACTATTTTGAATCATTGCCAGGTACGTCAATCCAAAGTACATAAGGGCCTTTGCCTTGTGTTGGAAAATACTTATACCACAATGACGAATGCCTGTTATTTCTCACTGTGGGGATATCCCTGATGTGAAACACAATGTCCTTCCTCCCTCATAACACTATGAACATCTAACAAAAGAAAACCCACGCAGTCCTTTGTTACAAACAAAGGACTGCGTGGGTTTTCTTTTGTTAGATGTTCATAGTGTAATTAGGCGTACTTGTACATTATGCAGCGGGGAAGTTTGGAGATGATGAAACGCGCCAGAAACATTTTGAGCATGGGAAGAAACTGCCAGATAGTTTTAAATTAACATAATATACGTCAGAAAAAGGAAGCTGTTCATTATTATATGTGGCGCAGCTAGAAATTGAAATTCTCTGTTTCTGCGTCCATTCTGCAGTCTGCTCGAAGAGGCATCGCCTGGATTGCATCGTCAGGTGAATATAAGAGGAACTCATCGATTTTTTCCAACGCTCTTTGGCCAGGTATGTGTGGTTTTCGTGTTTTTTTTCTAGGCCCATAACCGGGATGGGGCGCGTGGGGGTGCGAACGCACCCCCCCCCCCCCCCCCCCCCCCCCAATATTCCCCAAAGGTGAACTCTTTGGAACAAAATAGGATTGGATTTCCAAAGAAAATATTTATAGCTGAAGAGTCCTTGTGGCAAGTACTTCCACATGGAATGAGTGAAATGTTAATTATTTGGTTTTATATAAGACCAACTAAAAACACAAATTATTCCATAACCGTCCAAATTCCATCAGTACCCTGGGTTTATCTAGAATAATTCAGAAACACTGCGGAAACCGTGCCGTGGCCTAGTGGTTTGGCACATTGAATTCAAGGTCTGTGAATAATTCTGCAGGTTGTGGGTTCGAGCCCGCACTGCTATGCTTAATATGGGTAGAGGCATTATTAATGTCTTGCAGTGGACTAGTTACCCATCCCGACCCTATTCATACTGTGAAGAGATTAGCTGGTCTTGTTTCAGTGTGAGGGGCTGGTTCTTCCACATAATCCTCTGTTGCTCATGCACACCTCGAGTGCCCTAGGGCTTTTGATAGGCGATTTTGCATAAAAGGGAAAAGTAATTTAGTTTCAGTAATTTTTTCGAGGAAATTTGCACACTCGTGGTTAACAATTTTGAATCTTCTCTTTTCTAGGAACTGATTCTCAAAAAGGCCACATTCAATCAAGCATATTTTACACAGAAGCTATTCATGATCAATTTTGCAGTTGACTGGGAATTACGGAAAATCTAGATTTTTTTCTGGGGAGGGGTAATTTTTCCCTCTACTGTTTAATGACATCCGAGCTGAAACAAGTCTTGCTTAGTTAAAACAGGTAACCAGCCAAAAGGGCATGGGATTTTTATGCTAAGCAAACAACAGTGAATGCCAGCCACAGGCGATACACTTCACATCAAAATTTGGTTGGTAATCCTGTATTTACCACAAGAAGACTTTTCATGCTCAGCACATTTTTGTGCTGAGCATCGCCGTGAAATTGTCCCGTTGTCTGCTGGGATTGAAAACAAAACGGCCAAACTTCAATTTCTATCAATTTCTATTGTTAATACACTCTCCACCATACAGCCCTAAATTTAGCGTCATCCCTGAAAGGGGGGGGGGGGGGGGTGTTTGCTTTTATACTCATATCCGGTTCCTCAGTATTTTCCACGAGAACCATGTCTTTTTTCCAAGATAACGTTTTAATAGTCCGATGAATGGACTCAGTGCACGCGTTAGAACGAACAAAACAATTCCTCTCATCTTTTTCAATTTTTTAAAGGAAACATGATATAGGATTTATATTGCATTATTCCTGCTTAAAACAATAAAGTATTATCTTGACAATGATATTTTGTGTCCAGAGACAATTATTTCCCAGATTAAATAATTATGAGAAAACAATTTTTGAAAATGTTTGTCCAAGCTACTCCGCCCCCTGAGTGGGACCCTCATTAATATAAGTGTGTGACGTAGATCGAGGCACATTACCCATTCATCACGGGTATGCATTGTGTGTACATTGTACGGCAAAAACTCTTAGTCCAAAATCTAAGCAAAATATAGTGGTTTTTCGGCCATGCCGACAAGGTGCGTGGCTGCTGGGTGCAGCAAAACAACGACGGTTGGAGTAAGCCTTCATGTATTTCCAACTGAAGCGAAATATCGGAGAATTCGGACGGCGAAAGAGAAGGTGACAAGAGCAAAGAGGTCCGCCCAGCAGCTTTTCAGCGTTATGTAGCGACCACTTTGAGCCGTCGTGTTTCGATACTGGTATTTTCAAATCCTTTGGGATGACCTTTAAAAATATGCTCAAGTCCACTGCCATCCCAACAAAGTTCCCAGATGTGAGTAAGATAAAGGCGAAAGCAGTTAAACGGCCCATTCCCCGAGGAGCCTTCGCTAAAAGGGAGAAAATCAGAGCAAGTTCGATGTTAGTTGTTGTTGCAACTTACGAAATTGCACGTGTAGACCTAGTGTGTGTATACGGGCCGGGTCCAGACTATCGAGTCGATCCATGAATTTCGGTGCCTCGGTCTACGTCACGAACAGCGCCCTCAATTTGAGTCTCAACAAATTTTAAAAAGGGGGGGTCAATTTTTGAGCGGCAAATAATCACACTAAAACTTCGCTTAAACCAGTTTGGCTTTTAATTTACATTTAATACATATAAATTAATTTATTTATGAAATAAAATGTGATCCGGTCAATTTGAGGAGCATGGTTCCTTTAAAGAAAAAAGAACCATGCAAAACTAGAACAGGAAGCTATAAACATTTTCATTTTCCTTTTTATTTTGCCTCAGACTTGCCATGTACTTTTTGCATGTGCCTCTTATCACGCATTTGGGCACTTAAAATGGATTTGTTGTTACTGGGGAAGTCATTTTTGAAAGCTAACATGTCAATGAGGTCACACATTGTCCATGTGCAGTGAGAATCCACCTTTTATCTTCTGGGTTGGGAAAAAATTGCCAGTCGTCCATTTCCTTTTCTGCACCCTAAACCGTGGTGCCGTGGATTGATATAAAAAATGTGTCCATTTTAATGTTTCTCATTTAGGCTAAAAGCATGTCATCAAAGAACGTCGGCTTGGATAGCCTGGGTTTCACGCCGTCCGGAGTGGCTAAGGGTTCCCCGGCCGCTGCCATGATGGCATCCCACGGCAACGTGAAGGCCGGCACAGCGGTGGCCGCCATGCAGAGCAGCGGGGCCAAAGGCACTCCCTCACCGGTCTCCTGCACCACTAGCTCAAGCATAAGCGGCCGTACGCAGAACGTCAAATGTTCCAAGAAGTAGTAGAGGGAGTCCGTGTAGGCCAGCTTTACTGTTGCAGATGTAGCCATTGCTTCTATATTGTCATGCAGGACTTTATTTTTCTTTCCAGCTTCGATGGCTTTTCTTCGTGCGGCTTAGAGGCTCTGGTTTCTTGCAATGTGATATGACAGTCCTGATAAACAGCCGTTTACGACTCTTAAAAATTGTTACTTTTTGTTTTGACACATAATAAGCTTTAATGGCCACGCAATAGTAATGACATGACGTCATCTGTAACAGCATTATTTCCATGCAACTACAAAATGTCCTGGTCCTCCGCGAAACTATAAACATTTATATCCAGGAGCCAAAGCATCAGAAGCACATTAATGGTATCTGCATGGCATTGTGATTTTTGAAAATTGTTTTAATCCTGTAGAGAGCTTGGCGTATTTTCATATGAAATAGCTGTATTTGGAATCGAATTCTGATCGAGATTTCCTGGAAACATTTTAATGGGCTACTATAGATGAATAACGCTGCTCGCTAAAGTTCCATTTCTGAACATAAAAATAGCTCGGCCTTCTTATACACGAGTAAATTTTGAAAGATTTTTATAGAATATAAAAATTAACACCTCTTTACATGAAATGCAAACAAGTGTTAACATTATGCTCCAGTTTTGCAGACACTGTAATACGTTTGCATCAGACCATTGCATGCTATCAAAATGCAAATCCAATTAGTTTATAGCATGTTAAAATGTCAAGTGAAAATTTGCATAATATGACGGCGACATTAAAGGGAGACATTATCTTGGAGGCGGCCCATTTGGGCCACAAAAAACGTACGTCTTAAAATTGCCATGGCTGGAAAGAGCATTAAAAACTATACTAATATAATGAAATAATATAAACGACGATCCCTTGAAAATGCGCCGTGCGTCTGAAAATCATTGACGCCAGTTTGGTTCGGAAAAGTCAAACCGCTGGGAATTAGAGTGGTGCCCTTGGCGCCTGTCTCAGTGTCCAGATTTCAATGCTTCGGTTTTTTCCCCTAATTTCTCCCTAAATATTACACATTATGGTAAAAATTGTACACTCAGACCTTTACGCTCAGACCGTATGAAATAGGTTTAGGAAACTAACCA